>CM064349.1:5204746-5569746 GCA_032595735.1 Pelochelys cantorii
TGTGTGTGTGACAGAGAGACAGGCAGGTGAGCACCAGGAGCGTGTTTGTGTGTGTGTGTGACAGAGAGACAGGCAGGTGAGCAGCAGGAGCATGTGTGTGTGTGTGTGTGTGTGTGTGACAGAGAGACAGGCAGGTGAGCACCAGGAGCGTGTGTGTGTGAGTGTGTGTGTGTGTGTGTGTGACAGAGAGACAGGCAGGTGAGCACCAGGAGCGTGTGTGTGTGTGTGACAGAGACAAGCAGGTGAACACCAGGAGTGTGTGTGTGTGTGTGTGTGTGTGTGTGTGACGGTCCATCGGGGAGCCCCCGACCCTGCACCCCCGTCTGCAGCCAGAAGTGACTGTTGGCCGGCCAGTAGAGTGGAAGGTTTATTGGTTCCCAGAGATACAGCGCAGTGTAGGATCGATGCTAACACAGGAGCCAGGGTAGGCAGCCTTATTCCTCTTGGGGGAAGGGCTCATGGCCCTGAACCCCCTCCCCCCCTCCTTGGTCTAAAACCTCCTCACTCCTCCTGGCCCAGCAGAGACTAACTCACCCCCCCACCCTGTGCTCACCTGCCCAGGCAGCCCCGTCTCCTCCATTGTCCCCCTCCCATGTGCAAGGTGCTATCTCCTGTCCCCTGGGCCTCAGGAGGTGAGAGACTGAACATACTTCCCCAGTGAGTCACACCTGGCCTCCCCCTCCTCAGGCAGCTAGTACTGCAGGACCTGGGGAAACTGAGGCACACACCCACACACAGCGTCACTACAGAGCAACATGGGACAGTAGGATCACATAGTACCCCATAAGACAAATGGTGAATGCAACACCCGAGTGAACACAGGATTACAACAGTAGACAGCACCCCTGCTACATCATCGTGTGTGCGTGTCAGCGACACAGAGAGGCGGGTGAACACCAGGAGCATGTGTGTGTGTATGTGTGAGTGACACAGAGAGAGGCAGGTGAGCACCGGGAGTGGGTGCGCATTCACAAGTCCATGCGTATAGGACGCACATTCATGTGTCCACAAACAAGTCTTGCTGAGCGTAGGGGTGTGTCTAGACTACATGGCCCCGTCGGCGGAGCCATGTAAACTAGTTTACCCGACATAGTCAATGAAGCGGGGATTTAAATAATCCCCGCTTCATTAAAATAAAAATGGCCACCACGCTCTGCTGACGATCAGCTGATCCGGCAGAGCGCGGCAATCTAGACACGGATCGGTCGACAAGGGAAACCTTTGCCAACCGAGCCTGTAAACCTCATTTCATGAGGCATAAGGGAGTGGTCGGCAAAGGCTTCCCCAGCCGACTGCGCCGCGTCTAGACTGCCGCGCTGTGCCGGATCAGCTGATTGTCGGCACCGCGCGGCGGCCATTTTTATTTTAATGAAGTGGGGATTATTTAAATCCCCGCTTCATTGACTATGTCGGGTAAACTAGTTTACATGGCTCTGTCGACGGAGCCATGAAGTCTAGACACACCCTCGGTGAATGTGTAGTCTGAGCGTGTGCACAAGCTGGTGTAGTCGTGTGCATGGCGCTATTGGGTGGGTAGCTGGGTGTTCAGGAGGCTCTGGCTGATGTGCCCCAGAGGGTGTGTTGTGTACCAGTGTGTGTGTTGCGTAGGAGGGGGCAGGTCCAAGGGTTAGGCCGGGCCGGAAGCCGGAGCCGGAGCCAGAGCTGGTCGGCAGGAACTGGTGGTGTCCGGGGCCAGGATGAGGCAGGAATCAGAAACAAAAGGAGGAAGTCGGAGCCAGGCCCAGACTCCTTGGCCAGCAGACTGGGGAGATGTGATCCCAGGGCCCAGCCAGCTCCGGGGAGCCCATTCACAGACACACACATTGCCCAGGTGTCACGCACATTAGCACACACACACACACATACACACACACACACTGCCCAAGTGTCACGCACACTAGCACAGACACACACACACACACTGCCCAGGTGTCACGCACACTAGCACACGCACACACACACACTGCCCAAGTGTCACGCACACTAGCACAGACACACACACACGGCCCAGGTGTCACACACACTAGCACACACACACACACACTGCCCAGGTGTCACGCACACTAGCACACGCACACACACACACTGCCCAAGTGTCACGCACACTAGCACAGACACACACACACGGCCCAGGTGTCACACACACTAGCACACACACACACACTGCCCAGGTGTCACGCACACTAGCACACGCACACACACACACTGCCCAAGTGTCACGCACACTAGCACAGACACACACACACGGCCCAGGTGTCACACACACTAGCACACACACACACACTGCCCAGGTGCCACGCACACTAGCACACGCACACACACACACTGCCCAAGTGTCACGCACACTAGCACAGACACACACACACGGCCCAGGTGTCATACACACTAGCACACACACACACACTGCCCAGGTGCCACGCACACTAGCACACGCACACACACACACTGCCCAAGTATCACGCACACTAGCACAGACACACACACACGGCCCAGGTGTCATACACACTAGCACACACACACACACTGCCCAGGTGTCACGCACACTAGCACACACACACACACACTGCCCAAGTGTCACGCACACTAGCACAGACACACACACACGGCCCAGGTGTCACGCACACTAGCACACACACCGCCCAGGTGTCGCACACACTAGCACACAGACACACACTGCCCAGGTGTCACGTGCACTAGCAGAAACACACTGCCCAGTGTTGCACACACTAGCGCACACACACACACACTGCCCAGGTGTCGCACACACTAGCACACAGACACACACTGCCCAGGTGTCACGCACACTAGCACAAATACACTGCCCAGGTGTTGCACACACTAGCGCGCACACACACACACACACACACACACACACACTGCCCAGGAGTCATGCACACTAGCACACACACACTGCCCAGGTGTCACGCACACTAGCACAAACACTGCCCAGGTGTTGTGCACACTAGCGCCCACACACACACACACACACTGCCCAGGAGTCACGCACACTTGCACACGTAACAAAACTGTCTATTTTACTATTGGTTCTAAGAGGATAAGTACGCCGCACAACGATCTGATGTCACGACTTGCTTATAAGTTCTATAGCTGCTTGTTCTCGCTCTGTCTCAGGGTTAGCTGGTACTGCAAGGCCTTGCTCCCTGGCAAGTATTCCACCTGAAGCTATCTTGGCTGAAGCTCCGTACAGTGGGTTGGTGTGAGTGGAGGGGTGAACACCGCCCGGGCGCCCAGGTGCTCAAGAAGCAGTGGAAACTTTGAGACGTGAATTGTGTCTTGAGGCTGAATTGAACTGGCAGCATCGAGGCGCCCTGGAGACAGGCAGAGGCTCCTAAGAGTGAGAGACAAGGATGGGAACCCTGACGCTGCCCAGCCAAGGAACAGGAGTTAACACTTCCCACGGGCGGATGACACTGCAAAACCCACAGACCCCAATGGGAACTGACGGGGATAAGAAGGGGAGCGCTGGCCGTGGGACTCTGGGTTCAGCCCTGCGAGCCAAGCCTCGGAGGACTCTCAGAGGAAGCCGACTCCTCGCTCAGTCAGCCTGGCCTGCCCAGTAGGACTGACCTGAGCCACCATGGACTGGTAACTATGCACCATCCGCAGGCCGTGGGGGGCGGGGGGTCTTTATAAAGCAGAAGCTAACTGCTGTATTCTCAAAAACACAGAGTGTTCCTTCTCCCCTGAAAAAGATCCCGTGTGCTTCTTATAAGCATAACACACACACATACACACACTGCCCAGGTGTCATGCACACACACACTACCAGGGTGTCATGCACACTAGCATGCACACATACACACACTGCCCAGGTGTCACACACACATTCACACACACACACATTGTCCAGGTGTCACAGAGACTAGCACACACACATGCTGTCCCAGTGTCACGCACACTAGCACACACACAGAGCCATGGTGTCACGCACACTAGCACACACACACACACACACGCACAGCCATGGTGTTACACACACTAGCACACACACATTAGCACACACACAGCCATGGTGTCTCACACACTAGCACACACACACAGCCATGGTGTCGCACACACACATTAGCACACACACACACACACACACACAGCCATGGTGTCACACACACTCGCACACACACATTAGCGCACACACACACAGCCATGGTGTCACGCACACTCGCACACACACATTAGCACACACACACACACACACACACACACAGCCATGGTGTCACGCACACTCGCACACACACATTAGCGCACACACACACACACACACACACAGAGCCATGGTGTCACGCACAGTAGCACACACACACACACACACACACTAGCACACACGCACAGCCATGGTGTTACACACACTAGCACACACACATTAGCACACACACAGCCATGGTGTCTCACACACTAGCACACACACACAGCCATGGTGTCACACACACTAGCACACACACACAGCCATGGTGTCGCACACACACATTAGCACACACACACACACACACAGCCATGGTGTCACACACACTCGCACACACACATTAGCGCACACACACACAGCCATGGTGTCACGCACACTCGCACACACACATTAGCGCACACACACACACACACACACACACACACACACACACACACAGTCATGGTGTCACGCACACACCCACACTGGCCTGGCTCAGAAGCAGCCGCAGCTCTTGGCAGGGGCAGCAGCATGGCTGGGCCAGCTGGGATCCGGCCGGGCCCTTTCCTCGTGGAGCAGCAGCGTCACCGTGTGGCCGGCCCAAGGATGGCACAGGCAGGTCGGTTTCCCAAAGGGGCTGGCGGGGTCATCAGGAGCCCAGCACCCCTGAAGGCTCAGGCCTGGGAGCCCAGACACCTGGGTCTACCCCGCTCTGAGATGGCCCTGGCGTCAACTGGCTGGGCAGGGAGCCGGGACTCCTGGGCTCTGTCCCTGGTTCCGGGAGGACAGTGGGGTCTAGTGGTCACTGTGAGACAGGACTCCTGGGCTCTGTCCCTGGTTCCGGGAGGACAGTGGGGTCTAGTGGTCACTGTGAGACAGGACTCCTGGGCTCTGTCCCTGGTTCTGTGCCCCGTGGTGACGCTGCTTCTGTTGGGAGGGCCGGACGCTGTGGTGTCGGGGAAGGGAGCCAGCATGGAGTGCTGCAGCAGCAGATGCCAGGGATAATGAGCCAGAAGCGGAAGCCACCTGTCTGCAGTGGGGCCTGTCTCCCCCACAACACCCACTTTGGCTCCCCAGCACTGCGCGCTGTGGCTGTGCAGACGCCCGCTCCATGCGGAGGCAGCAGGGTCTGGGACTGTGCGACGTAGGGGGGCTGTAGTCCAGTGTTCACGTGGGTGTTGCATTCACCATTTGTCTTGTGGGGTTCTATGTGATCCTACTGTCCTGTGACGCTGTGTGGGAGTGTGTGTGCCTCAGTTTCCCCAGGCACTGCAGCACTACTTGCGTGGGGAGGGGGAGGCCGGGCATGACTCACTGGAGACGTAGGTTCAGTGTCTCAGGTCCTGAGGCCCAGGTGAGAGCAGAGAGGGCCTGGGAAGGGCTGGCGGGGCTGCACCGGGCTGGCGGGGCTGCACCAAGCCAGGGGCAGGGCCTGGTGGAAGAGTGAGTCTCAGCGGGGCTAGGAGGGGGAGAGCAGGAAAAGAAGGTGAGGGGCCCGGGAGTCCCTTCCCCCCAAGAGGAATAAGGCTGCCTGCCCGGGCTCCTGTGCTAACGTCACTCCTAAGCTGTATCTCTGGGAACCAATAAACCTTCTACTCTCCTGGCCGGCCGAGAGTCACGTCTGGCTGAGGATGGGGGTGCAGGGTCGGGGGCCTGACGCGCCACCACCGTGGTGAGATGCACTGCACCCCATGGATGGAGCTTCTGGCAGTAGGTGACTGGGCTCAGTAGAAGGAAGGGGAGTCTGCACTCTGGGGAACGGTGGGGAGAAGGCCTATAACCGACTCCTCAGGGCAGACATTGAGGGGCGGTGCAAGGAGAAGAGCCTGCCGGTGGGGAAACTGACCAAGGCCCAGCTGATTGTCCAGCTGGAAGAGAATGACTGTTCCAGGGGCCTGGATCCTGTCCCAGCTGGGACCAGCCAGACACCCTCTGGGAGCATTTTGGGGTCTGAGACAGAAGGGAGGGCTGGAATCTGCCAGACAGATGTGGTGCCCACCAGGCAACGCTCCGCCAGCAGCGGGTGGTCCTGGGCGGGGTCTCCCCCAGCAGAGCTGCGACGGCTAGAGATCAAGCTGTGGCTAAAGGAATTGGAGGATCGTAGGGAGGAGCGCCAGGACCGAGAGAGACAGCGCCAGGAATGGGAGAGCCAGTGAAAGCATGAGCGGGCCATGGCAGAGCTGAGAAGCTGAGAGGCTCCGGCTGCGACGAGTGAGGAGGGGCCCGGGATGGCAGGTCTCTTTAAGAGGTTCGTTCTGTCCCAGTGTAAGGACGTGGGGGACTTGGACGGATTCCTTAACTCTTTCGAGCAAGCGTGCAAGCTGCACCAGGTCCCCCCAGCCGACTAGCTCCGGCAGCTTACCCCCTTGCTGGATCAGAAGGCCGCAGGGGTGCTCGACCAGCTGGAGGGGCTACAGCCGGGGGACTACGAACGGATCAAAGAGGCCCTGCTGCACAAGTTCAGGCTAACCCCTGAGACGTGCAGGAAGAAGTTCCAGGGGGCACTGAAGGGGCCGGCGGAGACCTACGCAGACCTGGTCCCCTGCCTGGTGCAATACGTCCGCAAGTGGGTGTTCGGGGTGGGGCCCAGACCGCAGAGGACCTGGTTAAGCTGATGATCCTGGAGCAGGTCTATGAAGCGTGCCGGCCCAGCCTGAAGCTGTGCCTCAAGGACCGGAAGCCGGAGGACACCCATGGTGCGGGGACTGTGAGGGATGAGTTCACAGACAGCCGGTCCAGGGGTGAAAGGGAATCCTGCAGAGACCGGTTCTTGGCTGTGCAACTGAGGGAAGCACCTACGGGGCGAGCCCAGGAAGGGGGTTCATCCTTTCCCTAGAGGGCCAGCTAGGGCCTGGACAGACCAGCCGGCCCGAAGGGGACCTGTGGGACCTCACCTGCCATCGCTGTGAGCAAAGGGGCCACAAACAGGCTCAGTGCCCCAAAGCCCCAGACAGGCCCCACAACTCGAGACTGTCCAGGGTTTATTGGGTGGGGCTGGAGGAGGAGCAGGCTGCCCTGGGGGCAGGGGCTGGCAGGCCGCCCTCAGCTCATGGGGGGAGGCTGTTCAGGCCAGCTCCTCCGGGAGACCTGACATTCCAGAGGCAGGTTTCTCCGAGTTCCGGGTGTGGGCAGGGCGAGTGCCTTGTGCCCCTGGAGGTGGATGGCAGGGAGGTGATGGGCTACTGGGACACGGGGGCAGAGGTGACGCTGGCCCAGCCCGAGGTAGCACCCCAGAGCACATGGTGCTCAACACCCAGCTGACTCTGAGGGGCATAGACGGGACCCCATTCAAGGTGCCCGTAGCCCGGATGCATTTGAAATGGGAGGGCATACGAGGGCCCAAAGGACGTGGGGGTGCACCAGCTCACCTGCTGGGGTGCTGATGGGGGGTGACCGAGGGGATTGGCCAGAAGGACCCCACAGTGCTATGGTCACTACCCGTAGCCAGAGCCGGCAAGGGGCTCACGGTCCTGACCATGGGGAGCGCTCCCTGCAGGGGGCACAGGGCCCCATCCCAGCAGACAAGAGGCCCCGGGGGCCGGGCTCAGCAGGGCTGGGACTCCCAGGCAGTGTGTCTGTGTGTGTGGGGGGGGGGAACAGGTCCCTGTCCCTTCCACAGCTGCTGAATTCCAGGCCGAGGTGCAGGCAGATCCCTCTTTGCAGACTGGACTGGCCTCGGTGCAGCTCAGCCCTTGGGAGGAGGCAGCCAGGAGAGGTTCCTGTGGAGAGGGATTCTTGTACCGGGAATGGCTCCCCCCCAGGGAAAGTGGGGTCATGGGGGTCCAGCAGCAGCTGGTGGTTGCCTAAAAGTATCACCCCAGGCTGCTGTACCTGGCCCATGACGTCCCATTCTCAGGGCACCAGGGGATCAGGCTTCTCCAAACCTTTTACTGGCTATTTTATTATTGATGTATTCTTCTGAGTTATACGTACGTGATTTGTTTTTTTTCTTTCTTATATATATATATATATATACATACACACATAGGGTTTGACAGATGGTGGTGAAATCTGCTCGCCAGCCCCGCACTGCGCATATGCAAGACCCGCATTGCGCATGCGCGCGCTGCCGATGAACGGGGCGACCGGCTAAAATCTATTCGCCACGGGCGAGTAGATTCAATGATTTGTCGAGCCCAGTATATACATAAAAATAGTGTACGTTGTGTAATTTGGGTTTTTTTAAGTTCAGATAACTGAGGTAAGGGGCAGGATGAAACGTAACCAACTGAGTGAAGCACAGAAACGTAAACTGGCGGAAGAAAAGAAACAAAAAACTAGTGAAATTTTCCAAAATCTTCCAAAGCTGACATCATTTTTCAAAGCGAATCCATCAGAAGCAACATCTTCTCTCAGTAGCACAGACATCGTTCCAAAACCTGTCCGACTGACCCTTCTTCTATTGGTGAAACAAACACCATTCCAGAACATGTGGATGTGTCAGAGACTGTAACTGATCATCCTACTCCTGGTGGTAAAACAGACATTATTCTAGAAGGTGTGGATGTGTCAGAGACTGAACCTGCTCATGCTGTAAATAATAGGGGAAAAGATCCTGGTATGTGGGTTGATTTCAGTACCGATAATGTAGCTTACTGGATAGATCGTGGACCAAATGACTGTCAACACCACACTGGGCCATTTGAGAAGTCACATTGGACTTTTACCAATGGCAAACAAACAAGATATTGTCCACAAAAAGTATTTTTTGGCATGACAGTGAATGGTGAGAAACACACTCGAGAATGGCTACTGTATTCACCATCAACAGGGTCTGTGTACTGTTTTGTTTGCAAACTTTTTGCATATAAACCTTCAACATCCTGGTTTGCTGCAGATGGATTTAGTGACTGGCAGAACACTGTTTTAATTGAACAACATGAAAATAGCACTACTCACAGAGATTCAATGTTGACATATTTAAATTGAAGACAGGGCTTTGGATTGACACAAAAATTGGAAGAACACATTAAAGAACATGTCTTGCAGCATGTTATAGCTGTTATTCCAACATTAGCTGAATGTGGTCTGCCTTTCTGGGGATCAAATGACACATTTGGATCATTGCAGAATGGAAATTTGTTGGAGCTTGTGGCTCACTTTGACCCATTTTTAGCAGGCCATATCTCAAAATATGGGAATGCTGGCAAAGGTAACCCATCATACTTATCCAAGACAATATGTGATGAACTCATTGGTCTAATGAGTGACAAAGTTCGTTCAGCTATTGTGGATGAAATGAGTACTGCTGGGTACTTCGGTTTATCTGTTGACTCTACCCCTGATCTTTCACATATTGATCAGTTGAGTATTGTACTACGATATGCGTCTCCCACAGATGGAAAACCAGTTGAACGATTTATAACATTCCTCAGTTTGAAAGGCCACACTGGTGAAGAAATGGCAAATCAAGTACCGCATTACCTGTGCCAAGTTTGCAAAACAGATTTCTCAAAGTGCAGAGGTCAGTCTGCTGCCAACGCTGCCAACGTGTCAGGGTGTTATCAAGGAGTGCAGCAGAAGCAGCTTTTAGAACAGAACAAATATGCCATATTCACACCATGTGCTGCACACTCTCTCAATCTGGTTGGCCACAGTGCTGTTGCTTGTTGTCCGGTGGCAGTATGTTTTTTCTCAACAGTCCAGTTACTTTATCCATTTTTCTCTGCCTCAACACACCGATGGGAAGTTCTTAAAACATATTTGGGCAATGGTCGTGTGTTGAAATCTCTTTCTAATACTCGCTGCGAGGCACATGCAGTGGCAACAAGTGCATTTCTGGAGTCCTACTCAAAGATTGTGGATGCATTAGAAAGTATAGCTGAAGACCAATCACAAAAGGGAGAAACTACACGAGAGGCAGAAAACGTTGCAAACAAGATGCAAGAACTAGAGTTTGTGTTCATGTTGACCATGTGGAATGACATTTTACAACACTTTTACCACACAAGTCAAGCTCTCCAAGAAAAAGAATTGGATTTGAAAACATGTACAGACCTCTGTCAATCATTAGCAGACCACTTACACACTTTGAGGAATGATTTCGAAAGATTTGAAGATATCAAAAGATATCTTGCCTGATACTAACTACAAAGAAGCCTGCAAGCGAATCAAGAAAAATCAAGCAAATGATAGCAGCGCAACAGAAACAGCACTGAATCCTAGAGACAAATTTCGCGTATCTACTTACTACACTATAATTGATACACTTGAAGTTCATATGAAGGGGAGAGGTGAAGTGTACAAAGAAGTATCAAGTAGATTTTCTTTTCTAAACGATATGGACTTATCTGACGAACAATACTCACAAGGTTCCCAAAAGCTAGTTGACTCAGACCCTGTTGGCTTGCACACGAACCTCTGTGAAGAAGTACGGCGGTTCCACTGTTATATGCGCGCAAAGTTTAATGAAACAGGAAAAATGAAATTCAGTCACATTGATCTTCATGACACAATATTGAAAGATGGAATGCAATGTGTATTTCCAAATGTAGAGATGGCACTACGTATTTTTCTAACATTGATGATTACCAGGGCTTGACGAACGGCGGCGAAAGCTGCTTGCCAGCCCCATACTGCGCATGCGCAAGAGCCACAATGCGCATGCGCACGCCGTGAATGAACGGGGCGCGTAGCTGAAATCTACTCGCCACGAGCGAGTAGATTGTATTGTTTGTCGAGCCCTGATGATTACTAACTGCTCCGCAGAACGCTCTTTTTCTCAGCTGAAAAGAATAAAAAACCCTCAGAGAACAATGTGTCAGGACAGACTTGATTCACTTTCCCTATTGTGTATGGAAGCGGACATGCTTCGTCGAGTCAGCTTCGATTAACTTATCCAGAATTTTGCAATCAGAAAATCTAGAAAGAGGCTATTTTAATTTCAGCATACATGTAAGTTTAGTGTCATTTCGAAAAATACAATTTTATTTTACGGTACAGTATTGTTTTTGAATTACATATGGAGGGGCACCATAATCTTTTCAGTGCTTAGGGTCTCTAAAGGTCTTAATCCAGCCCTGGCTGGGGGTGTGAGTTCAGGTTTTCGGCTGACTTAGGGAGAAGGGAGTCTAGCTGGCCTGGGGGGCCGGAGCCCTGACTCTGGGCCCCACCTTTCTCCAAGATGGATTGTACTGACTGCTCCTGTAACAACAAATCTGAGATACGCTGTGTCCCTGGGACCCAATAAACCTTCTGTTCTACCTGCCGCCTGAGAGTCCCGTCTGGCTGTGGGTGGGGGTGCAGGGCCAGGGGACTTCCCCACACTCTGTGACACCCTGCAAGCCGGACGCTCGTGCAGCCACCCAGAAGAGACTCAGATACTGCCCAGCTGGCTGCAGAGTGCCCACAGCTGGGTTATAGATTTCTCCTGGTGCTGCATGTCTGCACATGCCTGGGTGCACATCAAACACTTTATCCCACATGTGGCTGGACATCAGGCAGGAGCCGGGAGGCAGCACCGGCTGCTCCGGGCACTCCTTGCCCATTAAGGCAGGAACCAAGGTGGGAACTGGTGCGTTTGTCTCTGCCCCGCCCCCCTGCCCCTGCCCCTGGTCTCTGGCATTGCAGGGAAAGCCCTGGGCAGTGCTGCTCTCTAGTAGCAGCCGCACGCATCTTAGCCAAGGCGAGGGCAGGGGCAGGAGCTCAGCACTCCCAGCCCTGCTGAGGACTCCTGGTATGGACTAGGGATGTGAAATATCGGTTAATGGAATAGTTGAGTAGCCTCGTGAATTCTTAGTGGTTAGTCGACTAGTCTATAGTCCCGGGGGCAGGGCCAGCAGCCAATGCGCTCCAGCCCTTCCCAAGGAGTCCCGTCCCCTCCGTGTGCGGTGCTAGGCAGGAGCTGGTCCATGAGGGGAGCCAGTTTAAAAACCAGCTGCCTGTCACCCTTGCACAGAGGCAGCAGTGCAAAGTAGCAGCAACCCCTGTCCGGGGGGTGGTGGGGGGGGGGAAGGCATGTAGTCTATAGCATTAACCTATCAGCTGTTGCTTATTAGATAATTGCTTAATCGACTCCACAATCATATCCCTAGTATGGACCTGTCCCTGCCTCTCTGTGGGTCTCTCCCATTATTAAGATGGGGGGGGGGAATTCCTGCCCTTGAGCTCTGTGGGGCAGAGACCCACTCACCGAGCTTGTGCAGCACCAGCATGACTAGGGCCCGGATCCTGGTGGCGGCAGGTCAGGTGCTGCACCGATCTGGACAAGAGGGAGCTCCCATCAAGGTGGGTGCTGCAGAGAAACCCCTTTGGGATCAGGAACCCCTGTGACGGTGCGTCGGGGTTCCCCCTGATCCTGCAGCAGGAAGAAGAGACTCCGCCAGCCAGTAGAGTAGAGAGGGTTTATTGCTTCCCCAGGATACAGCACAGACGTGATATGGCTACAGGAGTCAGGGCCAGGATGCCTCAGACCCCTTGGGGTAGGGGGTCCATTGCCCCCCAACCCTCAGCACTCAGCTTAGTCTGTTCCCTTCATGTGTCCCAGCCAGAAACTGACTCTTCCCCCAACACTCCCTGCCTTTGCTCCGTCCCTGCCCTCGACAGGTAAGAACCGGTTGGGTCATTGTCTACGTGACCGTAGGCTCCTCAGGCGGCCCCCCGGCTGTGCAGTGCTTACAGACACAGGCCAGTAGGGGTCACCCCCAGCCCAACACAGTGTACGGCCTGCCCACGGCATCACACCCCCTTCTCATGTTCAGTGCTGCATAAGCCTCAGTAGGAGAGCCTCCTGGGGCAGGGTCAGTCCCCTTTGCGGAGGAGTGGCATATGATCATATTTTCTGGACCAAACTTAGGGACACATTAGCCACGCCCCCTGACCACAGCTAGCCATGCCCACAAGCCCAGTGAGCCACACCCCCTGCCACAAGAAGTCCCACCCCTGGAGGTAGTACTCCCTGGGTCAAGATGGACACATGACCAGAAGTAAAGGGTGTCATGTGACCCCTGTAAGAACTCCCCCACCGTCCTCCTGCCAGTAGGGATGGGTTTGGCCCCCAAAGTACCCCTATGCAACTAGCCTGCAAATGCATTAACCCAACTTGCATTGCATTAACTCGGGGGGAGGAGGCTGGGGGGAGTGTTCCCTCTTAAGATTGTCCTCCCATGAGTGGAGTGAATTTTGTCTTGTGCACCAGTAGTGAGTTCACGTGCACTTGTTCCGATGTGTGTCACCATGGCACCCAAGTTATTAATAAATATCTTATAAACCTCTCCCTTTTCCCTCTGCTGCCCTGTCTCCCACTCTCCCTTGGTGCCTGCTGCTGCCCCCCACCCCTCACCCTCCTTTGCTGTCCTGGCTCCTGCCCTTCTCACTCCCCTCAGCCCTTTGGGGACCGGCCCCCTCCCCTGCACCAACCAGCCCTTCTCTTCCCCCTGTGCCCACCCCTCCTCTAGCCCCACTCTGATCATCTGTAGCTGCCCCTCCCCATCCCCTCTCCTAACACCTCCCTCTACCCACCTGCCTTGCCTCTCTCCTCTGGTGCCTGTCCCACCCCTCCATGTGTCTTCCCTTCTGCTTCACCCCATAGTCCCCTGGCACCTGCACCTTCCCTTACCCCTGCACCTTCCCTGACTGCCCTTGCCTCCTTGCCTTCCTTCACCCTGGTGCCCACCCCCTCACCACCTCTGCTCCAGTTCTCTTCATGCCCCCCTGTGCCATCACACATGACTTGCTCCATCCCCTGCCTTTCTCATACCCACCTCCTGTCACCCTCTCTTCTTCCAGCACCCACTGCTCCCCTCTCCCTCCCTCTTGCCCCCATTGTCCCTCCCCTCTCTTCTCCCAGCATCACCCTGTCCCCACCCTTCTTCCACCCCCACTGACACTTTCCCTCCCCTCCCCTCTCCCGCCCTTTTCCTCATTGTCTCCTCTTGGCCGCCAGCATTTGTCTCTCCTCCACCCTGCCGCTCGGTGCCTTCCCCTTTCTTCTCCTGCCCTGCTCCTCCACCCCTCAGCACAAGCCCCTTCCTCTCCCCGCCCCCATCACCTTAGTTCTCTCTCTGTCCCTTCCCTCACCTCCTGCCTTCCAGTTTGCGGGGCTGGAGACCACAGTCTGGCCCCAGAAGCCCCCGCAGCCCCGGCCCCAGCTGCTCGTGGGGCGGGACCGCTTGCCGGGACTGGAGCGGAGGCTGCCTGTGGTGCTATTTTTAGTGCCGTAGTCCGGGACCTCAAGGGTGGCCCCGGCTCCAGCCCCGGATTTCTGGGCCATTTCACTACTTGATGGGGCACCAGGACAAAACATTTACATTTGGGACAGTCCCAGAAAAAGCAAGACATATGGTCAGCATAGATATGGGGCAGCCATCCCATGAAGCAGGGGCAGAGAATCTATTTTGGGTTGGGGGGCCACCCTTTCCCGCAGGCTGCATCAGCCCTCTAATCCCGGGAAGGGCTATTGGGTGGCTCAGGGGTTTAGGGAAGGAACATGGGGCTTTTCTCTACCCCCTCCACCCTGTTCCTGAACTGCCTGGTGGGAATGGGAGAGCAGGCAAGTGCCCCTGAGACAAGTTGGGGGCCACACGCAGGTGAGAAGCTACAAACAAGCCAACTCAAACCCTCACTGAGCTGGCCCCCCAGTGAGAAGCAGCCCCCCCCACGCAACTCAGGGCACTGGAGCTCCCCAGCACCTCAGCCTTGCTTTAGCCCAATCCAGGTAAGCGGGATTCCCCACCCTGGCCTTTAGGAGCAGGTGTGCAAGGGAGCAGCCCTGGAACCAGGAACGCCCGCCCCCAGGGATGAGGGCAGGGGTCCTGGCTGCATTAGCCCAGCCCATGGAGGGGCGCAGGGGGCCCTGATTTCTTGCAGGACACTCCAGAGGGAATGGCGACAGGAGCCCTGCAGGGCCACCAAGTGCCACAAGGGGGCGAGCTCTGGGATAGCGCTGTGCCACCGCCCCAGCTGAGCTGGGAGCTTGTGGGAGCCAGTCCCCACATGTCCCCCCTTGTTCTGCTGGGGCCTGCCCAGACCCCCGGAGAGGGGGGCTCCGGGCTCCACAGGCCCCAGCCCAACCCAGGGCCCCGTTGAGCGGGGGCTGCACAGGCCGAGGGGGGGGCTCTGAGCCCGGACTCCTGGGCCCTATTCTGGCGGGGGGGGCTCTGAGCCCGGACTCCTGGGCCCTATTCTGGCGGGGGGGGCTCTGAGCCCGGACTCCTGGGCCCTATTCTAGCGGGGGGGGGTCTGAGCCCGGACTCCTGGGCCCTATTCTGGCGCGGGGGGGGGGGACTAGGAACTTGGACTCCTGGGCCCCATTCTAGCGGGGGGGGGGGGCTCTGAGCCCGGACTCCTGGGCCCTATTCTAGCGGGGGGGGGGTCTGAGCCCGGACTGCTGGGCCCTATTCTGGCGCGGGGGGGGGGACACGAGGAACTCGGACTCCTGGGCCCTATTCTAGCGGGGGGGCGGGGGGGCTCTGAGCCCGGACTCCTGGGCCCTATTCTAGCGGGGGGGGGGCTCTGAGCCCGGACTCCTGGGCCCTATTCTAGCAGGGGTCGGGGGCTCTGAGCCCGGACTCCTGGGCCCTATTCTGGCGGGGGGGGGGGCTCTGAGCCCGGACTCCTGGGCCCTATTCTAGCGGGGGGGGGGGCTCTGAGCCCGGACTCCTGGGCCCTATTCTAGCAGGGGTGGGGGGCTCTGAGCCCGGACTCCTGGGCCCTATTCTGGCGCGGGGGGGGGGGGGCTCTGAGCCCGGACTCCTGGGCCCTATTCTGGCGCGGGGGGGGGGGACTAGGAACTTGGACTCCTGGGCCCCATTCTAGCGGGGGGGGGGGGCTCTGAGCCCGGACTCCTGGGCCCTATTCTAGCAGGGGGGGGGGCTCTGAGCCCGGACTCCTGGGCCCTATTCTAGCGGGGGGGGGGGCTCTGAGCCCGGACTCCTGGGCCCTATTCTGGCGCGGGGGGGGGGGACTAGGAACTTGGACTCCTGGGCCCCATTCTAGCGGGGGGGGGGGCTCTGAGCCCGGACTCCTGGGCCCTATTCTGGCGCGGGGGGGGGGGACTAGGAACTTGGACTCCTGGGCCCCATTCTAGCGGGGGGGGGGGCTCTGAGCCCGGACTCCTGGGCCCTATTCTAGCGGGGGGGGGGTCTGAGCCCGGACTGCTGGGCCCTATTCTGGGCGGGGGGGGGGGACACGAGGAACTCGGACTCCTGGGCCCTATTCTAGCGGGGGGGGGGGGGCTCTGAGCCCGGACTCCTGGGCCCTATTCTAGCGGGGGGGGGGGGCTCTGAGCCTGGACTCCTGGGCCCTATTCTGGCGGGGGGGGGGGCTCTCAGCCCGGACTCCTGGGCCCTATTCTAGCAGGGGTCGGGGGCTCTGAGCCCGGACTCCTGGGCCCTATTCTGGCGGGGGGGGGGGCTCTGAGCCCGGACTCCTGGGCCCTATTCTAGCGGGGGGGGGGGCTCTGAGCCCGGACTCCTGGGCCCTATTCTAGCAGGGGTGGGGGGCTCTGAGCCCGGACTCCTGGGCCCTATTCTGGCGGGGGGGGGGGGGGCTCTGAGCCCGGACTCCTGGGCCCTATTCTGGCGCGGGGGGGGGGGACTAGGAACTTGGACTCCTGGGCCCCATTCTAGCGGGGGGGGGGGCTCTGAGCCCGGACTCCTGGGCCCTATTCTAGCAGGGGGGGGGGCTCTGAGCCCGGACTCCTGGGCCCTATTCTAGCGGGGGGGGGGGCTCTGAGCCCGGACTCCTGGGCCCTATTCTGGCGGGGGGGGGGGGGACTAGGAACTTGGACTCCTGGGCCCCATTCTAGCGGGGGGGGGGGCTCTGAGCCCGGACTCCTGGGCCCTATTCTGGCGCGGGGGGGGGGGACTAGGAACTTGGACTCCTGGGCCCCATTCTAGCGGGGGGGGGGGGCTCTGAGCCCGGACTCCTGGGCCCTATTCTAGCGGGGGGGGGGTCTGAGCCCGGACTGCTGGGCCCTATTCTGGCGCGGGGGGGGGGACACGAGGAACTCGGACTCCTGGGCCCTATTCTAGCGGGGGGGCGGGGGGGCTCTGAGCCCGGACTCCTGGGCCCTATTCTAGCGGGGGGGGGGGCTCTGAGCCTGGACTCCTGGGCCCTATTCTAGCGGGGGGGGGTCTGAGCCCAGACTGCTGGGCCCTATTCTGGCGCGGGGGGGGGGGACACGAGGAACTCGGACTCCTGGGCCCTATTCTAGCGGGGGGGGGGGGCTCTGAGCCCGGACTCCTGGGCCCTATTCTAGCGGGGGGGGGGGGCTCTGAGCCCGGACTCCTGGGCCCTATTCTAGCGGGGGGGGTCTGAGCCCGGACTGCTGGGCCCTATTCTGGCGCGGGGGGGGGGACACGAGGAACTCGGACTCCTGGGCCCTATTCTAGCGGGGGGGGGGGGGGGCTCTGAGCCCGGACTCCTGGGCCCTATTCTAGCGGGGGGGGGGGCTCTGAGCCTGGACTCCTGGGCCCTATTCTAGCGGGGGGGGGGTCTGAGCCCAGACTGCTGGGCCCTATTCTGGCGCGGGGGGGGGGGACACGAGGAACTCGGACTCCTGGGCCCTATTCTAGCGGGGGGGGGGGGCTCTGAGCCCGGACTCCTGGGCCCTATTCTAGCGGGGGGGGGGGGCTCTGAGCCCGGACTCCTGGGCCCTATTCTGGCGCGGGGGGGGGGGACTAGGAACTTGGACTCCTGGGCCCCATTCTAGCGGGGGGGGGGGGCTCTGAGCCCGGACTCCTGGGCCCTATTCTAGCGGGGGGGGGGGGCTCTGAGCCCGGACTCCTGGGCCCTATTCTAGCGGGGGGGGGGGCTCTGAGCCCGGACTCCTGGGCCCTATTCTAGCGGGGGGGGGGGCTCTGAGCCCGGACTCCTGGGCCCTATTCTAGCGGGGGGGGGGCGGGGCTCTGAGCCCGGACTCCTGGGCCCTATTCTAGCGGGGGGGGGCGGGGCTCTGAGCCCGGACTCCTGGGCCCTATTCTGGCGGGGGGGGGGGGGCTCTGAGCCCGGACTCCTGGGCCCTATTCTAGCGGGGGGGGGGGCTCTGAGCCCGGACTCCTGGGCCCTATTCTAGCGGGGGGGGGGGCTCTGAGCCCGGACTCCTGGGCCCTATTCCAGCGGGGGGGGGGGTCTGAGCCCGGACTCCTGGGCCCTATTCTGGCGGGGGGGAGGGGCTCTGAGCCCGGACTCCTGGGCCCTATTCTAGCGGGGGGGGGTCTGAGCCCAGACTGCTGGGCCCTATTCTGCGCGCGGGGGGGGGGACACGAGGAACTCGGACTCCTGGGCCCTATTCTAGCGGGGGGGGGGGCTCTGAGCCCGGACTCCTGGGCCCTATTCTAGCAGGGGTGGGGGGCTCTGAGCCCGGACTCCTGGGCCCTATTCTAGCGGGGGGAGGGGCTCTGAGCCCGGACTCCTGGGCCCTATTCTGGCGCGGGGGGGGGGGGGGACTAGGAACTTGGACTCCTGGGCCCCATTCTAGCGGGGGGGGGGGGCTCTGAGCCCGGACTCCTGGGCCCTATTCTAGCGGGGGGGGGGGCTCTGAGCCCGGACTCCTGGGCCCTATTCTGGCGGGGGGAGGGGCTCTGAGCCCGGACTCCTGGGTCCTATTCTAGCGGGGGGGGGGGGGGGGCTCTGAGCCCGGACTCCTGGGCCCTATTCTAGCGGGGGGGGGGGCTCTCAGCCCGGACTCCTGGGCCCTATTCTGGCGGGGGGGGGCTCTCAGCCCGGACTCCTGGGCCCTATTCTAGCGGGGGGGGGGCTCTCAGCCCGGACTCCTGGGCCCTATTCTGGCGGGGGGGGGGCTCTCAGCCCGGACTCCTGGGCCCTATTCTAGCGGGGGGGGGGGGCTCTGAGCCCGGACTCCTGGGCCCTATTCTGGCGGGGGGGGGGGCTCTGAGCCCAGAGTCCTGGGCCCTATTCTGGCGGGGGGGGGGGGCTCTGAGCCCGGACTCCTGGGCCCTATTCTAGCGGGGAGGGGGGGCTCTGAGCCCGGACTCCTGGGCCCTATTCTAGCGGGGGGAAGGGGCTCTGAGCCCGGACTCCTGGGCCCTATTCTGGCGGGGGGGGAGGGGCTCTGAGCCCGGACTCCTGGGCCCTATTCTGGCGGGGGGGAGGGGCTCTGAGCCCGGACTCCTGGGCCCTATTCTGGGCGGGGGGGGGCTCTGAGCCCGGACTCCTGGGCCCTATTCTGGCGGGGGGGAGGGGGGCTCTGAGCCCGGACTCCTGGGCCCTATTCTGGCGGGGGGGGGGGGGCTCTGAGCCCGGACTCCTGGGCCCTATTCTGGCGGGGGGAGGGGGGCTCTGAGCCCGGACTCCTGGGCCCTATTCTGGCGGGGGGGAGGGGGGCTCTGAGCCCGGACTCCTGGGCCCTATTCTGGCGGGGGGAGGGGGGCTCTGAGCCCGGACTCCTGGGCCCTATTCTGGCGGGGGGGAGGGGGCTCTGAGCCCGGACTCCTGGGCCCTATTCTGGCGGGGGGGGGGGCTCTGAGCCCGGACTCGTGGGCCCTATTCTAGCGGGGGGGGGGGGTCTGAGCCCGGACTCCTGGGCCCTATTCTGGCGGGGGGGAGGGGCTCTGAGCCCGGACTCCTGGGCCCTATTCTAGCGGGGGGGGGGGGCTCTGAGCCCGGACTCCTGGGCCCTATTCTGGCGGGGGGGGGGCTCTCAGCCCGGACTCCTGGGCCCTATTCTAGCGGGGGGGGGGGGGGCTCTGAGCCCGGACTCCTGGGCCCTATTCTGGCGGGGGGGAGGGGGGCTCTGAGCCCGGACTCCTGGGCCCTATTCTGGCGGGGGGGGGGGCCTCTGAGCCCGGACTCCTGGGCCCTATTTTAGCGGCGGGGGGGGGGCTCTGAGCCCGGACTCCTGGGCCCTATTCTGGCGGGGGGGAGGGGCTCTGAGCCCGGACTCCTGGGTCCTATTCTAGCGGGGGGGGGGGGGCTCTGAGCCCGGACTCCTGGGCCCTATTCTAGCGGGGGGGCTCTGAGCCCAGACTCCTGGGCCCTATTCTGGCGGGGGGGGGGCTCTGAGCCCGGACTCCTGGGCCCTATTCTGGCGGGGGGGGGGGGCTCTGAGCCCAGACTCCTGGGCCCTATTCTGGCGGGGGGGGGGCTCTGAGCCCGGACTCCTGGGCCCTATTCTGGCGGGGGGGGGGGGGGCTCTGAGCCCGGACTCCTGGGCCCTATTCTGGCGGGGGGGGGGGGGCTCTGAGCCCGGACTCCTGGGCCCTATTCTGGCGGGGGGGAGGGGGGCTCTGAGCCCGGACTCCTGGGCCCTATTCTGGCGGGGGGGAGGGGGGCTCTGAGCCCGGACTCCTGGGCCCTATTCTGGCGGGGGGGAGGGGGGCTCTGAGCCCGGACTCCTGGGCCCTATTCTGGCGGGGGGGGGGACTAGGAGCCCCGGCCCGGCCGCCAGGCGTTGCTGGGCAGAGAGGGGTGCAGGGAGCCCCTGGGGTGCGGACACCCGGCTGTGTCTGGCAGCGGCCCCTGAGCCCGGGCTGCCCCCCTCGGGGCGGGGGAGGATCCGTGCCGGGGGGGCTCGGCCCGGCGGCTCGGGCTGGGGGCGGAGCCGGGCGCATGACGGGCTGGGCTGGGGCAGGGCAGCGCCGCAGACCGGGCGGCAGCGCGGCAGGACGCAGCGGAGCCGGAGGGACAAAGGGACGCGGCCGGACACCGGGCAGGGGCGGCGGAGCTCGAGCCCCGGCGGGGCCCCTGCGCCCCATGGGCGCGCCCCGCAGCCTGTGCCTCCCGGGCAGCCTGCTCTGCTGGTGCCTGCTGAGCGGTAAGAGCGGGCGGCCCCTGCGCCCCGGCTCCCCCCCGGGTCCCCTGCTTCGCCCCCAGCCTGCCCCCCGGGTCCCCTGCTTCGCCCCCAGCCTGCCCCCCGGGTCCCCTGCTTCCCTCCCGCGCCCCCAGCCTCCCCCCGGACCCTCCCCCGTCCCCCCACTGCTTCCCCGCTGCGCCTTCGGATCAGCTGTGCGCCCCGCGCTCCTCCTGCGCGCCCGCTGCGCCCCCTTTCCCAGGCGCCCTCAGTTCCTGGCTTTGCTGTGCCCCTGGATCCTGCCCCTCCCCCCAAGTCCAGCCCTTGGCCTCTGGCCTGTCCCATGTCGGCCCCCCCCCCCAGCTTTTTCCTCCCCCTCGCCCACCACCTCTCGGTAAACTTTCTCTCTTCCCAAGATGGCGAGGCTGAGGGAACCTGTTTTCCTGGCCGGGCTGGACTGGAGTTAGCTGGCTGGTGCTGGGGGTGGGGTCCTCCCCATTGCCCTGGAGTGGTAGCTGTCCTGCCCCACATTCATCCGAGTGGTAGCAGCGTGTCTAGGGACCCCCATTGCTGCAGGGAGTGGGGTCCTGTCCCCCATTGCCTGGGGTGGTAGCTGCAGGGAGTGGGGTCCTGTCCCCCATTGCCTGGGGTGGTAGCTCCAGGGAGTGGGGTCCTGTCCCCCATTGCCTGTGGAAGCGCTGGGAAATGTGGTGTAATCAGAGCCTAGGAAGTCCATGGGGCAGGACAGCAGCAGTTCTCAGGGCCAGCTCTGCCCTGCCTTGTGTCTGGAGGATTGGCCCTGTAGAATCAGCCCAGTGAGGTCCCTGGATCCCGGCCAGCCCTCGGGCGTGGGCCCAGGAGAAAGGGGATGACTTATCACAGAAACTGGCTCTAGTGCAAGGTGGCCTCCAGCCTCTGAAACAGAAACTGGCACAACAGGGAGTGACAGCAGCAAAGTCACTCTGCTTTCATCTCCATGTAAACAGTCAGGGGAGCAGACACCTGACACCGACCCCCCCCCCCCCCATGCTCCAGGGTGCCAGCCTTGTGCGGAAGTGACGGGGTTCTGATGTTCTGCCCTGGTGACGTAGGCCTTGTCCACACTAGACAGTTTTGCCTCTGTTGCTAAACCGATTTAGCTAACGTAGCAATCGGGCTCGGCCCTGCCTTGGCTCAGTCCTGCTTGGGGAGGCGGGAGTCTCCCTTCTGAGGGGTCCCACATCCTGGGCAGAGCTTGTCCTGTTTGGCCAGGGAGTGGGACCTGCAGACCAGCTGTCTAGGACCCCAAAACCGTGTCCAACCCCTCCGTTGTGTAGACGAACCCTGGGAGTTCAGTTATACCTGGTGTTGCTGCTTCCTGTTGAAGAGCAAAATGAGCTCTGTGGGTAGCACCTGTATCCTGGTCCAACTGTCCCTGTCCCAGGAGAGCGAGCGCTGTCAAAAGGGTCAGCCCTGACCTGCTGAGCTGGCCAGATTCAGGCTGGAACTGGAGAGGAGGGGTGGAGAGACTTAACCTTTGGCTGGGGAATTGATCCAGGGGCGTGGTTAAGGGACTTTTAGATCTAGGTGGGACTAAAAATGGTTTCCCTTTAGTTGGAATTATTGGGGCCAGGCCTCTGGCCTGTGTCAGCCGGGAGTCAGACCAGGTGGCCTCGGATCTATTGCAGGCTGGACATCTGCCACTCAGCACGCAAGAGCAGCTACAGGGTCAGAGTAAATGTCTGTCCAGTCCTGTGTCCTGCCTGCGACAGGGGGTGCTACCAGAGGCTGGCAATGGGCTGCAGGGGAGGGATCACTGGGGGGGTTCCCTGCCAGGGAGTGACAGAGCAGGGAACCCCCCCCCCCCCCAGTGATCCCTCCCCTGCTGCCCATTGCCAGCCTCTGGCAGGCAGGCTAGAGCCCCCCAGGGCCACAGTCCTGGGTGTGACTGTACGTGAGGACTGCCACTAGGCGAGCAAAGGCTGTGCCTGTGTGTGCTATAGTCACACCCGTTGTTGTGCAGCTGCAGCCCGCTGTGCCTCTGTTCCCCATCTGCAGTATCAGGAAGTGCCCAGCTCTGGGGGCCCTGGGCACGGTAAGTGTTGTGAGAGGCCAGCAAAGGAGACTGCATAGAGCCCGGCCCTGGCACTGGCCCTATGGGGCTGCCCCCCATCTAGAACTAGGAACAGACTCTGGCTTGTCGAGGGAGTGGAGACTCCTGGGGCTTCATTTTCCTTGTGCGGTGGGACCAAACGGGGGAATTTTTCATTTTGTTTTGGATTTTTCTGAATTCACCTGGAGGCAAAACAAGCCCCCTCAAATCCCACGGCTGAGGCAACCGGGACTTAGCTTGGCTGGAAAATGGTTTGTAGCCAAAATTTTTGAGCCCGGCCGGGTGGGGTCAGCCCAGGTCCATCCAGCCCAGTGTCCTGCCTGGGCGAGCAGCCACTGCCGGGTGCCCCAGGGGCAGGGAACAGAGCAGGGGACCAAGCAGTGACGCCTCCCCTGCCGTCCATCACCAGCCCGGCTCCCAGGGCCTAGGGCCAGCTCCCAGCCCTGCCTGGCCTGGCTCCCAGAGGACACCAGCCCTGCCCGGCCCAGCTCCCAGGGCCTAGGGCCGGCCACCAGCCCTGCCCGGCCCATCTCCCAGGGTCTAGGGGTGGCTCCCAGAGGACACCAGACCTGCCCGGCCTGGCTGCCAGGGCCTAGGGCCGGCCACCAGCCCTGCCCGGCCCATCTCCCAGGGTCTAGGGGTGGCTCCCAGAGGACACCAGACCTGCCCGGCCTGGCTGCCAGGGCCTAGGGGACACCAGCCCTGCCCATCTTTGTGGAATCCAAACTTGTGACAGTTCCAGTATCTGCATTTTGGTCTGATCTAGGGATGTGAAGGACTAGTTGACTATCCAATAAGCAAATGCTGGGAAACTAACGCAGCGGGGCACAGACTATGCAGTGAGTTCTTGGACTGCATTGAAGACAACTTTTTATTTCAGAAGGTTGAAAAAGCTACTGGGGGGGAGCTGTTCTAGATTTGATTTTAACGAATAGGGAGGAGCTGGTTCAGAATTTGAAAGTGGAAGGCTCCTTGGGTGAAAGTGATCATGAAATCGTAGAGTTCGTGATTCTAAGGAATGGTAGAGGGGAGAACAGCAAAATAGAGACAATAGATTTCAGGAAGGCAGATTTTGGTAAGCTCAGAGAGCTGGTAGGTAAGGTCCCATGGGAAGCAAGACTAAAGGGAAAAACAATGGAAGAGAGTTGGCAGTTTTTCGAAGGGACATTATTAAGGGCCCAAAAGCAAGCTATTCCGCTGCGTAGGAAAGAGAAAAGTATTGCAAAAGACTGCCTTGGCTTAACCAGGAGATGTTGCATGATCTCAAAATCAAAAAGAAGTCATAAAAAGTGGAAACTAGGACAAATTACAAAGCATGAATATAAGCAAACAACACAGGTATGCAGGGGCAAGATTAGAAAGGCAAAGGCACAAAACAAGCTCACGCTAGCTATAGACGTAAATGGTTACAAGAAGACATTCTATAAATATATTAGAAGCAACAAGAAGACCCAAGGACAGGGTAGGCCCATTGCTCAGTGAGGAGGGAGAAACAGTAACCAGAAATTTGGAAATGGCAGAGGTGCTTAATGACTTCTTTCTTTTTGGTCTTCACTGAGAAGTCTGATGATGAAGGAATGCCTAACATAGTGAATGCTAGTGGGAAGGGGGTAGGTTTAGAAGATAAAATATAAAAAGAACAAGTTAAAAATCACTTAGAAAAGTTAGATGTCTGCAACTCACCAGGGCCTGATGAAATGCATCCTAGAATACTCAAGGAGCTGATAGAGGAGGTATCTGAGCCTTTAGCTATCATCTTTGAAAAATCATGGAAGTCGGGAGAGATTCCAGAAGACTGGAAAAGGGCAAATCCAGTACCAATCTATAAAAAGGGAAATAAGAACAACCCAGGAAATTACAGACCAGTCAGTTTAACTGATGTTCCAGGAAAGATAATGTAGCAAGTAATTAAGGAATTCATCTGCAAGCATTTGGAAGAAAATAAGGTGATAGGGAACAGCCAGCATGGATTTGTAAAGAACAAATCATGTCAAACCAATCTGATAGCTTTCTTTGATAGGATAACGAGTCTTGTGGATAAGGGAGAAGCGGTGGACATGGTATATCTAGACTTTAATAAGGCATTTGATACAGTCTCACATGATCTTCTTGTCAATAAACTAGGCAAATACAACTTAGATGGGGCTACTATAAGGTGGGTGCATAACTGGCTGGATAACCGTTCTCAGAGAGTAATTATTAACAGTTCACAATCCTGCTGGAAAGGCATGACAAGTGGGGTCCCGTAGGGGTCTGTTTTGGGACCAGTTCTGTTCAATATCTTCATCAAGATATTGGCAGAGAGTACGCTTATTAAGTTTGCAGATGGCACTGAGCTGGGAGGGGTTGCAACTGCTTTGGAGGACAGGGCCATAATTCAAAATGATCTGGACAAACTGGAGAAATGATCTGAGGTAAACAGGATGAAGTTTAATAAGGACAAATGCAAAGTGCTCCACTTAGGAAGGAACAGTCAGTTTCACACATACAGAATGGGAAGTGACTGTCTAGGAAGGAGTACGGCAGAAAGGGATCTAGGGGTTATAATGGACCACAAGCTAAATATGAGTCACCAGTGTGACGCTGTTGCAAAAAAAAAGCAAACATGATTCTGGGAGGCATTAACAGGAGTGTTGTGAGCAAGACACGAGAAGTCATTCTTTCACTCTGCTCTGCGCTGGTTAGGCCTCAGTTGGAGTATTGTGTCCAGTTGTGGGTACCACATTTCAAGAAAGATACGGAGAAATCGGAGAAGGTCCAGAGAAGAGCAACAAGAATGATTAAAGGTCTAGAGAACATGAGCTATGAGGGAAGGCTGTAAAAATTGGGCTTGTTTAGTCTGGAAAGGAGAAGACAGAGAGGGGACAAGATAGTGGTTTTCAAATATCTAAAAGGGTGTTACAAGGAGGAGGGTGAAAAATTGTTCTCCTTGGCCTCTGAGGATAGGACAAGAAGCAATGGGCTTAAACTGCAGCAAGGGAGGTTTGGGTTGGACATTAGGAAAAACTTCCTGCCTGTCAGGGTGGTCAAACACTGGAATAAGTTGCCTGGGGATGTTGTGGAATCTCCATCTCTGGAGACATTTAAGAGCAGGTGAGACAGACATCTGCCAGGGGTGGTCTAGACCAGAGGTTCCCAACCTTTTCCAGGTGGGAACACATTTTTACAATTCAGGAAGACTTGGTGACCCAGGGCAAATCAAAAACGGGGGGAGGATGAAGGGGCAGAGCCACCTGGGGAGACACCTGGCAACCCTTTTGAAATGTAATGGCGACCCATATGTGGGTCCCGACCCATAGGTTGGGAAACCCTGGGATAGACGGTGCTTGGTCCTGCCATGAGGGCAGGGGGCTGGACTTGATGACCCCTCGAGGTCTCGCCCAGTTCTAGTGTGTGAGTGTTCTGTGATAGTCGACAGGCTAGTTGACTAATCGCTTCCCCTCCCCACTTGCTGCCTCTATCAGAGGCAGGGCGGGAGGGAGGGGGGGTATTAAGCCTGGGGCCAGACCCCGGGCTCCACGCAGCCTTACAAAGCGCTGGAGACGCAGCTCTCCTGGAGCCTGGAATCCCCGGGCTCCATGTGGCGCTGCACAGGGTCAGGCTCCTGGTGGCGTTTCAAAGCGACAGCTTCTGCCCTGGGGCTGTTGCTAAATGCCATTTATCAATTGGTTGACACTTAACATCCTTAGTCTGATCGGGGGGAGGGGGGGGCACGATACTCTGATGAGCTCCACCCCAGCACGGCTGTGCGCGGCGCACACTGTGCATGGGGGGGGGGCTCTGGGGCTGTGCGCGGTGCACACTGTGCATACGGGAGGGACGCTCTGGGGCTGTGCGTCATGCACACTGTGCATACGGGGGGGCGCTCTGGGGCTGTGCGTCGTGCACACTGTGCATATGGGGGGGCCGCTCTGGGGCTGTGCGCGGTGCACACCGTGCATATGCGGGGGAGGGCCTCTGGGGCTGTGCGCGGCGCACACCGTGCATATGCGGGGGGGGGCGCTGTGGGGCTGTGTGCGGCGCACACTGTGCATACGGGGGGGGCGCTCTGGGGCTGTGCGTGGCGCACACCATGCATGTGCGGGGGGGGGGGGCGCTCTGGGGCTGTGCGCGGCGCACACTGTCCATACCGGGGGGCCGCTCTGGGGCTGTGTGCGGTGCACACCGTGCATATGCGGGGGGGGCCTCTGGGGCTGTGTGCGGCGCACACCATGCATATGCGGGGGGGGGGCCTCAGGGGCTGTGCGCGGTGCACACTGTGCATATGGGGGGGGCCGCTCTGGGGCTGTGCACGGTGCACACTGTGCATACGGGGGGGGCGCTCCGGGGCTGTGTGCGGTGCATACGGGGGGGCGCTCTGGGGCTGTGCGTCGTGCACACTGTGCATATGGGGGGGGCCGCTCTGGGGCTGTGCGCGGTGCACACTGTGCATACGGGGGGGGCACTCTGGGGCTGTGCGTCGTGCACACTGTGCATACGGGGGGGGCGCTCTGGGGCTGTGCGCGGTGCATACGGGGGGGCGCTCTGGGGCTGTGCGTCGTGCACACTGTGCATACGGGGGGGGCGCTCTGGGGCTGTGCATTGTGCACACTGTGCATATGGGGGGGCCGCTCTGGGGCTGTGCGCGGTGCACACTGTGCATACGGGGGGGGCGCTCTGGGGCTGTGCGCGGTGCACACTGTGCATACGGGGGGGCGCTCTGGGGCTGTGCATTGTGCACACTGTGCATATGGGGGGGCCGCTCTGGGGCTGTGCGCGGTGCACACTGTGCATACGGGGGGGGCGCTCTGGGGCTGTGCGCGGTGCACACTGTGCATACGGGGGGGCGCTCTGGGGCTGTGCATTGTGCACACTGTGCATAGGGGGGGCGCTCTGGGGCTGTGCGCGGTGCACACTGTGCATACGGGGGGGGCGCTCTGGGGCTGTGCGCGGTGCACACTGTGCATACGGGGGGGCGCTCTGGGGCTGTGCGTCGTGCACACTGTGCATATGGGGGGGGGCCGCTCTGGGGCTGTGCGCGGTGCACACCGTGCATACGGGGGGAGGCCTCTGGGGCTGTGCGCGGTGCACAACGTGCATATGCGGGGGGGGCCTCTGGGGCTGTCTGCAGCTTGAGGCTGGTGCAGCTGTTAGCTAGGGCGTGTAGAGAGAGGGCCCCTTGGCTCTGTGATAGCCAGGCACCCCCCAGTGGTGCTGGGTGGGCATCCCCCGGCCAGGACTGACCCTCCGTGGATGGGTTACCTGTCTTCCTGGGCTGGTGGCAGGCTACTGGGTGTATGGGGATGCTCCCTGGGGATGCTGAGCATGCCCCCTCCACTCCAGAGCCGAGGGGAAGGCAGAGGCAGGCTCTGGCCCAGCCTGTGCGTGGGGGGAGCCTGCGGCAATGGGGCCGGGTGGGGGCAGTAGGGGGTGGTCCCTGCCCAAGAGCTAGGTGGGACTAGCTGGAGGAGCCAGGACAGAGCCGGGGGTGGGGCAGGCCTGTAGCCCTCTGTGGGGGCAGGGGAAGGCGCTGAAGAGCTGAGCTGGGACATGCTGGCTCTGCTCATTGAGATCTCCCCGAGCTGCGGCGTCCATGGAGCTCCGTGGGGCAGGGAGCGTAATCCGGGTGGACGTGCAACCCCCACCACGCGCGTTGGCTGGGCCATTGCTGTCCTGGGCTCATGGCCAGGCAAGGAGAGAGAGACGGCTCCACCCTGCAGCTCCCACCCGGAGCCAGGACTCGCCACATCTGTAAAACGCAGCTCCCGCCCACTGCCGGGCGCCCGTCTGCGGGAGAGCCACGTCTTCAGTGCCACCCACGGAGTGGCAGGGCTCTGCCCATGCTGGGCGCCTGTCTGCGGGAGAGCCACGTCTCCAGCGCCGTGCACGGAGCAGCAGGGCTCTGCCCACCGCCGGGCGCCCGTCTGCGGGAGAGCTGCGTCTCCAGCGCCGCGCACGGAGCGGCAGGGCTCTGGCCTCCTGCTGGGGAGATGGCCGGGAGCCCCCTTGTGCTGTTCCTTCAGGGTCTCCTGGGTCCCTTCTCCCAGCCCAGCCCAGCCCAGCCCAGCCCAGCCCCTGCCCAGCACTCTCTGGGCTCTCCCCCCACCCCTCTGCAGCCTGGGGCATGGTGACTACTGGTTAGGGCAGGGGGGCTAGGAGCCAGGACTCCTGGGTTCTTTTCCAACATGGACGTGTAACAGGCCTGGGGTGTGACTAGGGGAGCTGGGAGGCCGCGCAAGGCGGTGATTTCACCTCTGCGTGTGGCATCGGAGCGATGGGCCCTGGAGGGAACCCGGCATCCCATTCTGGGGCATGTGCGGAGGAGCGGCAGCAGGCAGGGAAGAGCCCCAGAAATGACCTTGGGCTGGAGCAAACAGCCGGGTCGAGCTGCGTCCAGCTCCCCATGCGCTGAGCGTGTCCGACGCTGGCTGGGCTCTGGGTCTGAGCCGCCCTGGGGCGACAGCCTGAGCTCGCGGAGAGGGGCCCAGGAGCCACTGGCTGGCAGCTGCAGCTGGACAAATCCTAGCGGAGTCCGGGCTGACGTTGAGAGGACCAAGCCCAAGGGCAGCTGTGGAGGCTCCATCTGGAAACGGCTTTGGCCACATGGGTGTAACTCTGGCCTGTGACATCCCCTCTGGGCCTTTGGCCTTAAAATCTACAATAACGACAGTTGCTGCCCCGTGCCTCGGTTTCCCCATCTGGGCGTGAGATGCTAGCAGCATGCGGTAGCTGCGGAGGGTCTCGGGGGTCTGGGCAGGAGAGCAGCAATGTTACCTCAGGGGCCCTGCCGATGCGGCTCTTGCCAGGCACTGCGTCCTGTTCTGGGGAAGGGCTCCGAGAGGAGCGAGAAGCCCGATTTGGGGGCTGGGTCCTGCTGGGGTCCCTGCATTCAGCTTCTGTCTTTGTGGGCACGAGCGGCGCTGCTCCTCTGCGTCTCGTCCCAGACAGCGAACACGCGCCAGGGTCTGCTGGTGGTGCCGGACTCAGCCCTCCGTCCCATTGGTAATGCAGGAGAAGGGGCCTGCCTGGGTCTCTTGACTGGGTGTGCCTCCTGGTGTCTGCAGCACTCTGCGTGAAGGGGCCGTGGGTTTGATCTGGGGGGCAGGGGGCTGGTTTCTGCCAGGGTCTCTAGCAGTCAGGAATTGTGGGACTGGAAGGGCCCTGGAGGGCTTTGCCCTGCCCTCAAGGCAGGACAAGTGACTTCTAGACCATCCCTGACAGGCGCCTGTCTAACCTGCTCCTCAGTATTTCCAGAGATGGAGATTTCACAACCCCCTCGGCACACACAGCCCCAGAGGGCCCCCCCATATGCACGGTGTGCGCCGCGCACAGCCCCAGAGGCCTCCCCCCCGTATGCAAGGTGTGTGCCGCGCACAGCCCCAGAGGGGCCCCCCTCCATATGCACGGTGTGCGCCACGCACAGCCCCCTAATGTCTAGCCTCAACCTCCCTTGCTGCAGTCTAAGCCCATTGCTCCGTGGCCTGTCACCAGAGGTGAAGAATAATTTTTCTCTTTTCCTTTTACGTGCGTAAAACTGGCCATCACATCCCCTCTTGGCCTTCTCTTCTGCAGCCCAATTCTTTCACGTGTTCTAGACCTTCAGTCGTTCCTGTCCATCTCCGGTTCCTCCAGTGCTTTCCTGAACTGGACACACGACTCCTGCACCGATCAGGCCTCAGCTGAGCAGAGCGGAGGAGTGACTCCTCCTGCCTGGCTCAGCACACCCCTGTTCATGCCGCCCGGAGTGGTGTTGTTTACGAGGAGTCCTGTGGCCCGTGAGACTGACACAGCTGTACCGCCTGTCTCAAGCGCCGCTGCAGAAGTGGGGGGGGCCAGCTCACGCTGGGTTAGTCTGTGGGGTGCTGCAGGGCTGCTCCTCGAATTACAGCCTAACTCGGCTCCCCCCAAAAGCAGCTAACTCTGTGGGGAGACGCTGGCCCGGCCGGATCCCTGTGGCCAGGGCACTCGACCTGGCTGCGCTAGTGCTTAGCAGCCGTGCACAGAGGGGCGGCCTCAGCGCCATGGCACCTTCAGCCCTGGGAATTCGCTTGCTTGGTGCCTCCCTCTAGCTGGTGTCTCCCCAGGTTTCTCCTCCCCTGGCCCCGCCTTGCCTCAGGGACCCACTGCCAGTCTCCCCCTCGCCCCTGCCTCAGGGGCAAACTGCAGCCTGTCACTGGCCAAGGGGGGTGGACCTGCTGCCTCTCTGCAGCCCTAATAGCCTCGGGCTTTGCTTCAGGCCCTGCAGCCTGGGAGCTTGCTTGGCCAGAGCTCCCCTTCCCCAGCCCTGCTCTACCTCCAGGAAGCCTCCTGCTTCCCTGGCAGTCAGGTCCCTCCTGCTCTCTCCAGGGCAGCAGGCAATTCCCCCCTCCCTCCCTCTCTACAGCCCCCAGCTGGGCCCTCCTTCGCAGAGCTGCCTCAGCCCGCACTCAGGGCTGGGGTTTGGCCCTTAAAGGGCCAGTGCCTTGTCACAGGGCACTGTACAGACCAGTCTCCCCAGCAGCTGAGCATAGTCGAGGCAGGGGAATGCGCTCAGCTCCCCCCGCCAGGCTAGTGTGTGGTTGCCTGTTTGCAGCAGAGCTGAGCATGCACCCCCTCACTGCACTTTGGGCTGTGCCCCCTTTGCCGTAGGGCCCAGGGGCTGCATGGAGGGGGGAGCCAGACATAGGATGAGACAGTCCCTGCCCCACAGACCCAAGGGCCTCAGTGCGCATTAGTGTCATGCTGCAGCGGCTGCCACTGGCTGTCGGTCCCTGGCCTGGGTTATTCAGAGATCGCCCCAGCCAGAAGGGACTGCTGTGAACTCCTCCTCTGACCTGCTGCCCTGGGTTAAGAGTGGGTCCCTCCCTTCTTGACGCTGAAGCTACTGAACCCCTGTTCCTCCCGGGGCCGGGAGAGAACCCAGGAGTCCCGGCCCCTGCCCCAACCACCAGCCCCCACTGCCCTCCCGGGGCCGGGAGAGAACCCAGGAGTCCCGGCCCCTGCTCTAACCACCAGCCCCCACTGCCTTCCCGGGGCTGGGAGAGAACCCAGGAGTCCTGACCCCTGCCCCAACCACCAGCCCCCACTGCCCTCCCGGGGCCGGGAGAGAACCCAGGAGTCCTGGCCCCTGCCCCTGCTCTAACCACCAGCCCCCACTGCCCTCCCGGGGCCGGGAGAGAACCCGGGAGTCCTGGCCCCTGTCCCTGCTGTAACCACCAGCCCCCACTGCCTTCCTGGGGCCGGGAGAGAACCCAGGAGTCCTGGCCCCGGCCCCTGCCCCTGCCCCAACCACCAGCCCCCACTGCCCTCCCGGGGCCGGGAGAGAACCCGGGAGTCCTGGCCCCTGCCCCTGCTCTAACAACCAGCCCCCACTGCCCTCCCACCCATATGTGCCTGGGTGTTTCTTGTCATGTTCTCTTCCATTGCCTGTTTCCATTTGGCTCCATTCCCACTGCCCTGCCTCACTCTGGAGCACCCAGTGCTTCCAGGCCTTGGCAGTCCTGCCCCCTCCCCCCCTGCACTGTTGGCCAAGACACACCCATGGCACCCGAGTGGGGAGGGGATGCTCTCTGTAACCGGGGGGTTGCCTGCCCCTGCCCACGCTGCCATGCGGAACCAGCATTGCCCTAGAACCTGCTGCTGGGCGCTGCGAGTCCTGCCCAGCACAGCGGCTTTATCGGGGGGGGGAGAATGTGGCAGCTGCCAGGCCGGTTCAGCTGTAGACGTTTGTGCATTTGCAGGCTGGCTGCTGCGGTCTGGCCCTGCAGGGAAAGGGAGAGTCAGACCCAGTCCCTGTGCCCCCTCCCCATGGCTCTTAGCAGAACAGCATGGGGGTGACAATGCCAGCTTGTCCTTACCTTGCCCCCCACTGTGCTGAGATGTGGCTGCTTCTGGGATGAGGCACGGGGGCTGCTGATCCAGAGCTCTCTTGCTCGACTCTGGGATGCAGCCACCTCTGGGGTGAGGCAGGGGGGCACATTTAATAGCAACACAACAAAGCTGTTTCGCCCTGGGGCTTTGAGAAGGGAAAAGGGGGGGGGATCTGGGTCAAAGACTAATTACAAAGCCAGGAAAGGGGGGGGATAACCAAGCCCCCAGCCAGGCCAGATTGGCCTCAGTGCAGGTCTCGGGGACCTGCTGCGAGCAGTGGAGGAGCCAATGCAGTGCTGCGGTTACCCTCCACTGCCTGCTTTCCGGGGCCAGGTTCCCCCTCCTGTAGAACTGAATTCCTAATGCTCCGACTTCACGCTCCGTCTGGTTCCTTATTAAATTAGGGGCTGCTTCATTCACGCTCTTGGCATTAGACTGACTCAGCGGCTCGGCTCGGGATGGCTCTGTCGCTTCCCATTAGGGGCAGGGGTCTGCATGTCTACTCCCGGAGGGACTGGCCTAGCAGAGAGCCGGATCTCCAGGGAGGGAGCGGGAGGGCGTTCGGGGGCAGGAGTGTTTGGTGGGCTCTTTGCTATAGCGGTATGGCTGTCTTTACAAAGCGAGTGTCTGTGTGTCTGTCCTTTGTGTGTCTCCTCGTGCAACGCTCCCTTAGCGAAAATCCTTTTCTTCTGCAGCAAAATCACCAGGCAAAAGTCTGCCTGGAGCTTTCTCCTCTGTCGTGTCCCAAATGGATCTGGTGGAAAGCAGAGACGGGGCAATTAGGGTTTGTTTGTCCCCCCGGGAACAGGGCCTGTCCCTGCCCAGACTAGGGATGTTCAGAGGCGAGTAATTTGCTCGTTGGGTAATCGATACAGTTTTTATCCACTACTCGATGCGTCGATGAGTTAACCCCGCTGCGGCTCTGCAGTGTAAATGTAAGGGCTGGGCTGCCAGCTCTTACTGCTACACTCAAACTGCAGAGCAGTCGCGGGGGCAGGGCCCGGTCCTGGCACGAAGTTTGCTCAGTGCTGCCTCGCGCCGGGTCCAGCAGCCTGTCTGCATGGGCTGTTTCGCTGCAGCCTCCCCTGCCATGGAGCGGTGGGGAGAGACGGCACCGGGCAACCAGCTTTTAAGCCCACTCCCCCCAGCACCAGGTCCTGCTCCCCCCACTGCCTCTGCTGTAGAGGCGGGGGGAGGGATGCGAGTAGTCGAGTATGCGACTCAACTAACGGATACGTCTAGGCTTGCATCTTCAGCCCATCTCTAGACTGCTTGCATCCCTAGCCCAGACCTCGCCCTCCCAGCCGAAACGGGACGGCGGGACTGGCCATGCCGGGGGCGTCTCGGATGCTGTGCGGTACCCCTTTGGGCTGAGATCGGAAAGGCCTTGCCAGCCCTGCTCCATGCTCTGCGGGCACGTCGCTAGGCCAGCCCTTGGCCCCAGTGACTCAGCCAAAGGGGACCCAGCCCACAAGGGGCTGTGGGGGCCCGCGACGGGCCCTGGCAGGAGAGGGGTCCAGTGGGAGCAGGGCTCCTGGGTCCCTCCTGTTTCTGGGAGGGGAGCTGGGCATGGCAGGGAGCCAGGACTCCTGGGTTTTATCGCGGCCCTAGTGCCTGCACCAGGCAGCCACAGTGCTCAGAGATGGCCAGTTGTCTCTGCCAGTCCTGGCTCCGATCTCTGCCCTGGCTCCCTGCTGGCAGGGGCAGGGCCTTTCCCTTTTCTGCAGAGGGGGAGTGTCTGCCCGGCCTCCCTGCCAAATGGAAGGCAAGGCAGCTGCGCCAGGGCTGCAAGGTTCCTGCCTGGCCCCTTCCGCAGCAGCCTGCACGTGCTGGGAGAAGTGGGCTGTGCCGGGCCGTCTGCTGTGCTCACCTGCAGCGCGGGTGTCTCGGGTTTGCGTCCGTCCCCCAAATCCCTGCCCAGCTTCCCCGCTTCGAGGCTTCCCCGCCTGGCTGGGCAGGAGCTCACAGCTCCCTGCTGGAGGGGGGAAGGGCCTGGGCTGGGAGCCAGGGTGTGACGGCGCATCGGGGTTCCCCCCAATCCTGCACCCCCGTAGCTGCCAGAACAGACTCTGCCAGCCAGTAGAACATGGAGGGTTTATTGCTTCTCCGGGATACAGCCCAGCACAGACGTGATGTGGGTACAGGAGTCAGGGCCAGGATGCCTCAGACCCCTTGGGCAGGGGGTCCATCGCCCCCCAACCTTCAGCACCCAGCTTAGTCTGTTCCCTTCATGTTTCCCACCCAGAAACTGCCCCCCCAGCCAGGTGTTCGTCTCCGCCTCCCTCCTTTTGTCTCCCCCCTGGGAAGAGCCTTGTTCTCTGCTCAGGCTGGGACGAGGTGTCTGAGCCAATGCACACGTGGGTGAGTCAGTGGGAATCCCACAGCCCAGCACAGGGGAACCCAGGTCACAGAACAGACAGCCCCCCACTACGGCACACAGGGCTCCTGGGCTCTCGCCAGCTCTGTGAGGGGAGTAGGGTCTAGTGGTTAGGTAGGGGGTGGGTCGCCAGTCAGCTCACTCCGTGATGCTGCTGCAGCCATTGCCAGCTGGGCTAGGTGAGCCTGGGGTAACAGGGCTTTCCTGGGCCGAGAGGGGTGGGACCCTCTGGAGTGGGTAGAGCTGTGTGTGTCATGCCGAGGGGGACTCCCCGTCTGGGAGCAGCACCCTGGGTTGGGGGCTGGTGCCCAAGGCTCTTGAGGGCAGCACGTGTCCTGCGGCAGGGGGGCCCAGGGATCAGGGTAGCTCTTGGCATGGCAGGCGCAGCTGAGCTAGCGGCAGTGGCTCTGAGGGTGTCAGCAGCCCCCTGCCAGGGAGCGGGACCCGCAGGCTGTGGGGGACAGGGACGTCCCCAAGTGTTGCAGCGTTTCTAGTGCTACCTGGTGTCTCTGCCTGCAGAGCCAGCTCCCAAGGCTCTGGGGTTGGTGTGAGCCTCGCCCCTTTGCTTGGAAGGAGCCCGCCGGGGGTCAAGGCCGAGCAGGCGCTGTCTGGGGAGAGATGGGGCAGCCTGTGGCCCCCTCTGGGGGTCTGGCGAGAACGCCTGTCTGCTCGTCTGTCAGCGTGCTGGACAGACAGGTGGCCCCGCATCCCAGTACTGCCTCTGGTAAATGGGGGCAGGGGTTTCTGATCAGCCCCCAGAGGGGTTTTCCCATCTGCCCCTGCGCGCTGCTCGCTCTCCCACGTGTGGGGAGGGGGCAGAGTGTTCACTGCGGGCTGGCTCCTTCTCTACGTCACGGCTCCGTCAGAGATGTTCACCTGGCGCAGCTTGGGGCCCGCTGAGACTCTAAATAGCCCTGCCGGGGTGGGATGGGGGCTGCCCAGGGACCCTTGCCCAGCGGCGGGGCTGCCAGCTCTGCCCTTGGGGGGGCCCTGCCGGGGTGGGATGGGGGCTGCCCAGGGACCCTTGCCCAGCAGCAGGGCTGCCAACTCTGCCCTTGGGGGGGCAGTTACCCAGCTGATGCTGCGCTGTCGTGGCTCTTTCTGAACTGCCCCAGGCGTCCCTTGGCTCACCGAGCTGCAGAATGGCATTTCCACGGGCTCGGAGGGCGGCCCTGTGGATGCTCTGGGCTGGTTGGTTCCAGGGCTGCTGCAAAGGGCCCGGCACAGGAGGGTGGGTGCAGGGCTCTGCCCCATGCCCGCGGAGCTGCACCGGGGCAGGCAGGAGTCGCACCGCGATGTGGGGGGCTGGAGTCCGGCTGTGACGCTCGCTCTGGCATGTTGCTGGGGGCAGGGTTTGGTCTGCGACTGCCCCCCAGTAGACACACTGCTCCAGTGCCCTGAGAGGGGGTGTGCCCCAGGCACCAGCCCAAGGCCAGAAGCAGGCGGGCAGCTGGCTGCAATGGGAGACAGGGCAGCAGGGAGAAGTGAGGGAGGGAGGGGAAATTGCTGAGTGCAGGGGGAATTCCTGGCCGTGTGCTATGCTCCCTCCTGACCTGCCTGGCTCTAGATCCATGGCTGGAGGGTCCCCAGTGGGTGGATAATGCCGGCCCGTTGCCGAGGGGCACCCAAGTAGCTAAATGGCTCCTATCAGAACGACCCCCCCAACCCACCTGTGGCTCCCAGTGCTGCACGTTCCCTGCAGAGCCAGGAGCTCCATGTGAGACCCTTTGGAGAGGGGTGTCTCAAGGCCCACATCTGGGTCTGTTTTGGCATCACGACGGATGTGAGGTCTAGTGGTTAGGGCTGGGAGCCAGGCCCCCTGTGTTTCTTGCTGGCTCTGGGGGGTGGGGTCTGGTTGGTCAGAGGGGGGGGAGGGCTGGGAGCCTGGGTCCCGTCCTGGCCTGGGGAGCGGCATGGGGCTGGGAGCCCAGGTACCGTCTGAGCTGACTGCCTGTGTCTCTCCCCGCAGTGGGGCTGAGTCAGATGGTGAAGGTCCGCAATGAGGTCACGGGCCACGTGGGCGAGGAGGCCGTCCTGCAGTGCCTCTTCCCCAGCAGCAGCTCCGACATCAAGGTGAGCCAGGTGACCTGGATGAAGGAGAGCGGGGGCAAGAAGCAGAACGTGGCCGTCTACCTCCCGGAGCACAAGCCCAACTTCCCCCTGGAGAACAGCGGCAGGATCCGGTTTCTGAACGTCTCCCTGCAGGACGCCACGCTGGTTATCCAGCCCCTGCGCATGAGTGACGAGGGGACCTACATCTGCGAATTCGCCACCTACCCCTATGGCAACCAGGACGGGTTCACCACGCTCAGCATCCTGGGTGAGGGGCCTCCCCCGAGGGGCGCAGGGCAGGGCCTGGGGGGACGGGACGGGGGGCCCTCCCCCGAGGGGCGCAGGGCGGGGCCTGGGGGGCCCTCCCCCGAGGGGCGCAGGGCGGGGCCTGGGGGGACGGGACGGGGGGCCCTCCCCCGAGGGGCGCAGGGCGGGGACGGAGGGGACGGGACGGGACGGGGGGCGTTCCCCCGAGGGGCGCAGGGCGGGGCCTGGGGGGACAGGACGGGACAGGGGGCGTTCCCCCGAGGGGAGCAGGGCGGGGCCGGAGGGGACGGGACGGGGGGCGTTCCCCCGAGGGGCGCAGGGCGGGGCCGGAGGGGACGGGACGGGACGGGGGGCGTTCCCCCGAGGGGCGCAGGGCGGGGCCTGGGGGGACGGGACGGGGGGCCCTCCCCCGAGGGGCGCAGGGCGGGGCCTGGGGGGACGGGACGGGGGGCCTTCCCCCGAGGGGCGCAGGGCGGGGCCGGAGGGGACGGGACGGGACGGGACGGGGGGCCTTCCCCCGAGGGGCGCAGGGCGGGGCCTGGGGGGCCCTCCCCCGAGGGGCGCAGGGCGGGGCCTGGGGGGCCCTCCCCCGAGGGGCGCAGGGCGGGGCCTGGGGGGACGGGACAGGGGGCCCTCCCCCGAGGGGCGCAGGGCGGGGCCTGGGGGGACGGGACGGGGGGCGTTCCCCCGAGGGGAGCAGGGCGGGGCCGGAGGGGACGGGACGGGGGGCCTCCCCCGAGGGGCGCAGGGCGGGGCCTGGGGGGACGGGACGGGGGGCCCTCCCCCGAGGGGCGCAGGGCGGGGCCTGGGGGGACGGGACGGGACGGGGGGCGTTCCCCCGAGGGGAGCAGGGCGGGGCCGGAGGGGACGGGACGGGACGGGGGGCGTTCCCCCGAGGGGCGCAGGGCGGGGCCGGAGGGGACGGGACGGGACGGGGGGCGTTCCCCCGAGGGGCGCAGGGCGGGGCCTGGGGGGACGGGACGGGGGGCCCTCCCCCGAGGGGCGCAGGGCGGGGCCGGGGGGGACGGGACGGGGGGCGTTCCCCCGAGGGGCGCAGGGCGGGGCCGGAGGGGACGGGACGGGGGGGCCTCCCCCCGGGGTGCGCAGGGCGGGAGTGGGGGATGGGATATGGGCCGTCTCCTAGGCAGCGGCCATGCCTCGGGCTATCAGCTCTCCGGGAGTGGAGCGGGACGGCCCCAGCCCCAGCCCCAGCCCCAGCCCCAGCCCCAGCCCCGGCCCCGGCCCCACCTGCATGTGGGAGGGGGCGGGGGGGGTTCCCGCAGGCCCCACCCCTGCCGCTGCCATTGGCTGGAACTGGGGAGCTGTGGCCAATGGGAGGCGCGGGGAGTGCGGCAGCGGGAGGCTGCACCCCAGCAATAGGCAGCCCTGTGAGCGGGGGCTCGGGCGCCGCTCAGCTGACGAGCGGAGCCTGTTTCTCCTGGTGGTGCGCGTCCGCACACGCCTCGGTGCACAGAACACAGCTTATTCTGCGCATGGGAGCATTGGCCAGCACCCCCTCCTGACCCGCAGCCCCTGCCCAGCCTGGTGATAGTGAGAGGACGGGGGGTGGGCTGGGCTGTGGGGATGGGCCGGGCAGGGTCGACCCTGGGTTGCCCTTCAATTCAGAAGTGATCTTGGGCGTAAGAAGGTTGGAGACCCCTGGGCAAGGGGGCATGTGGGGCTGTGGGCCTGTGTGCTCGTGCCGTCTCCTGGGGGATGGTCTGTGGGGCGCCCCAGAGCAGGGCAGGGGAGGTGGGGAAATCGCTCCTGGGGCTTCCTTGTACCTGCCTCTGATGTGGGAGCAGCCTAGTTGCTTTGGATAGACGGGAAGGTCCTGGTTAACATGGCTACCGCGCAGCCCGGGGAGAAGGTCTGGCTGGCTTTCAGTGGCGGAGGGGGGTCCAGTGGGCTGGGACTCGGGACTCCTGGTTCTGCTCCCACGGGGCTTGGGCAGCGCCTGGTGCTAAGGTGCCCCCGGACTCGGCGGGAGGAGCAGGAACACCACTGGCTAACCCTGCCCTGGCCCCCCAGCCAGGCCCAACAACTCGGCAGAGTCGCGGAAGGCGCTGGTAGGCTCTGCGGCCGTCCCAGTGGCCGTCTGCACCTCAGCCCATGGCAAACCCCCCGCCGTCATCACCTGGGACTCCTCCCTGGACGGCAACTTCAACGCCTCCGAGGTGACCCACGGAGACGGTACGGTCACTGTGACCAGCCAGTTCAACATCGTCCCCACGGTGGCGGCAGACCAGCAGCACATCACCTGCATTGTCAGCCAGCGGACGCTGTCCAAGCCGGAGCACATCCCCGTCACGCTGGCCGTGCTGTGTGAGTCGGGGCCCCAGCTGTGGCTCCGGGAGGGTAGCGGGGGCTAGTGGTTAGGGCGGGGGGGTTGGGAGCCAGGACTCCTGGGTTCTCTCCATGGCCCTGGTACAGGAATGGGGGCGGTGGGCTGGAGTGGGGGGGGATGGGCTGGGGGGTCAAAGGCAGCTGGCAGGGTCTGACTGGCCCCTCTGCGCTCTCCACAGACCCCCCCCAGGTCACCATCAATGGCTATGACGACAATTGGTACATGAGCAGGAGCGAGGCCAAGCTCAGATGTGTGGCCACCGGGAACCCGCCGCCCACCCGCTACGCCTGGAGCACGTGAGTCCCAGCGCAGGCCCCAGGGGGAGGAGATGCTGCCAAGAGACCCCTTGCCACAAACACACTGGCTGGCTCCTAATGGGGCCTAGTGGTTAGAGCAGGGGGGCTGGGAGCCGGGGCTCTTGGGTTCTCTCCCTGGCACCATAAGGGGTGTGTGGCCTAGTGGGTTAGGGTAGGGGGGCTGGGAGTCAGGACTCCTGGCAGCATAAGGGGAGTGGGGCCTAGGAGATAGAGCAGTGGGGGCTGGAAGCCAGGACTACTGGGTTTGGCTCCTCCCAGAGCCCAAAGGGATCCATTGAAAGGTGGTTGGTAGGTCCCACGGGGGAGGAAATGAAAACAAACCTGCTGGCAAACCTGTTTTTCTAGACTGTAAGGGGCCTCAGGTCCTGCCCTGCTGAGCAGCGGGGCCCCAAACTCCCCAGTGCCCAGCTACTGAGGGGCCCTGGGTGCTGTGTGTAGCCGGATCCTACCTGGGCTGGCGATTCGGGTGGCTGGGAGGGGGCCGTGTGTCTCTGCTTCTGCCAGGCCCGGGATCTGATCTCCTGACCCAGCAGGGTGGAGTGGGTCTGCCCCAGTTCACCTGCACCCCAGCCCCCGTTGTGTCGTGTGGAGGCCGGGCTGAAAGCAGCGCAAGTGCCAGGAGGCTGCTGCGCCCACACTCCCCTTGTGCATCAGAGGGTTATCGGGGGCCCCCAGCCCCTGGCACAGAGCTCAGCACCATTGTGCCAGGGTCTCTCCCCAATGCGCAGGGGCAGCATGTGCAGCGGGAGTTTGTGCTTTGCATGCACACGAGACGGAGTTAGAGCAGGGGAAAGCTGGCAGCTGGGACTCCTGGGTTCTGTACATGGCTCTGGGAGAGGAGAGTGGGGTTTAGTGGTTAGTGCTGGGGTGGGGGGAGGCTTGACAAGCAGGACTCCTGGGTCCTCTCCCAGGTGTGGAAGGGGAGTGGAGTCTAGTGGGTAGAGCAGGGGAGCCCCAGGTCTGAGAGCGGGGTGGGGTGAAGGCCCCTTGCTCTGGTTGGTCTCTCATCAAGTGCTCTCCTTCCCAGGCTCAACGGGCCACTGCCCCCCACGGTGCAGGTGCAGGGTGACCAGCTGGTGGTACAGTCAGTGGACGCAGCAGTGAACACGACCTTCATCTGCCTGGTCACCAACAGCGTGGGCACGACCCGGGTGGAGCAGGTCATCCTGGTGCGAGGTGAGAGCGGGGGGGCCCTGCCCCGCAAGGCGGCGGGCGCGTGTCCCTGTGCTGGGGGCTCTCCGGGAGGAAGGTCTCATGCAGGGATATTGGGGGAAGTCCTGGGGGGTCTTTGTGTCACCTCTTGGAGGGGGGGGGGTCCAGCTCCTCCTCCTCCCCCTCCCCCTCCCCCTCCCCAAGGCATTGCTCAGGCCTGGGAGCAAGGGGGGCAGCGGCATCATTGGTGTGGGCCAAGCTGGGGAAGCTGCTTGGAGAATGGGTTGCACCTTGTTGCCTTTTCTGGGGGTAGGGTGGGTCTCCCCCACTTCTGTTAGAAGCTGCAGCCTTCCCCCCCAATTCCCAGGAGTCCCGCAGCTTCAGGCGGGAGGCAGATCATGTCTGTACCAAGTGCATTGCGGGGCGGGAGGTGGACCATGTGCCCACAGCCAGGTGCATTGTGGGGCGGGAGGCAGAACATGTGTCTGTAGCCAGGTGCATTGTGGGGCAGGGGGCGGGGCATGTGTCTGTAACCAGATGCATTGTGGGGCAGGGGGCGGGGCATGTGTCCTTAGCTAGGTGCATTTTGGGGCGGGGGGGGGAAGCATGTGTCCTTAGCTAGGTGCATTGTGGGGCAGGAGGCGGAACATGTGCCCACACCAGGTGCATTGTGGGGCAGGGGGCGTGGCACGTGCCTGCAGCCAGGTGCATTGTGGGACGCTGGGGGAGCATGTGTCCGTAGCCAGGTGCATTGTGGGGCAGGGCATGTGCCCACAGCCAGGTGCATTGTGGGATGGGGGTGGCATGTATCTAGCCAGGTGCATTGTGGGGCAGGAGGCAGGGCATGTGCCTGCAGCCAGGTGCATTGTGGGACAGGAGGCGGGGCATGTGCCCACAGCCAGGTGCATTGTGGGGCGGGAGGCAGAGCATGTGTCTGTAGCCAAGTGCATTGTGGGGCAGGGGGTGGGGCATGTGTCTGTAGCCAGATGCACTGTGGGGTGGGGGGGGAAGCATGTGTCCATAGGCAGGTGCATTGTGGGGCAGGGGGCGGGGCATGTGTCCTTAGCTAGGTGCATTTTGGGGTGGGGGGGGGGAAGCATGTGTCCTTAGCTAGGTGCATTGTGGGGCAGGAGGCGGAACATGTGCCCACACCAGGTGCATTGTGGGGCAGGGGGCGTGGCACCTGCCTGCAGCCAGGTACATTGTGGGACGCTGGGGGAGCATGTGTCCGTAGCCAGGTGCATTGTGGGGCAGGGCATGTGCCCACAGCCAGGTGCATTGTGGGATGGGGGTGGCATGTATCTAGCCAGGTGCATTGTGGGGCAGGAGGCAGGGCATGTGCCTGCAGCCAGGTGCATTGTGGGACAGGAGGCGGGGCATGTGCCCACAGCCAGGTGCATTGTGGGGCGGGAGGCAGAGCATGTGTCTGTAGCCAAGTGCATTGTGGGGCAGGGGGTGGGGCATGTGTCTGTAGCCAGATGCACTGTGGGGTGGGGGGGGAAGCATGTGTCCATAGGCAGGTGCATTGTGGGGCAGGGGGTGGGGCATGTGTCTGTAGCCAGTTGCATTTTGGGGCGGGGGCAGGGGGAAGCATGTGTCCTTAGCTAGGTGCATTGTGGGGCAGGAGGCGGAACATGTGCCCACACCAGGTGCATTGTGGGGCAGGGGGCGTGGCACGTGCCTGCAGCCAGGTGCATTGTGGGACGCTGGGGGAGCATGTGTCCGTAGCCAGGTGCATTGTGGGGCAGGGCATGTGCCCACAGCCAGGTGCATTGTGGGGCAGGGCATGTGCCCACAGCCAGGTGCATTGTGGGATGGGGGTGGCATGTATCTAGCCAGGTGCATTGTGAGGCAGGGGGTGGGGCATGTGTCTGTGTCTGTAGCCAGTTGCATTTTGGGGCGGGGGGGGGGGGGAAGCATGTGCCCACAGCCAGGTGCATTGTGGGGCAGGAGGCGGAGCATGTGCCAGGTGCATTGCGGGGGTAGGGGGTGGAGCATGTGCCCGCAGCCAGGTGCATTGTGGGCAGAGGGGGCGCAGGCGGAGCGTGAGGTGGGGGCACTGGCCAGGGGTGGGTGGGGAGACCCCGTCTCGGCCTCAGAAGGACCCGGCTCCGCATGGAAGCGCCGCTTCGGATGACGAAGGGGTTGCCACGACCCAACCCCCCGCCCACGGCTCCATCCACGGCTCTTCTGCCCAGCGGCGTCTGGTGCACGACACCCCTTCCCAGAGCTCGGAGAGTGACCCCTGCCCCCATCTTTTCTCTACTCCAGAGCACCCCGTGAGGCAGCAGAGCAGCGCCGGGGCCGTGGCTGGGGGTCTTGTCGGGGGCATCCTGGCCCTTGCCCTGCTGGGGGCTCTGGTATTCTTCCTGCTCCGGCGGCGCCGCACCCGCCCCCCCACCAAGGGCACCTATGACCCCACCACCCGCGTCTTCGGAAACGGGGCCGCCCCGCCCCACTTGGAGCTGGACCGGCCCCTCAAGGCTGCGCCAGGGGAGGGGGCCCCTGGGGAGCGGCCTGGCCCCTACGGCTCCCCCAACCAGCAGCATGGGGAGGGGGAGGAGGAGGAGGAGGAGCGACCTGACGAGCTGGGGCCCATGTTGTGGCTCAATGCGCCCCCTGGGCACGGTGCTCCCAGGAACTATGAAGAGGACGACATGGAGTCACAGCACGACGGCTCTATCATCTCCAAGACAGCTGTCTACGTGTGACCGTCCTGCCCTGTCCTGGGGCCTGCCGGACAACGGGGGCCCCTTGTGAGAGAGGACAAGAGACTCTGGGGAGCAGAGATGGATTAACTCGGGGGAAGGGGGCTGTGGAAACTCCCTGGGACTTGACTGCCGGCCGTGTTGGTGGAGGAGCGGCTCCCTTGGCTCCTGTGTCCCGGACCTGGCAGAGAATCACAGAACCGGCAGGGGCCTCGCGACGTGTCGAGTCCAGCCCCCTGCCCCACGGCAGGGCCCAGCCCCATCTAGACCCTCCCTGGCAGGTGTCTGTCCAGCCTGCTCCTCAATGTCTCTGGCGGTGGAGACTGCACAACCCCCCCCAGGCAACTTACCCCAGTGCTTCACCGCCCTGTGGTTCACCACCCTGAGCTCTGGGGGCACACGCAGGGCTGGGGACCCTGGAGTGGGAGGCAGGATGGGGAGATGACACCCCTCCCCCCACACCCAAAAGGAAGCTTCATGCTGCTGCCTTATTTTTTGTACAACTGAGTCCTTCACAAGCCTGGTGTCAGCCTTGGGCGGGGGGGGTCCCAGGGGGCCCCAGCCTGGCTGGAGATGGGGGAACTCAGCTCCCACTTTCAAAGATGATCCATGGAACTCTCTGGATTCAAGATGTGATTTGCCTGTATCAGCTTCTCCTGGAATGGGAGCAGGAAAGTGTGACCCCCAGCTTTGGGGGGTTCTCTGGGGTGCACCTGGTCATGCCCCTCAGTTCTGGGGGGGCTTCCCTGCAGTGCACCCTGTCAGCCCCCAGCTTTGGAGGTGGATGGGGCCCATGTGCCCTGGTTCTCCCATCTCTCCCAATGTCAGTGTGTGACACAGCCGCCCCACCCCGCCATGCCGTTCGTTCATTGCGGTGCCAGCTCCCTCCCTGTGTCACTGCCCTGGGGTCCCACAAGCCCCCAGGGGTTCTTTTCACGTGTGTGGTTGTTATGGTACCGTACGAGTCTGTCTCCCTTTGGTGTGTAATAAAGTTTCCTTGGAGCCTGGGCCGGGCCTGTCTCCTCTCATTGCCAGAGGGATGGGGGGGCGGGGCTGCACAGCTGGGGGGAGGCATGTGCAGTCAGGCAGATGTGTTTTCTGAGGGTCTGCTGGGGGGGCTGTCTGAGTGTGTGGGAAGGAAAGGCTTTGTCAGTAGGATGGGGGAAGTCTCTGTGGGGGGATGGACACAGTGAATCCCCCTCTCCCTAGAGCTGGGCAGAAATTACTTCTGTGGGAGGAAACTTCCCAATACAAGGGCTGGTGCTTTCCAGTGCGTAAACAGCAAATGCACAGAAATTTCCATTTCGACCAGCTGCCCCCGGCTCACGGGCAGCGGCTGGAGTGTCTGTGGGAGCCGACTTGGGGGCCGCCCCAGGGTTGCATTGGGAAACCGCCGTTGTCTTTGTCGCTGCCTGCGTGGTGCCGGCCCTGGGAGCTATGTCTTGCACTCTGCTCCGGCGCCTGCCTGGCACCCTGGAGGGGGCTGGGCAGAGTCCATGCACTGGGGAGACCCAGCGGGTGTCAGGCAGGTGTCTGTGGTTTGGGGCCCATGGCCCCACACGCGGCATCTGCTCACATGTGAAATGTGGTTTGTGGTTCGTGCTTAACGGCGCTGAGAGGGGCTGGGGCCAGGCTGGGGGAAGTGGGATGCTAGTAAGGGGACCCCAGACTTACTCTTCTGGTTTTGTGCTGGGGCTTCTCCCCAGCCCCCCTCCCTTAGCGGGCTGCTCCCCCCTCCTCCACTGCCAGGATTTGCCCCTCTTCCCCCTGCACCATCCCCATCCCTGCTGCTGGGACTCCCCTAATGCTCCCTGACCGCTTGGGGAGCGGGGCGACCCAGCTTTGTGGTCTGTTGTGGGACATGTCCCGCCACCCCCCACTGCTGCCGCTCCTCTGGACTGACCCTGCAGCGCCAGCTGAGCGCTCACAGCGGCTCCAGGGTGCTGGGACTGAGATGCATCGGGGCCAATTGCCTGCTCCCACCTCAGGGCCCTCAAAAGGCCTGGGCCCCGCCGCCCAGCCAGCTGCAACACCCTAGCCACGAACCTGCAGCCTTTTAGCAGCAGCCAAGCAAGGGCCCATCTTCCCCAGCATCCCGTCCCCCGTCCCGTAGGGTTCTCCCTGGCCGTTCCCCTCGACAGGGCTCCCCCTGACCCGCCTAGAACGGACGTCACCCCGCACTGGGCTGCACAAGGGGGCCAGCCAGTGCTGCTGCTCTTTCCCGGGATGACGTCCCGTGTCTGGTAGCAGGGAGTTCCGCTGACTCACGTGCCTCTGGGGGTCACTTCCTTTATCTGGTGTGAGCCTGCTGCTAGCTGACCATGCTCAGTGCGTGTAGGGGGGCCCAGACATGGCCCCGCCCTTCAGGAACCTCAGTCTTTCTGAATCGGGGGGGCACCTGCCTCTTGTGCCGCCGCAGCCCGGGGAGCTGACCCGAATCCCTCCCTCAGGGCCTGGCCTCCCTGCCCAGCTGGGGGGAGTCGAGGGGGAAGCTGCTCTGACCAAGGAGCTGCAGGAGCGCCCCATGCCTGCGCACCCTTCCCATGGCCTGTTGGGAAGCAGCCAGAGAGCCAGGGCTGCTGGGGGAGGCAGCACGGATGTTGGTGCTGGGGAAGATGATGCCATGGGGGGATCTGCCCCATGGAAACCCCCATGCCCCAGATTCTGGGGGGGTGGATACAAGGTGACCCTCCCCCAAGCCTGCTCCACATGGGCTTTGATGTTGCCAAGGGCTGGGAGCTGACAGGAGGCAGCAGCCATACTGGGGCCACTCCCCTTTTTCTCCAGTGCCCCCCCCCTTCTCCCCCCCAGGGGCCAGCCCAGCCTCCCTATTTCCAGCTGCTGAGCTGAGGAGGAAGGTGCAGGAGCTAAAAATAGCACCTGCCTCTCTCCCAGCCGTGGGCTCCCTCCTGCATGGCGTGAGCCGGCACAGTTCCTCGCCGCGTGGCGTGTGGCTGGGCAGGGAGGGGGCAGCAGGAGGAAGTGGGGTTTTCCCAGGCACAGGTGGTGGGAGGCTGGAGAGGCGCCGCCCAGCGTGTGGACTATGCCCGGGGGGGGCAGCTCGCTGCCACTGGTCTGGCGTCTGGCTGGGCTGCTGGGGCCACGCGCCAAGTCCCAACCAGCTCAGGCTAGAACTTCCCCGCATGAAGGCCGCAGCCTGCCCCCGGACTCAGGGAGCCATGCCAGCCCCCCCTGCCTCAGCCTGTCTCCAGCCATGCCAGCCCCCCCGCCTCAGCCTGTCTCCGGCCATGCCAGCCCCCCCGCCTCAGCCTGTCTCCGGCCATGCCAGCCCCCCCCCGCAAGCCTGTCTCCAGCCATGCCAGCCCCCCCGCCTCAGCCTGTCTCCAGCCATGCCAGCCCCCCCTGCCTCAGCCTGTCTCCAGCCATGCCAGCCCCCCCTGCCTCAGCCTGTCTCCGGCCATGCCAGCCCCCCCGCCTCAGCCTGTCTCCGGCCATGCCAGCCCCCCTGCCTCAGCCTGTCTCCAGCCATGCCAGCACACCCCCCCCCCCAAGCCTGTCTCCGGCCATGCCAGCCCCCCCGCCTCAGCCTGTCTCCAGCCATGCCAGCACCCCCCCCCCCCAAGCCTGTCTCCGGCCATGCCAGTGCGCCCCCCCCCCCACCTCAGCCTGTCTCCAGCCAGGTCAGCGCCCCCCACCTCAGCCGGTGTCCCTGTGGGGCTGCCCTGGCAGGGAGCCGCTGGGTTCTGCAGCCACCTCTCCCTGGGTCCCTTTGGAGCCACCTGGAACAAAGCGGCGGGTGGAGCTAGGGAGGTGATAGTGCAGCCGATTAACCCATTAGGTTAATGCCATAGACTGTCCCCAGCCCCCCGCATGGACCAGCCCCCGCCTGGCACCCCACGCTGCTCCTCTGATCCACTGGCAGGGGGCTCCTGGGGAGGGGGGCCAGAGCGCACTGGCTGCTGGCCCCACTCCAGGGGACTCTTGACTAGTTGACTAACGACAAGAATTCGTGAGGTTGCTCGACTTGGATTAACTGATCCCTAGGTGGAGCCGGAGCGAATTCCTGCCCCCCTGCGGCCAAGCGGCGCCCGGGAGCTGGGTTGTGTTTCTGTTTATGCCAAAGGGGAAGTACTAGCCCCTATTTCAGTCTCATTGTTTGCCCCACTCGCCTCTGGGCTGTTGGGGGGGATTCACCTGTAGTGGCCAAACCCTTCAGCCGGGTATGGCGACTCGGCTCCTCCAGGGACCTCAAAGCAGGTTGCAGTCAGCCAGGGCCTGCCATGCGGCAGCGCGGCCCCTGCACATGGGGCATGGAACTCCTGAGTCCGAGGCCAGGCTCTAACCATTGTTCTGTCCTTCCTTTTGGGAGGGATCACTAGCCTGGTCCAGCACCCTCAGTGTCCCTCAGCCCCAACCCTCAGGGCTGGGGAGCGGGGGGCCTGGGGTTCTCAAAGCTGGCAGGATCAATTAGGGTGGCTCAGGGCTCCAGAGCCCAGGAGGGAACTGGGGGGGGGAGGGGTCTTGGGGCCCAGCAGCCCAGGAGGGAGCAGAGAGCTGGAGTGTCCAGAGCTGGGGGCTACAGAGCCCAGGAGGGAGTTTGGGGACCTCGGGGTCACAGCTGGGAAGGTCTCAGGGCCCCATAACATGGGAGGGAAAGGGGGAGCCCAAGGGTCTGGGCTATGGGGTCCCGGGCCTATGGCCCCTGGAGGGGCAGGGTAGGGAGCAGAGGAGAGCTGGGCGCACCCCAGGGACACAAGTAAAACCCAAAGCACCCCAGCCCAGGTGCAGCAGCACAGGGACTGCAGGGCTAGAGGAGAGAGCTGGCTGCAGGGGCAGAGGGGTGGTGGCGTTGAGCTGGCTGTGGGGGGAGGGCTGGCTGTAGGTGCAGAGGGGTGGGGGCAGAGCTGGTGGCGGGGGCAGAGCTGGTGGCAGGGGCAGGGGCAGGGGCAGGGGCAGGGGGCTGGGCTGGCTGCAAGGGCAGGAGAATGGGGGCAGAGTTGGCTGTGGGGGGGGGAACCCTGACTGCTGGTGCAGAGGGGTGGGGGCAGAGCTGGCTGCAGGGGAAGCGGGGTGGGGGGCAGAGCTGGCTGGGGGGGGCAGAGTTGGTGGCAGGGGCAGGGGCAGGGGGCTGGGCTGGCTGCAAGAGGGCAGAGCTAGGGGCAGGGGCCGGTGGCTGGGCTGGCTGCAGGGGCAGGCGGGTGGGGGCAGAGCTGGCTGCAGGGGTGGGGGGGGCTGGCTGCAGGTGCTGGGCGGGGGGCGGGGGAGGGAGTAAGGCTGGCTGCGGGGGGGGGCTGGCTGCAGGTGCAGGGGGGGCTGGGCTGGCTGCGGGGGGGGCTGGCTGCAGGTGCGGGGCGGGGGAGGGAGTAGGGCTGGCTGCAGGGGTGGGGGGGCTGGCTGCAGGTGCAGGGGGGGGCTGGGCTGGCTGCGGGGGGGGCTGGCTGCAGGTGCAGGGCGGGGGGCGGGGGAGGGAGTAGGGCTGGCTGCGGGGGGGGGGCTGGGCTGCCTGCAGGGGGGGGGCTGGCTGCAGGTGCAGGGGGGGGCTGGCTGCAGGTGCAGGGCGGGGGGCGGGGGAGGGAGTAGGGCTGGCTGCGGGGGGGGGCTGGGGCTGCGGGGGGGGGCTGGCTGCAGGTGCAGGGGGGGGCTGGGCTGGCTGCGGGGGGGGGGGCTGGCTGCAGGTGCAGGGGGGGGGGGCTGGGCTGGCTGCGGGGGGGGGGCTGGCTGCAGGTGCAGGGGGGGGCTGGGCTGGCTGCGGGGGGGGGCTGGCTGCAGGTGCAGGGGGGGGCTGGGCTGGCTGCGGGCGGGGGGGGCTGGCTGCAGGTGCAGGGCGGGGGGGGGGGAGGGAGTAGGGCTGGCTGCGGGGGGGGGCTGGGCTGGCTGCGGGGGGGGGCTGGCTGCAGGTGCGGGGGGGGGGCGGGGGAGGGAGTGGGCTGGCTGCGGGGGGGGCTGGTTGGCTGCGGGGGGGGCTGGCTGCAGGTGCAGGGGGGGGCTGGGCTGGCTGCGGGGGGGGGGCTGGCTGCAGGTGCAGGGCGGGGGGCTGGGGGGCGGGTGGGCTGGCTGCAGGTGCAGGGGGGGCTGGGCTGGCTGCGGGGGGGGGCGCTGGCTGCAGGTGCAGGGCAGGGGGGGGGGAGGGAGTAGGGCTGGCTGCGGGGGGGGGCTGGGCTGGCTGCGGGGGGGGGCTGGCTGCAGGTGCAGGGGGGGGGGGGGGAGGGAGTAGGGCTGGCTGCGGGGGGGGGCTGGGCTGGCTGCGGGGGGGGGGCTGGCTGCAGGTGCAGGGGGGGGCGGGCGGCTGCGGGGGGGTGGGCTGGCTGCGGTGGGGGGGGGCTGGGCTGGCTGCGGGGGGGGGGGCTGGCTGCAGGTGCAGGGCGGGGGGCGGGGGAGGGAGTAGGGCTGGCTGCGGGGGGGGGCTGGGCTGGCTGCGGGTGGGGGCTGGCTGCAGGTGCAGGGGGGGGCTGGGCTGGCTGCGGGGGGGGGGGGGGCTGGCTGCAGGTGCAGGGGGGGGCGGGGGAGGGAGTAGGGCTGGCTGCAGGCTCTGGCAGGGAGCCAGGCCCAGGGAGTTGGACTTTGTTCCCACGGGGAGGAGGCGAGAGAGAGAGAGAGAGATGATAACCGGCCTGATTGGTTCCCAGCCCTGGTGATGGGAGGAGGTCCTGGAGGCAGCCAAAGGGCGGGAGGGTGTCCCTGCCTGATTTCATTGCTTTGGTATTTCATCTCCCGGGCACACAGTGAAACTTGGCTCCATTTCCTCCCTTTCCCTTGCGGGGCGGGGGAGGGCTGACCCTGATCCAGCCCCTCCTTGGAGTTGCCAGTCACCTGCTGACCTTCCCCTCACACCTACTAAGGCAGCACTGCTCCCTGCCCCTCCTCGGTCTCAGCCAAAACCTGGCTGTGCCCTCGGGAGTGGGCTAGTGATTAGAGTGGGGGGCTGGGAGCCAGGCTGGGTTCTCCTAACACAAGAATTAAGGGTCACCCAATGACATTAATGGACAGCAGGTTTAAGGTGAAGGAAGCATTTCCTTATACAGTGCACAGTCAACCTGTGGAACTCCTTGCCAGAGGAGGCTGTGAAGATCAGGACTTGAGCTCTTTTTGGAACCCTGTTAGATCAACCTATGAAGGTTAGGTCTATCAATAGCCATTAGCCAGGCTGGACAGGGCTGGAGCCCCTGGCATTTGTATGGCAGGCTGGGAAGGGGCAACAGGGTAGGGGTCACTCTGTTTCCTCTCTCTGGGGCACCTGGCAGGGACCGCTGTCGCAGGCAGGATGCTGGGCTAGATGGGCTTTTGGTCTGACCCAGCCTGGTTGGGCTTATACTCTCTCTTGGAGTGTGGTGGGAGGGTCCTGCACTCCTGGGTTCTACCGTGGGTGCATGGGGGGGAGCGGGACTGAGTCCTGAGCATCTGTGCAGGGGTGGGTGCCCAGCGCACAGCCGTATTGTGGGCCCAGGCACGGCCCCTCCATAGGGAAGACACCCTGTCGCCCAGCCAGGCCCCGGCACCAGAGGGGCAGGAAGGACTGGCCCAAGGTCGGCCGGGAGGCTGGAGCCCCAGCCCTGTTCCTTACACGCACCCCCGCCCCCTGCATGGGAGGCGCCTCGCTGTGGCATGTGCAGGCTCAACCAGCGTTTTCAAACGGTTTTTCTCACGGCCCAGCTGAAGAAAACGGTTGGTGTCACGACCCAACGTCATCGGAGCAGCGTTTGGGCTCCGGGGTGGGGCTGAGGCTCAGCCTTGGGGGCAGGAGGGGGCTCTGGCTCTGAGTGGTTCCCGGGGGGAGCCACAGGCAGCTTCCTGCCTTTCCTGGCCCGCAGACCATGCTGCCCCTAGACACGGCCAGCGGCAGGTTCCCAGCCAATGGGAGTGTGCTGGGGGTAGGGGCATTCCCCCTCCCTCCCGCCTAGAAGCGGCTTCTGGGGCAGGATGGGCAGGTAGCTGCCTTGGCACCCCCACTGATCCCCTGTAGCAGCAAGACCCAGTGCGTGACATTCCACCGCCCAGTAGTGGGCCACGACCTGCCAGCACCTGCGTTAATCCCTCTACCTGGGGCCGGGCATCAGCTCTCAGCTGGGGAGAGTTGGGGGAGCATTTCCTGGGGCCAGGAACCCCCAGACAAGGGGTGTGGCGGCACGTCGGGGACCCCCCCAATCCTGCACCCCCATAGCAGCAAGAACAGACTCCATCAGCCAGTAGAACAGGGAGCATTTATTGCTTCTCCAGGATATAGCCCAGCACAGACGTGATGTGGCTACAGGAGTCAGGGCCAGGATGCCTCAGACCCCTTGGGTTAGGGGGTCCATCGCCCCCTCAGCACTCAGCTTAGTCTGTTCCCTTCATGTTTCCCAGCCAGAAACTGCCTCACTCCCATGCCCTGCCCCCCAGCCAGGTGTCCGTCTCCCCCTCCCTCCCTTTGTCTCCCCCCTGGGAAGAGCCTCGTTCTCTGCTCAGGCTGGGCCTGGGTGTCTGGGCCAATGCACACGTGGGTGAGTCAGTGGGAGTCACACAGCCCAGCACAGGGGGACCTGGGTCACAGAGCAGACAGCCCCCCACTACGGCACAAGGGGTTTCTGGGGCAGCCAGGGGTCTGGCTTGCGGGCTCCATGGGCTTCTCTGAAACTCAGCAGCTTGAAAGTGCAGGACAAAGCTCCGGAATCAGGAGCTGGGGGTTTCTGCACCCGCCTTGACCTCAGGTACAGAGCCGAGGAATCCTGGCTCCCAGCTCCACCCTGCTCTACCCGCTGGTCCCCACTGCCCTTCTCAGAGTTGGGAATGGGCCCCAGGTGTCTGGGTAGACTGTCTCCCAGCCTACTCCCAGGAACCCTATCGGCCGGGGCCGGAGTGCAGCCTGGCAGTGCCGCCTGGTGGGGGCCTAAGGGCTGGGCCAGAGCGAGTGGCTGGGATCCCAGAGATGCTGGGGCACACAGCCCAATCCCAGCAGGGCAAAGGGCTGGGGGAGGGGTGGGGAGATGGGGCTGGCACTGGGGAGAGGTGGGGCAAAAGGGCTGAGGCTGGGGGAGGGGTGAAGGGACTGGGCTCAGGGGGCTGGCAAGGGGAATGGGCTGAGGCCGGAGCAGGGCCGGGGCGAAGGGGCTGGGGCTGGAGGAGGAACGGGGCGAAGGGGCCAGAGGAGGGCCGGGGTGAAGGGGCCGGAGGAGGGACAGGGCGAAGGGGCTGGGGCTGGAGGAGGGCTGGGGCGAATGGGCCGGAGGAGGGCCGGGGCGAAGGGGCTGGGGCCGGAGGAGGGACGGGGTGAAGGGGCCGGAGGAGGGACGGGGCGAAGGGGCTGGGGCCGGAGGAGGGACGGGGTGAAGGGGCCGGAGGAGGGACGGGGCGAAGGAGCTGGGGCCGGAGGAGGGACGGGGTGAAGGGGCCGGAGGAGGGACGGTGCGAAGGGGCTGGAGCCAGAGGAGGAACGGGGCAAAGGGGCTGGGGCCGGAGGAGGGCCGGGGCTGGAGCCGGAGGAGGGCCGGGGTGAAGGGGCCGGAGGAGGAACGGGTCGAAGGGGCTGGGGCCGGAGGAGGGCCGGGGTGAAGGGGCCGGAGGAGGGACGGGGCGAAGGGGCCGGAGGAGGGACGGGGCGAAGGGGCTGGGGCCGGAGGAGGGCCGGGGCTGGAGCCGGAGGAGGGCCGGGGTGAAGGGGCCGGAGGAGGAACGGGTCGAAGGGGCTGGGGCCAGAGGAGGGCCGGGGCTGGAGCCGGAGGAGGGCCGGGGTGAAGGGGCCGGAGGAGGAACGGGTCGAAGGGGCTGGGGCCAGAGGAGGGCCGGGGCTGGAGCCGGAGGAGGGCCGGGGTGAAGGGGCCGGAGGAGGAACGGGGCGAAGGGGCTGGGGCCAGAGGAGGGCCGGGGCTGGAGCCGGAGGAGGGCCGGGGTGAAGGGGCCGGAGGAGGAACGGGTCGAAGGGGCTGGGCGGGCGGGTGGAGCCGGAGGAGGGCCGGGGTGAAGGGGCCGGAGGAGGGACGGGGCGCCAAGGGGCCGGAGGAGGGACGGGGCGAAGGGGCTGGGGCCGGAGGAGGGCCGGGGCTGCGAGCCGGAGGAGGGCCGGGGTGAAGGGGCCGGAGGAGGAACGGGTCGAAGGGGCTGGGGCCAGAGGAGGGCCGGGGCAGGAGCCGGAGGAGGGCCGGGGTGAAGGGGCCGGAGGAGGAACGGGTCGAAGGGGCTGGGGCCAGAGGAGGGCCGGGGCTGGAGCCGGAGGAGGGCCGGGGTGAAGGGGCCGGAGGAGGGACGGGGCGAAGGGGCTGGAGGAGGGACGGGGCGAAGGGGCTGGGGCCGGAGGAGGGCCGGGGCTGGAGCCGGAGGAGGGCCGGGGTGAAGGGGCCGGAGGAGGGACGGGGCGAAGGGGCGGGGCCGGAGGAGGGACGGGGCTGAAGGGGCCGGAGGAGGGACGGGGCGAAGGGGCGGGCCGGAGGAGGAACGGGTCGAAGGGGCTGGGGCCGGAGGAGGGCCGGGGCTGGAGCCGGAGGAGGGCCGGGGTGAAGGGGCCGGAGGAGGAACGGGTCGAAGGGGCTGGGGCCGGAGGAGGGCCGGGGGCTGGAGCCGGAGGAGGGCCGGGGTGAAGGGGCCGGAGGAGGGACGGGTCGAAGGGGCTGGGGCCGAGGAGGGCCGGGGCTGGAGCCGGAGGAGGGCCGGGGTGAAGGGGCCGGGGCGGGGGAAGGGGCGGAGGAGGACGGGTCGAAGGGGCTGGGGCCAGAGGAGGGCCGGGGCTGGAGCCGGAGGAGGGCCGGGGTGAAGGGGCCGGAGGAGGGACGGGGCGAAGGGGCCGGGGCCGGAGGAGGGATGGGGCGAAGGGGCTGGGGACGGGGCGAAGGGGCCGGAGGAGGAACGGGTCGAAGGGGCTGGGGCCGGAGGAGGGCCGGGGCTGGAGCCGGAGGAGGGCCGGGGTGAAGGGGCCGGAGGAGGGCCGGGGCGAAGGGGCCGGGGCCGGAGGAGGGCCGGGGCTGGAGCCGGAGGAGGGCCGGGGTGAAGGGGCCGGAGGAGGGACGGGGCGAAGGGGCCGGGGCCGGAGGAGGGACAGGGTGAAGGGGCTGGAGCTGGAGGAGGAACGGGGCCAGCCCGAGTGGGGGGGGTGAGATGTTGTTGAGGAGATGGTGCTGGGGTCAGGGGTTCTCATCTGCTCTGTACCCTGCTCCCCTTGGATAGCACAAAATTCTGCGACCCCAGGAGGGGCCAAACCAAGGCTGGTGGATGGGGGCTCACGATCTCCCCCCCCCAGTTGACTAACATTAGCCCCAGGGATAGGGGGTCCCGCCCCCCATTGTCTAACGTTAGCCCCAGGGATGGGGGTCCCACGCCCTGTTGTCTAACATTAGCCCCAGGGATGGGGGTCCTACCACCCGTTGTCTAGCATTAGCCCCAGGGATGGGGGGTCCTGCCCCCCGTTGTCTAGCATTAGGCCCAGAGATGGGGGTCCCACCCCCGATCGGGAGCTATGGGGGGGCAGGTTAGGGCGGGGCAGAGCTGTGATGCAGGGCATGTACCTGGGATGCAGGAGCGAGAGGAAGGTAGCTCTGTGCCCAAAGGTGTCCGGGGGGGGGGGCCTATGCAGGCTGGGGGGACACTCCCGCCTCCCTCATGCCCCCTCCCTGTCTCTTCTAGCCCATCCCAACATGGCTGGCGCGGGCACCACCGGGGGAATCATCGGCGGCATCATTGCTGCCATCGTGGCCGTGGCCGTGGTGGCCACCGGAGTCCTGATCTTCCGCCAGCAGCAGAAGAATCGCGCGGAGCAGGATGACGAGTGAGCCACTGGCCGGCTCTGGGCACAGGCGCAGGGCGCTGCCCGGGGGCGCAGGGGTTGGGGATCGGGGCGCTGCCCGGGGGCTGAGGTTCCGGGGGGAAGATGAGGGGAGTGTCTCTGAGCACCAGCAGTGGGAACTGGGGATGGAGCCTGGGGGCGAAGGTTCTGAGAATGCTCAGGGATCTGAGGGTGGAGGAGGAGAGGTGGTGGAAATAGGGTGGGGGAAGGGTTGTGGGGTTCAGGGGTTCAGGCACATGCTTTTCCCTCCCTGCCTCCACCCACATTCACCTCTCTGCCTCCATCTGCCCCTTGCAGCCTGGATGGGCCCCCAGCCTACAAGCCGCCCCCACCCCAGAAGAAGATTGAGGAGCTGGAGCAGGTAGGCACCACCCCTCTGCTCCAGTCAGGGGTAGGGGGGCTGTGTCCTGTGGGGGGCAGGGACCCAGGACTCCTGGGTTCTCTCATTGGCTGTGAGGAGCAGTTTGGCTCTGGCCTGTGCTCAGCATGTCTGGTTCCTTCCAGGTCTCGAATCCCCCCGTGGCAGAGAGCATCCCCCTGAAAGCTGCCTACTTCGAGCCCAGCATTGCTGTGGGCCCCACAGAGCCGGTAACTACAGGGAGGGGGGATTCAGGGGCAGGGGCAGCAGGGGGTGCAGGTGCCCAGCCCAGCCCTCTCCACCATGATGACTCCTAAGCACCAGGTCTGCTCAGAAACCCCTCTGGGGTCTCTCCCCACCAGGCCCCTCCCCTCCCAGAGCTGGGAGAGAAGCCAGGAGTCCTGGCTTTCAGTGCCCTCCACCCCACTGGATCCCCTAGACCCCACTCCCTCCCAGAGCTGGCAGAGAAGCCAGGAGTCCTGGCTTTCAGTGCCCTCCACCCCACTGGATCCCCTAGACCCCACTCCCTCCCAGAGCTGGCAGAGAAGCCAGGAGCCCCTCGGCTCTAAGCCACAAGCCACCACTAGTCCATGTGTCTGTGGGCGCAGAGGTCCCTGTGGGGTCAGTGCCCTGCTGCCCACCCCATCTGTCCGTACAACTCCTTGCAGGACCTGCCCCGGTACCACGAACTGCCAACGCGGGAGGACACGGAGCCGGCAGCAGCCCCACGGCCCAGCCTGGAGGACGAGTACCTGGACCAGATCCACCCCATCTATGACGCCCTCTCCTTCGCCTCTGGGGAGGGTGCCCAGGAGCAGGGCTTCATTATGTCCCCAGCGCTGTACGTCTGACAGCCAGGCAGGGATGGACACATGGCTCCTGGACAGACCCAGACCCAGACCCAGACCCAGGGGCTCCCCTGCCCTGTTAGACGGGAGATCAGCCAGAGGATCCCATGGGCCTGGACTCTGCCAGCCCCACCGCTCCCTGGGATCCCCCTGCCCCAGCCCCACTGCTCCTGAGATGGCTCCCCCCAGACACAGGGAGCTGCTGTGACGTCCTAGGCAGACCCCCGGCTCTGCCCACAGCCTCCTTGGACGGACTCTGGTGTCTGGCTCTCCCCCTCCAACTGGGCTCCTGTCCTGCCTGCTCCCAGCAGGTCTGGGTGTCAGGCCCTGGGGGAGGGGCCTGGAGACCTCAGGGCCTTGTCTGGATTTGCCAAAAGTCAGAACTCCCCCTCCCCCTCCTGGGCCAGGGGACAGGTCTCTCCTTGCCGTGGGTCTGGAGGGCAGGTGAGTTACTGTACAGGCAGCTCCCTGCTGCTGCTGCCTGTGAGGGGGGCAGAGACCCTGTTCCCTGCCCCCACACCAGGGCCTTTCGTGCCCCCGTGGGCCAGCCCATTCCCTGCTGCCAGGAGCCGTGTCTATTGCAAGGAGCAAGTGTGGGGAGCCTCATGCTGATGCTGCTGCTGCCTCCACTTCTCACCAAATCCAGCCTTGAGTCTCCATAGCTCAGCCAGGACCCTGCCTCAGCGACTCCCAAGCCCAGCTCCTCCGGCGCCTTAGCCCTGCCCTGAAGAGCCACTACCCCAGAGAGAGAAGGCCTCTTTGCCTCTCTAGATCAATTGCTGCTTCCTTCTCCCTCCGTAGGGTGGCAAATGAGAGAGGGGGGCTTAGCAGCTTCTCTTGGGGCCTTTGCAGACACCCTCAGTGAATGGCCCTGGCCTGGACTGGGGCCTTCGGGACCACGACTGAGCCACTGGGCCTGGGGCTTTCGCTGCTGCCTGGGGAATCACGACTGAGCCGCTGGGCCTGGGGCTTTCGCTGCTGCCTGGGGAATCACGACTGAGCCGCTGGGCCTGGGGCTTTCGCTGCTGCCTGGGGAATCACGACTGAGCTGCTGGCCTGGGGCTTTCGCTGCCGCCTTCGGGACCACGACTGAGCCGCTGGCCTGGGGCTTTCGCTGCTGCCTGGGGAATCACGACTGAGCTGCTGGCCTGGGGCTTTCGCTGCCGCCTTCGGGACCACGACTGAGCCGCTGGCCTGGGGCTTTCGCTGCTGCCTGGGGAATCACGACTGAGCTGCTGGCCTGGGTTAGGGTTTTGCTGTCTCTTACAATAAGTGTGACTAACCCAGGGCTGGTGGCATTTTTCTTTGTGGCTGGAGGCGGCCTTGACGCTGCCTGCCATGGGAGCAGGGGTAGCTGGGTGGGTTGATGCTGCCAGGGGTGAGCCTAAAATCCAGTGCCCTTCTGTAGGCTCCTCTATGAACATTGCGTGGAGGGGCTGGACACTGCAGCTGGCCATTTAGGGTGAAGGAGTTCTGTCATTCACACACTCAGAGACACCCACCTTCCTCGTTCCTAGGGCGCAGCCAGACTGTACCCTCTGCTATTTACTAATGATCACCAGCTCAGCATGCACCCGCTGTGTAGACGGTGCTCACCACTCCAGCAAGACATGACCTTTGCTTGATGGCTAGTCAGGGTCAGGTCCTCCTAGGGGACTCCAGTTCCTGCCCAGTGTCATTGGCACAGGATCGGGGTCTGACAGCTCTGATCTTGGGACTGTGTCCTGGATTTGGTTCCCAAATAATTTCCTTTTGGACGCCAGTTGATACACTGAAACTTAAGTCTTTGCTTAGCCATACCTTAACCAATTGTCAGCCACCTCATCAGGGTCTCATATGCCTGCACATCCTCTAATGCGATCTATGCTAGCAATGCCCCTCAGCCATGTACATTGGCCAAACCAGACCGTCTCTGCAACAAAGGATAAATGGACACGAGTCAGAAATCAGAAATGGCCTTACACACACAAACCTGCAGGGGAACATTTGTAACCTGCCTGGGCACTCAGTCATGGATTTAAAAGTAGCCATTCTACAAAGGAATTTCACCAGCCAATTACAGAGTGCAGAATGAATTCATCTACAAATTTGACACTGTTACTCTGGGCTTGAATAACGCTATTAATTGGTTGGCACATTACAAAGCCAATTTCCTGCGCCTTTAACATTCACATTTTCACATCAAAAGCTATGAGTGGGACACATTTAGCCCATTTAATTAGTATCATTAACACAGGCCCTAAAATTGACAAGTATTGTGCTGTTGAGATATATATATTAGTTCCTGTTATTTCTATTCCAATTCAAAACCCTACATGGGTTTTACCCACGAAAGCTCATGATCCTATATATTTTGGTTAGTCTCTAAGGGTATGTCTACACTACAGCACTAATTCGAACTAACTTAGTTAATTAGTTAACTATTAACTAATTAGTTAATTTGAACTAAGCTAATTCGAATTAGTGCATCTAGACCTAAAAACTAATTTGAATTAGCGTTTTGCTAATTCGAACTAGCATGTCCACATTGAGTGGACCCTGAACCGAAGTTAAGGCTGGCCGGAACCAGTGCCGGCAGGGCATTAGGTTAGGACTTAGAGCATGGAGCTGCTGCCTCAGGCTAGCTGAGGGCTGTGCTTACAGGCACCCGACCCCCACCCTGGACAGACAGTTCTCAGGGTTCCCCGCTTGCTTGTCTATCTTGATGAGGGACAGCAAAGCAGTTCTGCCTTGGAGTGCCCTGAGTGCCCACACTCGACACATCACAGCACTCGGCCATCAGCCTGGCTACACTTGCCACAGGCTGCCATCCGGGGGTGTCAATCGGGGGGCTGTCAGGATCCAGGAGGCCCTGCAGGAGAGCTTCCACCCCGAGGAGCCCGCAGAGCCACCCCAGTCCTCCCCATCGGGGGCTCGTGCCCCATTCCTCCCTCACCTCCTTCCACTTACCCCTCCCTAGCCCCCCTTCCTGATGTAAAAAATAAAGGACACGTGTTCAAAAATAGAAACTCTCTTTATGTAACAAAACTGGGGGGGGGAGGGGGATTAACCTCTGGGGAGACTGGGAAAAGGAGGTGGGAGGGGGAGGGGGAAACCTGGGAGGAGGGAGCTGGAAGGGGGAAGCTGGGGGAAGAAGAAGGAGGGGAAGTCTAAAACTATGGTACGCCATATCTTCAGTACTGTGTACAGATGTGGTCTCCTCACCTCAAAAAAGATATTTTGGCCTTGGAAAGGTTCAGAAAAGGGCAACTACAATGGGCCTTCATATGTTTGGAACAGGTCCCATATGAAGAGAGGCTAAAGAGACTGGGACTTTTCAGCATAGAAAAGAGGAGACTGAGGGGGGATATGATAGAGGTCTATAAAAGCATGAGTGGTGTGGAGAGGATGAATAAAGAAAAGTTCTTCATTAGTTCCCATAATAGAAGGACTAGAAGACACCAAATGAAATGAATGGAGAGCAGGTTTAAAACTAAGTGAAAGTTCTTCACACAGCACATAGTCAACCTGTGGAACTCCTTGCCACAGGAGGCTGTGAAGGCTAGAACTATAACAGAGTTTAAAGAGAAGTTAGATAAATTCATGGAGGTTGGGTCCATGGAGTGCTATTAGCCAGGGGGTAGGAATGGTGTCCCTGGCCTCTGTTTGTGGAAGGCTGGAGATGGATGGCATGAGACAAATCGCTTGGTCATTGTCTTCGGTCCATCCCCTCCGGGGTACCTGGTGCTGGCCGCTGTCAGCAGACAGACTACTGGGCTAGATGGACCTTTGGTCTGACCCAGTATGGCCGTTCTTATGTTCTAAGCTCAGGGCTCAGGGTCGGGGGGTCTCACTGGACCGACTTGATTTTCATGCAAACCTGCTCCTGGGTTCGCATGTGGCCTTTGGTGGCCAGGCTGGCAGCTATCCTGCCCTAGACAGCCACATTCCTGTGCCTAGTGCGGAGGTCGTGGATGTTGGAGGCCTCCCCCCAAACCTGGATGAGGTCCACGATCTCCGCACTAGACCAGGCGGGTGCCCGCCTCTTGCGGCCCCAGGCAGGCTCCTGGGAGCTGCCAGCCTGGTCCTGGGAAGAGGGGGAGGGCTGGGTGGCAGCGGGTGTCTGGCTCGTGCCGTGCCAGGTGCAGAGTCTGTTGGCTGGGTGCTGGCAGGCTTGCAACTGGCACAAGCACTGTAGCCAGACCGTGGCCCTTTAAGGGCTCCGGGGCCGGGAGGGGGGCAGAAAAGTTTCCCTGGTTTGGCCCAGAGTGGCCACCAGGGGAACCTGGGAAGGGCTAGCCTCCCACTAGTTCGAATTAAGTGGCTACACAACCCTTAATTTGAACTACTTAATTCGAACTAGGCGTTAGTCCTCGTAGAATGAGGTTTACCTGGTTCGAATTAAGCGCTCCGCTAGTTCGAATTAAGTTCGAACTAGCGGTTTGCGTGTGTAGACGCTATGAAAGTTAATTCGAACTAACGGCTGTTAGTTGGAATTAACTTTGTAGTGTAGACGTACCCTAAGGTGCCGCAGGACCACTTGTTTTCATCTCAGGCTCTGTTGCGTAGGCACCAGTAGGCCAGGGGCTCCCAAGATCACACTATTGTCGTCATTGCGAGGGAAGGAGGATGTGACTTTCTGCTCCGCAGCTACTGGCGGCTGCCCTGCGAGTCTGGCTACAGACAACACCTGCAGGCACAATTTGGCTACAGAAAAAGGCCTTATCCTTATACTACTGTGTGGCAAGAAAGTGCCACCCTCTGGGGAGTGAGGGGGGCAGGGAGGCTGGACACTACCTACTCTGGGGGAGGGGGTCTGGACACAGCCATTTGTCACAGAGTGTGGGGGAGTCCCCAGGCCCTGCACCCCCAGCCACAGCCAGATGTGACGCTCAGCTGGCAGGTAGAACAGAAGGTTTATTGATTCACAGGGACACAGCGTAGCATAAGATTGATGTTAACACAGGGACCAAGAGCAGGCAACCTTATTCTTCTGCCCTAAGCCCCGTCTCTCCTCCTCACCCAGCCAAGACTGACCCATCCCCCAGCCTGAAGTCAGCCCTGCCTACCCTTGTCTCCCTTCCCTGGCAGGAGTTGTTATCTCCTAGGCCTGGCCCTCAGATGTGTGAGAGACTGAATACACTTTTGCAGTGAGTCATCCCCCTCCTCCAGACAGTGTTGCTGTATCCAGGACAGTAAGAACCACACACAGCACACAAAGCAACACAGCAACACAATCCCCGCTACATCCCATCCCCATGACAAGATCCCTGCCACGTCCCATCCCCATGACAAGATCCCCGACACGTCCCATCTCCGCGACACAATCCATGCTACATCTGATCCCCGCTATGTCCCATCTCTGCAACACGATCCCCGCCGTGTCCCATCCCCGCGACACCATGTCCCATCTCAGCGAAACAATCCCTGCTACGTCCCATCCCTGCGACACGATTCCCGCCACGTCCCCTCCCCGCGACGTGATCCCCACCATGTCCCATCCCTGTGACACAATCTCCACTACGTCCCATCCCCACTCCGCGACACAATCCCCGCCACGTCCCATCCCTGTGACACGATCCCTGCTATGTCCCATCCCTGCGACACGATCCCCTCCATGTCCCATCCCTGTGACACGATCCCCACCACGTCCCTTCTCCGTGACACGATCCCCACCACGTCCCATCCCCGTGACATGATCCCTGCTATGTCCCATCCCTGCGACACGATCCCCTCCACGTCCCATCCCTGTGACACGATCCCCGCCATGTCCCCTCTCTGTGACACGATCCCCATCATGTCCCATCCCTGCGACATGATCCCTGCTATGTCCCATCTCTGCGACACGATCCCCATCATGTCCCATCCTCGCCACGTCCCCTCTCTGCGACACGATCCCCTCCACGTCCCATTCCTGCAACATGATCCCCGCCACATCCCCTCTCCGTGACACGATCCCTGCCACGTCCCATGTCAGCAACATGGTCCCTGCCACATTCCATTCCCGCCACACAATCCCCGCCATGTCCCATCCCTGTGACATGATCCCTGCTATGTCCCATCCCTGCGACACGATCCCCACCATGTCCCATCCCCACCACGTCCCCTCTCCGTGACACGATCCCCTCCACGTCCCATCCCTGCGACACGATCCCCGCCACATCCCCTCTCCATGACACGATCCCCGCCACGTCCCATGTCAGTGACACGGTCCCTGTCACGTCCCATCTCCGCCACACAATCCCCATTCCCGCCATGTCCCATCTCAGTGACACGATCCCTGCCACGTCCCATCTCAGTGACATGATCCCCGCCACGTCCCATCCCCGCCACATCACACCATTTCTGGGGGAGCCTGGAGACTAAGAATGTGAATGGTTGGTGAGCTGCATCCTTAATGGATGAAGCCGATCGGTTACAGTTAACCAGTGGGGACCAGTTAAACATTAAATTTAACCAGTGGGCTAATGAAACAGGCTTTGACATCTCTACTGCATGCTGCCACTCCCCGGGGAGGAGGGGCGGCACCTCCCATTCCAGCGGGGGAAGGAGCCTGGACACTGCCATTTTTGAAGGAGGGGAGCAGAACCTGCCATTGCAGCAGGAGGGGGGACCCTGGACATTGCCATTCTGGCGGCGGGGGAACCCGCCATTCCAGCAGGCAACGACTTAAAAAGGAAGGAACAGTCTTGCAGCGCCTTAGAGGCCAGCGGAACAGGGAGCTGCAGGACTAGTGGTTACTGCTTAAGGTTGTTTCAGTTACAGACGAACAGGGCTCCCCCGCTGAAAGTTCCAGGAGGGAAACCTGGACGCTGCTATTCCCGTGGGGGGGGGGAGGACTTGGACGCTGCCATTCCCGGGGGGGGGGGGAGGACTTGGACGCTGCCATTCCTGCGCGGGGGGAACGGGGGACGGACCTGGATATCACCATGGGGGGGGGGGGGAAAGAGAGATCTGGACACTACCATTCCCAAGGGGCAGGGAATCTGGACGCTGCCATTCCCGCGGGGGGGGGGGGGGAGGACTTGGACGCTGCCATTCCTGCGCGGGGGGAACGGGGGACGGACCTGGATATCACCATGGGGGGGGGGGGGGGAAGAGAGATCTGGACACTACCATTCCCAAGGGGCAGGGAATCTGGACGCTGCCATTCCCTTGGGGGTGGGGGGAGGACTTGGACGCTGCCATTCCTGCGCGGGGGGAACGGGGGACGGACCTGGATATCACCATGGGGGCGGGGGGGAAAGAGAGATCTGGACACTACCATTCCCAAGGGGCAGGGAATCTGGACGCTGCCATTCCCGCGGGGGGGGGGGGGAGGACCTGGACACCATCATTCCCGCGCGGGAGGCTCTTCCATTCCCGGGGCTATATTAGACTCCAACCCATTCCCTCACTCCCGCTCCCGCTCCCGCTCCCTATCGGAGGCGGAGCCAATGTTTGACCCCGCCTCCAAACTGGCGATGGCGGGGGCCAGCCCACCCCTCAGAAGCTAGGGCTGCCGCGGTGCATGCCGGGACCGTGCCGGCGCCCTGACCTTGCGGCCGCACGGCGCCACCGAACTTGCTGCCCACGGCCCGCCTTTCATGGGGCCGCCAATCAGAGGCGGCTCCCGCCGTGGCCCCGCCTCCTAGTGCCTCCTGCCAATGGGAAGGCGGTGACCCAGTGGCCAATGGAGACGCGGTACCGAGAAGAGGGCGGGGCACGCCCAGGCGCTGGCCAATAGAAATGGCCCAAGGAGGCGGGTCCTTGGACGATGTACCCAATGGCGACCCGTCATACTCTGGAGCAGGCGGATCATGGAGGGCAGCAGCCCGTACGGACAGGGAATCCCGGAAGTGGGAGGAGCGTTCCCCACTTTCAGCCAATGGCGATGCGAGATAGTCGCGGGGAGGCGGGGCTGCGGCCGTAGCCGGCCAATGGCGGGGTGCAGTGGGCGGGGCTGCGGCAGCGTTCTGCGGGCGAGTTCGGGTGTCTCCCGGCTCCGGCTGCTGCGGCCGCCTCGTGAGTCGCGGGTGGCGGGAGAACCTCGTGCTGGGGGGGTGATTCCTGCGGTGGGTGTGAGTCGGGGGGGGGGGTGATTCCTGGGGTGGGTGTGAGTCGGGGGGGGGTGTGAGTCTGGGGGTGGGTATGAGGGCGGGGGTGTGAGTCGGGGGGGGTGATTCCTGGGGGTGGGTGTGAGTCGGCGGGGGGGTGATTCCTGGGGTGGGTGTGAGTCGGGGGGGGGGTGATTCCTGGGGTGGGTGTGAGTCGGGGGGGGGGTGATTCCTGGGGTGGGTGTGAGTCGGGGGGGGGTGAGTCGGGGGGGGTGATTCCTGGGGGTGGGTGTGAGTCGGCGGGGGGGTGATTCCTGGGGGTGGGTGTGAGTCGGCGGGGGGGTGATTCCTGGGGGTGGGTGTGAGTCGGCGGGGGGTGATTCCTGGGGTGGGTGTGAGTCGGGGGGGGTGATTCCTGGGGGTGGGTATGAGGGCGGGGGTGTGAGTCGGGGGGGGTGATTCCTGGGGGTGGGTATGAGGATGGGGGGGGTGATTCCTGGGGGTGGGTATGAGGATGGGGGGGGGGTGATTCCTGGGGGTGGGTATGAGGATGGGGGGGGTGATTCCTGGGGGTGGGTGTGAGTCTGGGGGTGGGTGTGAGGATGGGGGGGGGTGATTCCTGGGGGTGGGTGTGCGGGGTTGTCAATGGGGAGATGCCCCTGCGAGAGGGTGGGGGGGCTGCAGGGTCAGGCCCTGTTGGAGGCCAGGTGGGTGCATGGCCCGTGGGGAGCCAGTGCCGCGGGGGGTATTGTGGCTGGTGACCTGGAGCGGGGACGGTATTGCAGGCGAGTGGCCCCTCTTTGGGGCTGGTTGGATCAGTGGGGGCAGATGTTTGGGGAGTACATGGGGTCTGTTGGGGGACACTATGGGGCAGACTGGGGCAGGTGTCCATTTGGGGTGCAGATTCTGGACAGTATTCAGGGCATGGGAGTATATTGGGAGGTATCTAGAGCCACCCATCCTTCTCACTGCTTCTGTCTGCTCTGTTCTCTCCCCAGCCCTTTACCATGGGTAATGTCTTGGCTGCCAGCTCCCCCACGCCCTCCCCTGGCATGCCAAGTCCTGGCTCTGGCCTGGTGTCCATGCCACCTGGCTTCACCATGCCTCCTGTCAGCGGGCTGGGGCCCCCTGCGCAGGAGCAGCCCAAGGAGAAGGGAGATCAGTTGCCCAACCCTGGCACTTTTGAAGAATGTCACCGCAAGTGTAAAGGTGAAAGCTGGGTACCTACTTCCATATGTGCTCCCCACCTTGCTCCAGCCTCTGGAACGCCCCATCAGAGGAGGTTATGAAGACCAGGACTGTAACAGGGTTCAAAAAAGAGCCAGATACATGCATGGAGGGCAGGCCCATGCGTGGTGATTAGCCAGGGTGGGCAGGAATGGTGTCCCTGACCTCTATCAGAAGCTGAGAATGGGCAACAGGGTCACTTGATGATTCCCTGTTCTGCTCATTTCCGCTGCAGCACCTGGCCCTGGCCACTGCTGGAAGATGGACCTTTGGTCTGACCCACTGTGGCTGTTCAAGGAATCTCTTCCCAAGTGCGGTGCTTGGGAGCAGAGACTGGGGACCCCGACACACAGCCAGGTGGACGGGTGTGGGGCGAGTACTCCAGTGGAGAGCCCAGGGGTTTGATTCAGGGGAGGGAGATCCCAGCAGGCTGGTGGGCCCTGGGGGTGGAGCCACACTGACCTGGCTGGGCTCGGTGCTGACTGTTGCTGCCTCTTCCTCAGAATTGTTCCCTATCCAGATGGAGGGCGTAAAACTGACAGTGAATAAAGGTCTTAGCAACCATTTCCAGGTAAGGCCTCTGTCTCTGGCATGGCAGGGTTTGGTTGGGATTGAGGGCAGGCGGCTTCAGCAGTAACTGGCATTTCCCAGCCAAGTGGGAAACCTCCGGATCCCACATTTAGCCTGTGGGGCTTAGGGCTTTCTGTCTGAGGTACTTAGCTAGCGCCCATCACCGCTGTGTCTGACCTCTCACAGTCTAGTGCATTCACCTTACGTTTCCTGCGGAGTAGGTGAGGGGGGCTGCATGTGTGTGCTGGAGCCAAGGCCCAGAAGAGTGCAGACATTTTAGAGACCTGAACCTGGGCCTGCGAAGCTCGAACTTCTGGGCTGCCCTTGCCCTCTGGCTGCAGGCTTGGAACCCCTGCCATAGGCCCCAGAACTGCTGGCTCCTGCTGACTCTGCTCTCTCCAGGTGAATCACAGCGTCGCCCTCAGCACTGTGGGTGACTCCAGCTACCACTTTGGGGTTACCTACGTGGGCACCAAGCAGCTTAGCCCCACTGAGGTGAGTCCAGGGGCTGGACTCGGTTGGCTAGAAGACAGCATGGGGCAGGGTGTGCGGGTGGGGAGAAGGGTTGATCTGCACATAGGGTTGCAGGGCAGGGGTCAGTTCAGACCATTGGGGCACTTTGGGGCAAGGCAGGCTGCTTTGGGCGGGGAGGAGCAGCATTGGGGGTGGCTGAGGTGCAAGGTGGGGGGGGGTCACTTCAGACAACTGGGGCAGTTTGGGAGCAAAGTAGGCTGTTCTGGGCGGGGAAGCTGTTGTCCTGCTGTGGGGGTTGTTACTCAGCTGCATTTCATGCCCGTCCAGGCTTTCCCAGTGCTGGTGGGTGACATGGACAACAGTGGCAGTCTCAACGCGCAAATCATTCACCAGCTGTCCACCCGGCTGCGGTCCAAAGTGGCTTTCCAGGTGTGTCACGCCCCGGGGTCTGTCTCTGAGGCCCTTCCTAGGATATGTGCGTGTGGGTGTGTATGCACGTGCCTGTGTCAGCGTCTGCATAGGTTCCCCGTGGGTCTGTCTCAGCCGCCGCTTCACGTGTTTGTGTGCGTCAGAGCATGTGTAGAACCTTGCGGGTCTGCCAAACCACCACTTCTTGGGGAGATCAGAGCAGTCATGGGGACGTGGCCCCGATTTCACCCGGCCCCCCTCTCATTCCAGACACAGCAGTCCAAGTTTGTGAACTGGCAGGTGGATGGCGAGTATCGGGGGCAGGATTTCACGGCAGCTGTGACGCTAGGAAATCCCGACATCCTGGTGGGCTCAGGTGAGAGCTCTGTTTCCATCTCTGACACCCCGACCCCAAAATCCACCCTGTCTCTGAAGTCTCCCACCAGCATGGCTCCTGCCTCCCCTTCTCCATACCCAGCCCTGATGCCTCCTCTCCCCCTGCCCCCCCCCCCTTTCCCAACCGGCCCTTGCCCCTCATAGTCCCAGCTGATCAGTCTCTTTGCAGGGATCCTGGTAGCCCATTATCTGCAGAGCATCACACCCTGCCTGGCGCTGGGTGGAGAGCTGGTCTATCACCGCCGGCCAGGGGACGAGGGCACCGTCATGTCTCTGGCTGGGAAGTACACAGGTACTCGGGGAACTGGGGCCGGACTCCTGGGTTCTCGCCCAGCTCTGGGAGGGCAGTGGGGTCGGGTGGGTTAGAGCAGGGGCTGGGGCGCCAGGACTCCTGGGTTCTCTGCCCTAGCTCAGGGCTGGGCTGGGGGCCCAATGTGACACTCACCCATTCTTCCCCCAGCACCTAGTTGGATTGGGACCCTAACGGTCGGGCAAGCTGGGGCCCATGCAACCTACTACCACAAAGCCAATGACCAGGTATGTGGTGCACAGTGTGGCTCCCAGGCTGGGAGCAGGGGAGATGTGTGTGAAGGGGCTTTGCTGGGCTGCACAGCTGACGGCAGGGGTCAGCAGTGGCGTGTGGGAGAGTCACTGGGCCCTGCACCTCCAGCAGCAGCCAGATGTGACTCGTGACTCAGGCGGCAGGTAGAACAGAAGGTTTATTCGGTCACGGGGACACAGCGTAGTCAGACTTCTTGTTACAGGAACCAGCAGCATTCAGTACAGCCCATCTCAGGGAAGGGGGGGACCCGGAGCTCCAGCTTTGGGCCAGTGCCCCCCAGGCCAGCTAGGCTCCCTTCTCCCCCAGCCAGCTGAAAACTAAACTCACACTCTCAGCCTCCCAGACAGCCCCACCTCCTGCTTTGTCCTGCTGTCACCTGGTTCTCAGGACATGAGAGACTGAGCCTACTTCCACAGTGAGCCCTGCCCAGCCTCCCCCTCCTCATGCCGATAGTGCTGCAGTGCCTGGGGAGACTGAGGCACACTCCTAGAGTCACTGTAGAGCAGCACAGGACAGTAGGAATCACGCGCGCACACAAAGCAGTGAATGCAGAAGGAGTGAACACAGGCCTACAAGAGTGAACGCTGTTCCTGCTACATTGCATCTGCCCCAGGAATAGCGGGGGGAGCTGGGATTGGGTGGGCAGGCTGGGGCTAGGGTTAGAGGAGGGGAGAGCTGGGGTCCTACTGGGCAAGTGGCAGTGCTGCTTACTAGGTAACCCGCCCCCTCAGCTGCAGGTAGGTGTGGAGTTCGAGGCCAGCATGCGCATGCAGGACACCAGTGTCTCCTTCGGCTATCAGCTAGACCTGCCGAAGGCCAACCTGCTCTTCAAAGGTATGGAGTCATGGCTGCCCTTCCTTTGTACCCCCTCCTCCCTCAGCCCTATGCAGAGCTGTGTACTGCCCCGCCCAGAACCGTGTACTACTCTTCTCCTCCCCCCCCTCCCCAACTCGCCCTGCCCTGCCCTGCCCAGAGACCTGCACCCTCCTGAGGCCCTGGAGGTTTTTCGCCCTCCTCTGTAGCATGGGGCACGGATCACTTGCTGGAGGATTCTCTGCATCTTGGGGTCTTTAAACCATCATTTGAGAACTTCGCTATCTGAGAGAGAGGTGAGAGGGTTATTCCAGGAGTGGGTGGGTGAGATTCTGTGGCCTGCATCGTGCAGGGGGTCAGACCCAGATGATCATAATGGTCCCTTCTCACCTTAAAGTCTATGAGTCTATCTCAGCCCCGCCCACTGTACCCCAGCCCTGCCCCACTTCCTCCCCCGAGCCCCTCCCGGCGCTGCTCATCCCCTCTCTGCCGCAGGCTCCGTGGACAGTAACTGGATTGTGGGTGCGGTGCTGGAGAAGAAGCTGCTGCCGCTGCCCCTGACGCTGGCTATGGGGGCCTTCCTGAACCACCGCAAGAACAAGTTCCAGTGCGGCTTTGGCCTCACTATAGGCTAGAGCTGGCGGCTCCCCCCCATCCCAGTGCCCCCGCCCCTTTGCTCCACTCCTGCAGGCTGGGGCTGCCTGGGTGAGCCCTGGCACATGGGGCTCCCCGCGGCCGCTGCGCATGCACTCAGGCTCTAGGCCCCGGGAGAACCCCTCAGTGTGACTGTCCTGGGGCTGCCCTGGTACAGGTCCCTGTAGCCTGACACCCAAGGGCTGACCCTCTGTCCCCAGAGGCGGCAGGAAAATGGGGAGCTGGCAGGTGCAGGGTCAGGGGCTCCTGAGGCTTTCAGGGGGCTGGCCTGCCCCGGTCTCCCCAGAACCAGGAGCCCCCACCAGCCAGCCTGCCTGTCTGCCTTGGGGGGAGGAGCCAGTGTCCCCTCTGTTCCCAGGGCTCGTTCACAGGGCTGGGGGCTTTCCTTGGGCACCAGGAAGGGAGGGTGTATGGGCAGCCAGTGTAAAATGCCCTGAGCTTGGCTGCCGGTGTTGCCGTCCCTCACCAGGGGGCGCTGTGTCCTCAGGAGCTGCTGGGAGCGTCTTGGCCCTGCAGCACTCGGGTCCCTCCCCAGCACTGCCGCACTCGGTCCAGTTGTTGGGGATTCCCCCGCCTCTGCACTGCTTACACCCCTACCCATGGGGCACTGGGATACCAGTGGCTCTGCAGCTGTGGGCCGACTCCAGCCCTGGGCTGATGGGGCCACAACCCATCTGGCTGCTGCATCCCAGCCCCCCTACTCAGCTCTCCTCTGCCCCTGCTCTCCCAGCCTTAACTGACCCCGAGAGATGTGAGGGACCTATTGGGTGCCCTGTGTACCCACCACAGATTGGGGTCTGTCTGTCTGTCCCCCAAACCCTGCCAGCTGTGGGGGGCCCTGCCTGCATCCCATCCCCACCCAGCAGCATTGTGAGGAAAACCAGCCTCCCTGACCAGCACCATGAGGAGCGGCGGATGTGGGGGTCCCCCAGCAGCACCTGGAAGAGCGGCGGATGTGGGGGTCCCCCAGCAGCACCTGGAAGAGCGGCGGATGTGGGGGTCCCCCAGCAGCACCTGGAAGAGTGGTGGATGTGGGGGTCCATCCCCCTGCCATTAGAGACTGTAAATCATGTTTATAAGATATGGGAACTGAAGGATCTTTTACAGAGACCCTGAGGACACCCCCAATCCCCATGATGTTGGGAATGTCCAATCTGAATAAATTTCCCAGCACGGGGCACTGCCTTTGTCTGCTCCTGTCTCCCATGGGAGTGAGACCCCTCACATGCCCTCCTCTCCAATGGTGGGCTGGTGAGTCCTGATGAAAGGGCCCAGAGGGAGCAGGGAGTGGATCTGTCCCCAAATAGGGGAGGGAGGGCGGGCAGCCTGTGTGGTGCCTAGCCAAGGAGTGTGCAAGGGAAGGGTTGGTGGCAGGAGGAGGAGAGGAAGCCCAAGGGCAGGGGAGGTCCCAGATGACTGAAAGACAAATGCAGCCCCCGATTTTACAGAAGGGAAGAGGGAGAATGCCGGGAACTCCAGTCCGGTCAGCCTGACCTCAGTCCCTGGAAAAAGGGGGGAGGGGCTGCTCGAGCCATCCATTTGGAAGCGCTTGGAAGAGGGGAAAGTGATCAGGAACAGTCACCATGAATTCACCAAGGACAAGTCCTGCCTCACCACCCTGGATGCCTTCTATGATGAGGTAACTGCCCCCTCTGTATCCCGTCTGCCCGTCCCCCCCCCATCTCCTTCCCGTAGTGGCCTCCCACCCAACCTGACCCCTCTGTATCACTCCTGTAGCAGCCCCCGGCTCACCTCCTCTCTACCTTTCCCATAGCAGCCTCCTGCCCAACCTGCCCTCTCTGTATCCCTCCCATAGCAGCCTCCCACCCACCCCGCCTCCTCTCTGTACCCCTCCTGTAGCAGCCCCCCCACCCCGTATCCCTCCTGTAGCAGCGGTTCAGTGAACCTGCCTCTCTTCTGCAATTGTCCCGTGCCCCACCCCACTTATCAGTTGCTGCCTCGTCCACTGGCTGCCAGTTGCTCACCTGGTCAGCGCACAAAACGGCTCCCAGCTGCAAGTCTCCACGGGCTGAGCCCTCCTCTGGCTCTGGGCCTCCCCTTCAGCACCTCTCTGCAACTTGCTCCAGGTGTCCACAGGCTCCTCAGCCTGGAGGTGGGGTCACCTCCACCTGTCTCGTCCAGCTCCTAGAACCTTCCTGTGCCCTGGGGGATTCATTCACCTTGTTGAGTTGCACGTGACTTCTACTGTCTGTCAACCACCAGTTTGTGCCTCAGTTTCCCCATATGCTGTCCTAATGCCTAGTTGGTGACAGGACTTTGCAACGTGACTCCCACGGGCGAAGGCTGCCCCAGCCTTTTGCTCACACACAATGGCTGAGCCTGGGTGGGAGATGGGGCCAGGGATGCAGGAGAGAGACCAGCAGAGGCTGGGATCAGGAGCTGGGAGTGGATCAGTCGGGGTAGGTTTTGTGGCAGGGAGGGGGTCAGGGCCCTGGCTCAGCCCCTGCCAAGATGGATTGTACTGGCTACTTCTGGTTCCTGTGCCAACCAGTCTGTTCTACACTGTCCCCCTGGGAACGAATAAACCTTCTGCTCTCCCTGCCAGCTGAGTCGCATCTGGCTGCAGGGGGGCAGCCTGGTGACTCCTCCCCCCCAGTGCCAGTGGTGATAGCGGTGGGACGTGCTGCACCTGGTGGATGGAGCCTCCAGCAGCAAGCGACTGGGTGCAGTAGAACGAAAGGGGCTAGAAAGAGCCCAGCGTGCTGGAGGCCAGTGAGATACAGTGCCAGGAGGTGGAGGAGCCTGTGGCTTAATCCGAGAGTGTGGTCCTCTAGAAGGGGTGTCACGCCCAATGAGGGGTTCTTCCTGGGGACTGTGGGAAATGGTCCCAGCAGGGCCTATGGCCTAATCCCCAGCGGGGGTGGGGGGGTGACACTCAAGGAGGCTGGCACGCTGAAGGGTTCTTCCTGGGAATTGTGGGGCGCTGCAGCACAGGCCTGTGAGTCTGCACCTTGGGGACAGCAGGGAGATGTCCGCTCCCGATGTCCTTAGGAGGGATGTTGTGGAGCTGAGCCAGGAGAGAGGGCTGCAAATTGGGAGGTTCACCAAAGCCCCGCTAATTCCCCAGCTGGAAGAGAATGATCGCTCCAGGGAGCTGGATCCTGTCCCAGCTGGGAGAAACCAGACTCCTCCTGATGATCTGATGAATCACGAGGACCTACTTGGCCAGCAGAGGTTCATTGCAGCCTGGCTCCCCTCTGTGGAGCAGAGGTGGCTGGAAATCAAGAGAGAGCTATGGCTAAAGGACATGCGGGACTGAGCGCGGATGATGAGGGAGCTGTGAGGTAGACAGACCCCAGCTGTGGGGAGGGGCCCAGAGGGCCCGGAACTGTGTGTAACTTTGAGAGGTACTTGCTGTCCCAGTGTAAAGGAGGGGGTGGGCATGGACGCCTTCCTTAGTTCCTTTGAGCAGCCCTGCCATGTGCACCGGGTTGACCCAGCAGACCCGCTCCGGCATCACCCCCTTACTGGAACCCAGGGGTGCTTGGCCAGCTGGAGGGGCTATGAGCGGGGGACTATGAGCTATTCAAACAGGCTCTGCTGCACAAGCTTGGGCTGACCCCCGAGGCACGCAGGAAAAACTCCGCAGTGTGCAGAAGGGCCCTGAGGAGCCCTGCATAGACCTAGTCTCCTGGATGGTGCAAAACATCTGCAAATGGGTGTGCAGGGCTGGGGCCCAGACCCCAGAGGACCTGGTTAAACTGATGGTCCTGGAGCAGCTCTAGGAAATCTGTCCCCCCGCCTTCCGACCTGATGGACAGAAAGCCGGACCATCTGCACAGTGCAGGGCAGCTGGCTGATGAGTCCAGATGTGAAGGGGATCCCTGGGGGGACCAGCTCTCAACTGCACACCCAGAAGGGAGGATCCGGCAACCTCCCCTGTAGTGGGACAGCCAGTACCTGGGCAGACCAGCCGGCCCAAGAGAACCAGCCGGACCGGACCTGCCTTCGCTGTGAGCAAAGAGGCCACAAAAGTACTCAGTGCCCCAAACTGCAGAACAGACTGAGTAAACCGAGGCCTCCCAGGGTTAACTGGCAGGCTGCCCTCAGCCCCGGAGGGGGAGGCCCCTCAGGCCAGCTCCTCTGGTGGGGTGCCTGACTCTGGAGGCAAATTTCTGTTTACAGGGTGGTGGTAGGGCTGCCCCTGCGGAGTGAGTGCCCAGTTCCCCTGGAGGTGGATGGGAAGAATGTCATGAGGTATTGGGACATGTGACACAGTGTCCGGCACCTCCCCCATGCCTAGGCCTGGTGAGCCCCTAGACAAGCTGGGGGGAGCTCGCTACCTCACCACCAGGGACCTCCCCAAGGGCTACTGGCAGGTGCTGCTGGACCCCGAGGCCAGGCTGAAATCAGCGTTTATCACCCCAGGTGGGGCTCTGAGAGTTCCTGGTCCTGCCTTTCGGCCTCAAGAGGGTGCTAGTCACCTTCCAGCACCTGATGGACCAGCTGCTGTGGGGGATGGAGAGCTTTGCTTCCAGATATTTGTGTCTTCAGCCAGACCTGGGAGGACCACGTGTCCCTGGCCAGCCAGCTGCTGGAGCTGCGGAGGGTGCTGGGCTGACTGTGAAGGCTGGAAGTGCAAGGTTGGGATGGCTGAGGTTTCTTACCTGGGCCACAAGGTGGGGAGCAGCTGCTTAAAGCTGGAGCCGGCCCAGGTGGAGGCCATCAGAGACTGGCTGGTTCCCCAGACCGAGAAGCGGGTCCAGGCTTTCATTGGGATGGCGAGGTACTACTGGAGGTTTGTGTCCCACAGTAGCTCCATCGCTGCCCCGATCACGGAGCTGTGTAAGAAGGGGAGGCCAGACAAGGTGGTCTGGACCGAGTAGGGCCAGAGAGTCTCTGTGCACTGAAGGAAGCCCTGGTCAAAGCCCTGGTGCTGGTAAACCCAGACTTCGACAATCCCTTCCTGGTGTTCACCGATGCCTGAGACACCGGGCTGAGGGTGGGGCTGATTCAGGTGGCCGAAAAGGGGATGCGACCCCTAGCGTTACCTGAGCAGAGAGCTGCTGCCTGGGAGCAGAGCAACACGGCCAGGGAGCAGGGCACCCGGCCCTGGGGGGGTGCCCTTCGGCAGCCGCAGCCATGTCTGCCTGGGCGGCGTTTCCCCGTGTAACCGGCCCCCCAGCTGGGCTGCAGGAAGGGGCCGAGGCCGAGCTGCTGAGATGGAGCTAGGTCCTGCAGGACTACGCCTGGGAGGGTCCGTGCCAAGGGGAACACCAGTGTCACAGCCGACGCTCTGTCCTGGCGCGGGGGCCTCAACTGCCCCAGGCCACTGGCTAGGTGACCCTGCTCAGTCCAGGCTCACGGGGAGGAGCAGTGTGAGGAACGGGGGATTGTAGTCACTCTGTTCACTTGTTACATTGCATGTGATTTCTACTGTCCTGTAGTAATCATAGGTGTGTGCCTCAGTTTCCCTGGGCACTGCCCCAGTAATGAGATGGTGATGGGAATTTTGGTGTGACAGCCAGCCTCCCACAAGTACACACTGGCTGGTGTGTGACCAGGTGACATCTTTTCCCCCAGAAGCTGGACAAAGGCCAGGGCTGACTGCTGGACTGGGGTGGGCTGCTGAGTGTGTGTGTTTGTTTGGCTTGGGTACAGGGAGGGGGGCAGGGCCCTGGCTCTGGCCCCCCCCCCCACTCTGGCCCCCCCCTCCCCAAGCTGGGCTGCACTGGCTGCTCCTGGTTCCTGTGCTGACAGGTCTGTTCTACTGTGTCCCTGTCGCCTCATCGACTTTCTGTTCTACAAAAACTTGAACAACCGAGGGGTCCTCTAGCACCTGCGACTGAGCAAACACACGTGTTTACGGTGTCCTGAGCTTCCGTGGCTGCAGCCCACTTCTGCAGACAAGTGGCGAAGGCTCCCTGCTGGCTGAGTCCCGTCTGGCTGTGGACGGGGGGGGGGACAGCTTGGTGCTGGGCCGCGTTTCCCAGTTGTTTCACTGGCCCTGCACTGCTGTGCGTCCCGGCCGTGCCCCTGTTGGCATGCACCATGGGTATAATGGCAGCTGGGACTGGACAGCCTCCTCTCCCCACACGCTGGTGAGGTGCATCCCCTCAGCTTGGCTTTGAGCCGGGCTCTCCTGGTGCACGGAGCAGCGAGGCTGCTGGAGAGAGGTGCTGAGAATGCACCATGCATCACCCGAAGGGCACGTTCAGGTTTCCAAAGGAAGGCAAAGGGAGGTCTGAGGGTTGGTCACTGGTGAGCAGGGCAGTGGAGTTCAAACCAATGACCAGAGAGGCCAGCCCAGGCATTGTGGGAAGGGTGCCGGAGGCCGGTCAGGGCCTAGCACTACGCCCCGCTGTCCACGCTGGCCCCAAGCGCTGTACCCAGAGCCCAGCAAGCTCCACACGTCTTGCCCAGAGGTTTTACCCGGAGTGTAGCTAGTGGCCTGCCAGTGTGGGCACCTCAGGGTGTGGCGTAGTGGGGGGCTGTCTGCTCTGTGACCTGGGGTCCCCCTGTGCTGTGATGTGATTCCCACTGACTCACCCAAATGTGGATTAACCCAGACACCTAGGCTCAGCCTCCCAGGGAGAGGGACAAAGGGAGGAAGGCGGAGACCACCCCCTGGCTGGGGGGCAGGGCCTTGGGGGGAGGCAGTTGCATCTGGGAAGCATGGAGAGAACAGGCTAGGCTGGGGGCTAGGGGTGATGGACCCTAACCCTAGGGGCCTGAGCCATCCTGGCCCTGCCTTGGTAGCCACATCACGTATATGCTGTGCTGTATTCTGGAAAATCAATAAGCCCCTCTCTATTGTACTGGCTGGTGGAGACTGTTCTGGCTGCTATGGGGGTGCAGGATCAGGGAAACTCCAACTCGCCATCACAGTGGTGTCAGAAGTGGAATGCACTGCACCCCGTGGATGGAGCTTCCAGCAGCGAGTATCAAGGCGCAGTAGAAGGAAGGGGCTTAGAGCCAGGTGTGCTGGAGACAGAGCGAAGCGGTTCCTGGGAATCATGGGGCACTACAGCACTAGACCAGTGAGTCTACACCATGGGGACCGGCGGGGAGATGGCCTACACCCAACTCCTGAAGGCAGAGCTGGTAGGGCTGTGCAGAGAGAGGGGCCTCCCCGTGGGAAAAGCAACCAAGGCCCAGTTGATTGCCCGGCTGGAAGGGAGTGACCCATACAGGGGCCTGGATCCTGTCCCCAGGGCCAGCTCTAGGTTTTTTTGCCGCCCCAAGCAAAAAATTTTTTGGCCGCCCCCGCCCCTTGGCCTGCTGCTGGACAGGCACTTAGGAGGTAAGCGCCCCTTTCACCTTGCGACCTTGCTGCTCTTTGACTCCCACCATGCTCTCCGGCCAAACCCAGCCTATGTCCTGTCTCCCCTCCACACACATCCCCGTCCACACACATCCCAATCCCCCCCCTCACCGAACCCAGTTTCCATCTTCTCTCCCCTCCCAGGCAAACCTGACCCCTCAGTGACCGGACCCAGTCCGCCCCCCCTTTGTGTCCCCCACCTAATCCACCCTGCGCCTTCTCTTGCCTCCCAGCCAAACCCGATCCCCCTGATTCCAACCGGACCCAGTCCGCTCCCCTCTCCCACCTGCCCCCACTGACCGAACTCCATCTCCTTTCCCTCTCCCCGCCAAATCCTCATGTCCCTTCCCCACAGCACGCCCGGAAACATTGGAGCGTCCTGGGGGAGGGGGTGAAAGTGGTACGGGTCCCCCTACTTCCCTTTCTCTGCAGCTGTAAACACCGTTCCCCGGTGTGAAGCGGGACGCCGCGGGCTCCCCTCCCCTGCACGAGGAGAGAGAGGAGCCTCCAGGCCAGGGCTCGCCTGCAGCTGCCGCGAGGCACTCTGTGGCCAGCGGCTCCCGGGGGTGCTGCGGAAGTGCTGAGGGGCCGGCGTGGTAGCGCAGCTGGCTGGCTGTCACGGGCAAACACCTGGGAGCAGGAGAGAGGCAGAGCGCTGGATGGGGCGCTGGCTGCGCGCCAGGGGCCAAGCTCGGTGCGGAGCAGGAGGGTGTCCCGAGCTCTCCCGGCGCTGATTACACAAGAGGCCGGAGGGAAGGGGCTAGGAGGGGGAGGGGGTGAAATCGACAAGTGGCGGGGCGGCAGTCCGAGTGGGGACGGTGGCAGGCAATTCAGACCATGGAGCGCAGCTGCCCGCCCCTGCCTGCTGCTGAGCTCGCTGGCATTCGCCATCGGGGGGGTAGGTGCGGGGCGTGCCCGCTCCTCCCAGGGCTTGGCTCACAGGTGGCGGGGCCCAGCGCTCGCCCGCCTCCCGGCCGGGCTGCCCACCACAGCGCCCCCTAGGACACTGGCGGCGGCGGATAGAGGCCTGCGCTGCGCCTGCCTCCATGCCAGCCCCGGCCCTGTCGCCTCTCCCTGTCGGCTGCCACTCCGCAGACGCTTGGCTGTTTCATGCCCAGGCCGGGCTGGGGGTGTGCTGAGCGCGGCGGTGGCGCTCCCATGCCGGCTTGCGGCCCCCCCGCCCGCGCCGCCTCCCCTGCCTGCTGCCGGGACCCCGCTGCCCAGGGCGGCAGCAGCCGCATGGGGCGCCCCGCGAACTTCAGTCATCACCGAGTGCAGCTGTGGGGGGTAGGGGGGAGGAGGCTACAGGGGGCGGGGGCGGCTGGGCTCCGGCATCCTGCCACATGACCTCGCTCCCTCCTCCCACTTCCCTCCCCGCCTTTGTCTCCGCACTGCCTGGCGCCTTCCCTGCTGGGCTCCCCTGGCTCCGCCGCCCCGCCCGTTGTCTTGGGTGGCCACAGGCAGGCCCACGTCAGGGTGTATGGCTGGCCGGAATGCCGCCCCTGGACATGTGCCGCCCCAAGCACGTGCTTGGTTTGCTGGTGCCTAGAGCTGGCCCTGCCTGTCCCAGCAGGGAGCAGCCAGACACCCCCGGGGAGCGACTCAGGCTCTCAGACCAGACCGTCCAGGGCAGGGTCCAGCCCAGCAGAGCTGCGGCAGTTGGAGATCAAGCTGCGGATGAAGGAATTGGAAGTACAGGACCATAGAGAGCAGCGACAGCATGAGCTGGCCATGGCAGAGAGGAGAAGCCGAGGGGCCCCGGCTGCGGTGATGGGGGGGGGCGGGGCTGGGGCAGCCAGACACTTGGAGAAGCTCGTGTTGGCCCAATGTAAAGACGTGGGGGACATGGACGGGTTCCTCAGCTCCTTTGAGCGGGCCTGTGAACTGCACCAGATCCCCCCAGCTGACCGGCTGCAAGAGCTCACCCCCTTGCTGAATCAGAAAGCTGCAGGGGTGCTCAACCAGCTGGAGAATCTGCAGCCGGGGGATTACGAACCGGTAAAAGAGGCCCTGCTGCACAAATTCGGGCTGACCCCCAAGACGTGCAGGAAGACGTTCCAGGGGGTGCAGAAGGGGCCACGGGAGACGTATGTAGATTTGGCCTCCCGCCTGGCGCAGTCCTGCCGCAAGTGGGTGTCCGGGGTCGGAGCCCAGACCGCAGAGGACCTACTTAAGCTGATGCTCCTGGAACAGTTCTATGAAGCGTGCCCACCCACCCTGAGGCTGTGGCTCAAAGACTGAAGACCAGAGAACCCCCAGGAGGCCGGGAGGCTGCCAGATGAGTTCACAGAGAGCCGGTCCAGGTGTGAATGGGAATCGTGATGAGAGAGGGAGTCGCGCAGAAACCGGTTCTTGGCTGAGCAACGGAGAGAGTCACCTACGAGACGAGCCCAAGAGACAAGGACCAGCCATCTGCACCCCAGAGAACCAGCCAGGGTCCGGGCAGAGCCGGCCCAAAAGGGCCCCCAGGACCTAACTTGCCATCACTGCGGGCAAAAAGGCCACAAGAGGGCTCAGTGCACCAGGACAGGTCCCAGGACCTGGGCTTTCCCAGGGTTAACTGGCTGGAGCGGGGGAAAGGGCAGACTGCTCCAGAGGCAGGGGCCGGCAGGCAAACCTCACCTCAGAATGGGAGGAAGGATGCTCAGTGCACCTCCCCTGGGAGATCTGACCCTTGGGAGGAGGATTTCTCCATGTACGGGGGGGGGGGGGGCAGGGCAGCCCCTGTGGAGTGAGTGCCTCGTGGCCTCATGCTCCTGGAGGTGGATGGCAGGGAGGTGATGGGCTACTGGGACATGGGGGGGGGAAGTGATGCTGGCCCGGCCCGAGGTAGTAGCCCCAGACCACATGGTACCTAACACTCAGCTGAACCTGAGGGGCATAGATGGGACCCCTTTAAGGTGCCCGTAGCCTGGGTGCATCTGAACTGGCACTTGCCCACGGAGGTGCTGATGGGGGGGGGGTGACCTAGAGGAGTGGCCAGAGGGACCACACAGGACCCTGGTCACCACCCGTAGCCAGAGCCAGTGAGGGGCTGGCGGCCCTGACTCAGGGGAGGACTCCCTGCAGGGGGCTCAGGGCCCCTTCCCAGCAGACACGGGGTCCGGCCAGGGTGGGACTCCGGACCTAGGCAAGGGTGGGGAACAGGTCCCTGTCCCTGCACCAGCTGCTGAATTCCAGGGTGAGGTGCAGGCAGACCCCTCCTTACAGATGCTGAGGGATTGTACTGGCCTTGGTGCAGCTCAGCCCCTGGGGAGAGGCGGCCATGAGGTTCTTGTGGGAGCGGGGATCCCTGTACCGGGAATGGCTTCCCCCAGGGAAGGTGGGGGCATGGGGGGATCCAGCGGCAGCTGGTGGTGCCCCAAAAATATTGCCCCAGGCTGCTGTATCTGGCCCATGACGTCCCATTTGCAGGGCACCGGGGGATCCGGCACGCCCGGCTGAGGCTGCTTCAACACTTCTACTGGCCGGGGATATTTGCGGCCGTGCAGCGATATTGCCGGTCCTGCGACTCCTGCCAGAGGGTGGGGAAGGCCCAGGATTGGAGGAAAGCTGCTTTGAGACCCCTACCCATCATAGAGGAGCGGTTCCGGAAGGCAGCAATAGAGATAGTGGGGCCTGTTGGCTGGGCGACCCGGATGGGGATCAAATACATCCTGGTAGCAGTGGATTTAGCTACCAACTGCCCCGAGGCCGTGGCTCCGCCCTCTATTGAGGCAGACACGGTGGCAGACGCGCTGCTGGCCATTTTCAGCAGGGTGGGGTTCCCCCAGGAGGTCTTCACGGACCAGGGATCCCACTTCATGTCGGCCCCGCTCCGGTGCTTGTGGGAGAAGCACGGGGCCCGGCTCACCTGGACCCCAGCGTATGGTGCCCGGTCCAGCGGGCTGGTGGGGAGGTTCCAGGGGACCCTGAAGCAGATGCTGGAGGCCTTTATGCACTGGCACCCGCAGGACTGGGACGAGTACCTACCCTGCCTGCTGTCTGTACCTGAGGGTCTGCCAGGTTCTCCCGGACCGAGCCGGGGTGCAGAGGGGGAAAGGATGCCCTGGGTTTGCTGAGAGAGTTATGGGAGGGGGAGACCTCCCTGGATGGAGCGCCGGGGGTGGAGGACGTCCTGGCTTTCCGGGGAAGGCTCACTGAGCTCATAGCCCTAGCCAGAGAGACCGTGGCCAGAGCTCAAGGGCAGTGGAAAGGCTGGTATGGCCACAGAAGAGGGGCCTGTGCCGGTCCCCCCGGAGCTGTGCAGCAACCGGACAGGGCATCCGGACAAGGCAGGGCATCGCCGTGGCCAGCCCAAGCCAAGGGGAGTGCCAATGTCCTCCAGCGGCTTCGCTGGCCAGGGGCCCTGACCTTCCCTAGCGGAGTGACCCTGCTCAGTTCGCTCTCAGAGGGGGAAGAGATGTGGCGTAGTGGGGGGGCTGTCTGTTCTGTAACCCGGTGTCCCCCTGCGCTGTGATGTGATTCCCACTGACTCACCCAAATGTGGATTAACCCAGACACCTAGGCTCAGCCTCCCAGGGAGAGAGACAAAGGGAGGAAGGCGGAGACCACCCCCTGGCTGGGGGGCAGGGCCTTGGGGGGAGGCAGTTGCATCTGGGAAGCAGGGAGAGAACAGGCTAGGCTGGGGGCTAGGGGTGATGGACCCTAACCCTAGGGGCCTGAGCCATCCTGGCCCTGCCCCGGTAGCCACATCATGTATGTGCTGTGCTGTATTCTGGAAAATCAATAAACCCCTCTCTATTGTACTGGCTGGTGGAGACTGTTCTGGCCGCTACAGGGGGTGCAGGACCGAGGAAACCCCAACTTGCTGTCACACAGGGGTGACAGGCTGGGGGCCTGGCTTACTGCACAGTGACTACCCAGTGCAGACTTGACTGGAGAGAAACCACTTTTCCACCCCTGTGGGCACCCCTTCCCCCAGTCCATCAGTCATCCACCCTGTGTCCTGTCTGTGCCAGCAGCCACTGCCAGGTGCCCCAGAGGGAGTGAACAGGACAGGGAACCTGGCCACGCATTGCCAATCTGGCTCCCAGGGCCTAGGGACACCAGCTCCGCCTAGCCCAGCTCTCAGGGCCTAGGGACACCAGCTCTGCCCAGCCTGGCTCCCAGGGCCTAGGGACACCAGTTCCGCCCGGCCTGGCTCCCACGGCCTAGGGACACCAGCTCCACCTGGCTCCCAGGGCCTAGGGGACACCAGCTCCGCCTGGCTCCCACGGCCTAGGGGACACCAGCTCCCAGGGCCTAGGGACACCAACTCTTCCTGGCCTGGCTCCCAGGGCCTAGGGACACCAGCTCTGCCTGGCCCCCAGGGCCTAGGGACACCAGCTCCACCTGGCTCCCAGGGCCTAGGGACACCAGCTCCCAGGGCCTAGGGGACACCAGCTCCGCCCGGCTCCCAGGGCCTAGGGGACACCAGCTCCGCCTGGCTCCCAGGGGACACCAGCTCCGCCCGGCTCCCAGGGCCTAGGGACACCAGCTCCACCTGGCTCCCACGGCCTAGGGACACCAGCTCCGCCTGGCCTGTCCAATAGTCACGGATGGACCTTCCTCCATGGACTCGCTCTGCTCTGAGCCCTGTTCTAAAAAGGCACCGGGGGGGCGGGAAGGGAGGACTCCAGTTTCAGCTCCGGGCCCGGCCGTGACTGGCACTAGCCACTAGCTCTGCTGGCCCTGGCCCCAGGCGGGCTGAGCTGCCTAGGTACTAACTGGCAGTGGGTGGGGATACCTTGGGCAGGAGCATGGGGAGCAGCTACCCCATGCGCCTCCCGGCAACCACATCCTGTCACCAGCTGGCCTTGCTCCTCCGGCAGGGCCAGGAAAGGGAAGTGAGCCCTCAAGAGCCCGCTGGCTCAGCACAGTCGCCCAGACAGCTGTGCCCGCCGCCTGGCCCCTCCCTGCTCCCAGCACTTTGGCCCACTGAGCCCAGCAGTGACCCTGTGGGCAGTGCGGGGAGGTCACTGGCGGGCAAAGCCCTGCATCCCTGTGCAGGGGGGCATGGTGAGCTGAGCACTCGGGGGGCAGCCAGGTGGGGCAGAGTGAGCTGAGCACTTGGGGGGGCAGCCAGGTGGGCAGGTGAGCTGAGCATTGGGGGTGGGGGCAGCCAGGCGGGGCAGGGTGAGCTGAGCACTCGGGGTGGGGGCAGCCAGGCGGGGCAGGGTGAGCTGAGCACTCGGGGTGGGGGCAGCCAGGCGGGGCAGGGTGAGCTGAGCACTCGGGGTGGGGGCAGCCAGGCGGGGCAGGGTGAGCTGAGCACTCGGGGTGGGGGCAGCCAGGCGGGGCAGGGTGAGCTGAGCACTCGGGGTGGGGGCAGCCAGGCGGGACAGGGTGAGCTGAGCACTCGGGGTGGGGGCAGCCAGGCGGGACAGGGTGAGCTGAGCATTAGGGGTGGGGGCAGCCAGGCGGGGCAGGGTGAGCTGAGCACTCGGGGTGGGGGCAGCCAGGCGGGGCAGGGTGAGCTGAGCACTCGGGGTGGGGGCAGCCAGGCGGGACAGGGTGAGCTGAGCACTAAGGGGTGGGGGCAGCCAGGCGGGGCAGGGTGAGCTGAGCACTCGGGGTGGGGGCAGCCAGGCGGGGCAGGGTGAGCTGAGCACTCGGGGGGGGGGCAGCCAGGCGGGGCAGGGTGAGCTGAGCACTCGGGGTGGGGCAGCCAGGCGGGACAGGGTGAGCTGAGCATTAGGGGTGGGGCAGCCAGGCGGGGCAGGGTGAGCTGAGCACTCGGGGTGGGGGCAGCCAGGCGGGACAGGGTGAGCTGAGCACTCGGGCTGGGGGCAGCCAGGCGGGACAGGGTGAGCTGAGCACTCGGGCTGGGGGCAGCCAGGCGGGACAGGGTGAACTGAGCACTCGGGGTGGGGGCAGCCAGGCGGGGCAGGGTGAGCTGAGCATTAGGGGTGGGGGCAGCCAGGCGGGGCAGGGTGAGCTGAGCACTTGGGGTGGGGGCAGCCAGGCGGGGCAGGGTGAGCTGAGCACTTGGGGTGGGGGCAGCCAGGCGGGGCAGGGTGAGCTGAGCACTCGGGGTGGGGGCAGCCAGGCGGGACAGGGTGAGCTGAGCATTAGGGGTGGGGGCAGCCAGGCGGGACAGGGTGAGCTGAGCACTCGGGGTGGGGGCAGCCAGGCGGGGCAGGGTGAGCTGAGCACTCGGGGTGGGGGCAGCCAGGCGGGACAGGGTGAGCTGAGCACTCGGGGTGGGGGCAGCCAGGCGGGGCAGGGTGAGCTGAGCACTCGGGGTGGGGGCAGCCAGGCGGGACAGGGTGAGCTGAGCATTAGGGGTGGGGGCAGCCAGGCGGGACAGGGTGAGCTGAGCACTCGGGGTGGGGGCAGCCAGGCGGGGCAGGGTGAGCTGAGCACTCGGGGGAGGGCTGGGGCAGGGCCAGTACTACAGCAAGAGAGGAGTGGCAGGGCTGGAGACGAAGGAGACCCTTGTGTCAAGCCCTGAGCTTAGGGCCCCCCCAAAGGTGTGTGTCCATCCGCATGCTGGGCCTGGCCGGGCTGTGACGCAGGCCAGGAGTGTGGGGATGGGCCCAGCCGCCTGCTCCTCCATGCCCTGCTGTAGCCTGGGCCCCTCCTGTGAGCTGCAGTGCAGAGCCCGGTGGACTCTGGCCAGGCCATGCTGTTTCTGTGCCGCGCTGGAGGGTGCGGGGGGAGACCAAAGGACTCCGTGATAAGGCTGGGGTGGATGAGGAGGGAGGGGTGGGGCAGGCAGGGAGTGGCTGGGGGCAGGAAGGGAATCAGGCCAAGGGGAGAGGCCAGGCGTTGGGGATAGATTTCTGCGCCCCATCCCGAGACGGAAGGTCGTGGTTGGGGGAGGGGCGGGAATGGGGCGTGGAATGGGGCGTGGGAGTGGAGGTCCGTGGGGATGCTGCTGCGTGGAGTTCCCATGCTCCCCGGGCCGGGACGGGCTGGCTAGGGCAGTGGTCACCAGCCAGGAGATCAAGACCCACTGGTACATTTTGGATCCTACTGGTTTGGCCAGGAGGTATCAAGCGCTGCACTTCAGTGGCCCCTCCCCCCACTGCTGCACGCCCCCTGCCCTTTGCCTTGGATCTGCCCCCAACCCACCCGCCCTGGGCACCTGCTGCTTGCTGTGTTGGGCAGGGGAGGGAGAGGAGGGCGCTGATGTCAGGGTGCCCCCTCCCACTGTGTATCCCATCTCCACAGGACAGAGGGGGGCACAACAGGACTTGGAGGGAGTTTGCTGGCTGCTTTAGGGAGTGGTGCAGGCCCAGGGCAGGGGGGGAGCCTGCCTTAGCCCCACTGCACCACCCAGGAGCCACCTGAGGTAAGCAGTGTCCAGATGGAGCCAGTTCTGAACCCCTGCCCCAGTCATGAACCCCCTCCTGCACCCCAAACCCCTGCCCTGGCTCTGAGCCCCCTGGACCCAAACTCCCTTAGGGTATGTGTACACTACAGTGCTATTTCCAATTAACTTAATTCGAAATAGTTAATTCGAATTAAGCTAATTCGAAATAACGCATCTATACACCAAAACTATTTTGAAATAGCACGTCTACACTGAGTGGACCCTGAACCGAAGTTAAGGCTGGCTGGAACCAGTGCTGGCAGGGCATCAGGTTAGGACTTAGTGCGTGGGGCTGCTGCCTGAGGCTAACTGAGCTCCGTGCTTAAAGGGACCCTACCCCCACCCCGGACAGACAGTTCTCAGGGTGCCCCGCTTGCTTGTCTACCTCGATGAGGGACAGCAAAGCAGTCCTGTCTTGGAGTGCCCTGAGTGCCCGCACTCGGCACATCACAGCACTCGGCCACATGGAGCCAGAGCTGCCCCTGGGCACGCCGGTGTGTCTCGTGGGCTTGTTGCCATCAGCCCAGCTGCACTTGCTGCAGGCTGCCATCCGGGGGGGGTCCATCGGGGGGGCTGTCAGGATCCAGGAGGCCCTGAGGGAGAACGTCCACCCCGAGGAGCCCTCAGAGCTTCCCCGGTTCTCCACACCGGGAGCTCGTGCCCCATTCCTCCCTCACGTCCTTCCACTTACCCCTCCCTAGCCCCCCCCTTCCTGATGTCAAATAAAAGACACGTATGTTCAAAAATAGAAACTGGGTTTATTGAAAAAAACTGGGGGGGGATGAACCTCTGGGGAGACTGGGAAAAAGAGGTGGGAGAGGGGAGGGGGAAACCTGGGAGGAGGGAGCTGGAAGGGGGAAGCAAGGGGAAGAAGGGGGAGGGGAAGCTCAGGGCTCAGGGTTGGGGGTCTTGCCGGACCAACCTGACTTTCATGCTAACCTGCTCCTGGGTTCGCACGTGGCCTTTGGTGGCCAGGCTGGCAGCTATCCTGCCATAGACGGCCGTATTCCTTCATCTAGTGCGGAGATCATGGATGTTGGGGGCATCCCCCCCAAACCTGAATAAGGTCCATGATCTCCACCCTGGACCAGGAAGGCGCCCGCCTTCTCCAACCCCTGTCAGGCTCCTGGGAGCTGGCAGACTGCTCCTGGGGAGCAGTGGAGGGCTGGCTGCCAGTGGCTTGCTGGCTCATGTTTTGAGGCCACTGGGTCAGGGGCCCTGCCCTGGTGGCCACTGCTGGCTCTGGGCTGGCAGGCTTGGAGCTGGCACAGGCACTGTGGCCAGGGTTTACCCCTTTAATGTCTCCGGGGCTGGGGGAGAGGAGAGTAAGTTTTCCCGGTTGTGCCCAGAGTGGCCACCAGGGCTCCCTGGAAAGGGCTGGATGCCCCCTATTTCGAATTAAGTGTCTACACAGCACTTAATTCAAAATAGCTATTTCGAATTTGGTGTTACTCCTCGTAGAATGAGGTTTACCAAATTCGAAATAAGGGCTCCACTATTTCAGATTTATTTCGAAATAGCGGTTTGCCTGTGTAGACACTATTAAAGTTAATTTGAAATAACTGCTGTTATTTTGAATTAACTTTGTAGTGTAGACATACCCTTACAGAGCCTGCACCCTGAACTCCCTCCTGCACCCCAGCTCCCTGCCCCAGGCTCAGCTCAGAGCCCCTCCCACACTCCAAATCCCTTAGCCCAAGACCAGAGCCTGTGCTCCAACCCTCCGCCTCTGCCTGGTGAAAGAGAGGGAGGAGGGAGGGAGAGGGGCGGGGCCTCGGGGAAGGGGGCGGGGCCAGGGTGTTTGGGTTTGAGGTGGACCGTGGATTGCACTTACATTGCAAACGTGATCTCGAGCTCATGGAGGCTGGAGTCCCCTGGGCTGGGGGCAGCTGCTCCACACTCACAGGCTGGCTCCAAGTGGAGTAGGCAGGCACCAAGGGTGTGTCTAGACTACATGGCTCCATCGACAGAGCCATGTAAACTAGTTTACCTGGCATAGGCAAAGAAGCGGGGATTTAAATAATCCCCGCTTCATTAAAATAAACATGGCCGCCACGCTGTGCCGACGATCAGCTGATCCGGCACAGTGCGGCAGTCTAGATGCGGCGCGGTTGGCTGGGGAAGCCTTTGCCGATCGAACCCTTATGCCTCGTGAAATGAGGTTTACAGGATCAGTCGGCAAAGGCTTCCCCAGCCGACAGATCCACGTCTAGACGGCCGCGCTGTGACAGATCAGCTGATCGTCGGCACAGTGCGGCGGCCATGTTTATTTTAATGAAGCAGGGATTATTTAAATCCCCGCTTCTTTGCCTAAGCTGGGTAAACTAGTATACATGGCTCCGTCGACGGAGCCATGTAGTCTAGACACACCCCAAGGCGCTTGCTCTGGATTATGAACCTAGCAGAAGCAGTGGGATGTGCCCACGAAAGCTCCTGCAGCCACTCAAAGACTGTCACTGGTTTTTAAGACTGGCAGAGACAGCGCTGCCCCCGGAGGCCTGTGCCAGGACGGCCAGTGTCGCTGGAGCCAGCCAGGCCTGGAGCAGGGGGACCATTTCAGAGTTTGGAGTGTGAGGGGAGAGGGTGGAAGCATGGGGGGGGGGAGCAGACTAAGGACAGAGGTTTCAGCAGTGTCACTGAGCATGCTTCTACAAGCCAAGCACCTAACAGGGGAGGGAACCAACCCCATCTGCCCTCCCCACCACACAGCATCTCTATCTGGGGCTACTGAGACCCTGGAAAATGCTACTTTCATGGCAGACAGCACGGCTGGGAGCTGGCAGGAGCCCTGTATCTAGTTTCTATGTAAAAGAAAGAAAATTAATTCAATATTAGACCCATTCAGCTCTAACACTCACATGTTCTGACAGCCTGTGGCAAGTCCCTGAAGGGACACTGGGCAGCTTTCAAATTGCAATGTCTGTTCTTACTTTGTTACTAACTCTGCGGAGCGAGAGACCCGTCTGGATGTGGATAAATCCCTGTAATATTATCATTCTCATATAACTTTGTATTAAGATCTTGTCCTTTTAGATATATCTTTGTTAAGAGTGCTTATAGAATCTCTGTAACATTTCTCCTATAACTTTGTATTAAGAGAAACTTTCCTTTTTATATATATAGCTCTTGTAAGAAAAAATGTCTTTTGAGCTCTCCCCTTTTCTTGATTGCCCTGCTGAAATGAATGCAGTGTGAATGGAGAATGAAAGGGGGGCACCTCCAGCAGCAGTTGCAAGGGTGGAGAGGGTCTGGGAACCAGACCCAAGACAATACCTGTGCAGTGAGCTCATTAAGAAGACTGGACATACAGATGCCTTGGGAGTCAAGCAGCAAGCGCCTGCCCTTGGAAGAAGTCTCTTTGAAGCAGCATTAAGAAAGGCGAGGTGATGACTAATTGGCTGCATGAGAGGGATAAATAGGAGGCATCTTGCAGCGGGACCCCGGGTTTTTGTCTTGTCAACATGGGAGCATCGATCTGGATCGGCAGAAGCCCAGCTCCACCCCTCCCCCAGCTAACTCACCTGGCTAGTGCAGTTAGGGGGAGCAACTTTTGGTAACAACAAGACGGAGTGTGCTTGTATGTGTGTGAGAGTGCATGAGTGTCATGTATCCTATGCATATGATAAGTATTGCTTGATCTATGTATGGTCAATAAATGTGGCATGTTGCCTTATCCCCCTGAAAAAGATCCCGGGTGCTTCTTTTAAGCACAACACGGACGCCTGGGCGCTATCTCAGCTCTGGAAGGGGAGCGAGGGCTAGTGGTTACAGCAGAGGCAGACACATTCAGCTCTGTATAGGAACATCAGAATGGCCAGACTGGGTCAGGGGAATGGTCCTTCTAGCCCAGGGTCCTGCCTGCCCACAGAGGCCAAGCCCAGGGCTTCAGAAGGGACACACAGAAGAGGCTTCACCATGCTCCAGCCCGTCGCACATTCCCACCTCCTGGCAAACAGGCTGGGGATTCCGTCCCTGTCATCCTGGCTAGTGGCCGCTGATGGGCCCGTCTTGCTTGAAATTACTTGGTTCTTATTGGAGCCCTGTTATAGTCTGGGCCTTCCACCATCTCCTGGCAAAGAGTGCCACCTGCGGAGTGCCCCCCCCCCCCCGGCGCTGCACTGGGACCAACACAGCCTGGGGGGGGGAGAATACCCCCTGCTGAGTGCCCCCTGGCACTGCACTGGGGCCAGCACAGCCTGGGGGGAGAACACCCCCTGCTGAGTGCCCCCTGGCACTGCACTGGGGCCAGCACAGCCTGGGGGGAGAACACCCCCTGCTGAGTGCCCCCTGGTGCTGCACTAGTGCCAGCACAGCCTTTGGGGGAGAACACCCCCTGCTGAGTGCCCCCCCCCGGCACTGCACTGGTGCCAGCACAGCCTGTGGGGGGGGGAGGGAACACCCCCTGCTGAGTGCCCCCCCGGCACTGCACTAGTACCAGCACAGCCTGGGGGGGAACACCCCCTGCTAAGTGCCCCCTGGCGCTGCACTGGGACCTGTACCCTCACCTGAGCCCCCCACTCCGTTTGTACTACAGGGCCCGAGCACTGCAGGGGGCATGGGTCAGCACTGCCTGCCCAGAGAGAGCGCCCCCGCTGCCCCTGCATGCACCTCACCAGAGCACGGCGCAGCTGCTCTGAGCTCCCATCCTGCTCCCAACAGCACCCCTTGCTCTTCCCTTTGCAGCCACGCCCTGAGGCAGCCCGGCCTGCCGTGGCCCATGCACCCGGTGGCTGCGCGCTAGTCTGCGGGGGGGGTGGCTGGTCCGGGCAGTAGTATGGCTGTGTCAGACATGGGCCTGGCAGCAGGGCTGCTGTTGGCATCCCGGTCCCCACGGCGGAGTGAGCCCTGGCCACAGGCTGGGCTGCCTGGTCCCTTTGCAGATCTGGGGTTTATGTGGGCAGGAGGTGAGATGTTCCTGCTTGGTCCAAGAGTGACGCTGCCATTCTGGGGCACCCTCGGGCGTGCCTGGCTGCCAGGGGCGAAGGGAGGGTGGGGAATGGGACACAGGCCTTTGCCCTCTGGGGCACCAGCTCTGAGACAGCCTGAGGGCAGGGCACTGGCTGGCTCACAGTGACAGGGAATAGGACATGAAGCCTTTTCCCCCAGGGGTGCAGGTGCCCAGACCTGATGGAGATGGGGACTGGCTGACTTGTGGGGTGGGCAGAGGGGTTAGGGGGCTCCAAGTGCCAAGCCTGCCCAGGGGCCAGGCATAGGGCAGGACGCAGACATGGGTCCTCTCCAGACACAGCTTGGGGGCAGTGCTGCGTTTGCACTGCCCCCCCCCCCCATTTTATGTGCCTGCCTCCATGTCTCCACCTATCCCATTGGGTCATCGACGCTCTCAGCAAGCCCATCCCTTGGCCCCGCCCCAGGGGTCTGTGTTACTGGGGCAACTTGCTCCCATCCCTCCTGGCGCTTCCTTTCTGCCTCCCTTGCATCCTCAGCTTCTCGCCCCCCAGCCAGGCAGCCCGAGTGTCTAATGCCCCCACCAGCTTCCCCAAGGGGCACCGAGGCTGCAGTGGGCAGAGTGTGGACACAGCTGTTCCTGCCCCCGTCACAGGGGCGATATTTGCCCTCTGAGTGGCAACACCTGCCCTTGGGGGCTTTCAAAGGGGAGGCAGCAGGGCAGCCATGGGACGTGAGGGGGGCTTCTGAGGAAGAGGGCTCCTTGCTGCAGCTCCATGCTGCCTGGACAGTGGCAGGGAATGTTCAGGTGGCAAGCTGGAGTGAGCCTAGGGGGTTCAGGGGGCAGTTTAAGGGGTACACGGGGGCATGTTTCAGGGATAGCTGGAGTGAGCCTAGGGCGTTCGGGGGTAGTTTAAGGGGTACACGGGGGCATGTTTCGGGGGCGAGCTGGAGTGAGCCTAGGGAGTTTGGGGGGGTAGTTTAAGGGGTACATGGGGGCATGTTTCGGGGAGAATGCGAGTGAGCCTAAGGGGTTCAGGGGGCAAGTTAGGGGGGTACGTGGGGGCATGTTTCGGGGGATAGCAGGAGTGAGCCTAGGGGGTTCAGAGGGCAGTTTAAGGGTACACAGGGGCATGTTTCAGGGGAGAGCTGGAGTGGCCCTAGAGCAGTGCCAGGGGGCAGTTTAGGGGGTACACGGGGGCATGTTTCAGGGGGAGGCTGAGCAGTTGCTGGGTATAAGTGGGCCCTGCCCCTCTGTGGGCTGGTTACTGGCTGTGCTGTGTGGGGAGTGACATCCAGCCCCTCCCCCGAGATGCAGGGGACCCCAAGGCAGTGCCTGAGCCTGCCGCTGGTTTATTGAGCAACAGAGGTGGTTACAGCTGCAGAGCCCAGAGGGGTGCCATAGAGAGGAGCCAGCCCCGCCCCCCCCCTCCCACAGGGGGAGCACCTGAGGCTCCAGGCATGCACTGGGCCTGCGGTATCTCCTCACTGGAGCCACTGCATGCAGGTGTCCCAGCGGGCACTCAGCCAGGTGTGCAAGGCCTCAGCAGCAGGGTGGAGGGTCTGGTGCAGGGCCCTGGCATAGGCTGCCAGGCCACGCTCGATCTCCTGCAGCCCCAGCTTCTGGGCACAGGCACCCAGATGCTCCTGCAGCTGCAGCCTGGAGGGGATGATGCCTGCCTGGGTGTCAAGGAGGATCTTGCCGTACTGCTCCACCAGCTCCAGTGGACGCTCTGTGTAGGACGCCAGGGCAGCGTGCAGCGACGTCATGTAGGGCTGCAGCTCTCTCTCCAGTGCCCATAGCTCTGCCATCAGCGCCTCTGCTTGCCTGCTCAGGGCCCGCAGCCGCTCGTGGGCCACAGGGGGCACCGTCTTTGCTAGGCCATCGAAGATGCTCTCCATTTTCTTAAGGAGCCGCCACCGCCTGCAAAGAAAGGGAGGCGGCGGGAGAGACCCAGGGGCTGCTGGCTCTGGCTGACCTTAGGCGAAGAATTCGCTTCTGGGGGGAAGGGCGTCCCAGGGCAAGGACACTGGTTGGCTCAGCGGAGCTGCCTTGGATCCGGCCCTGGCCTCCATGTAGTTCCCAGGGCACTGAGCCTGCCATGACAGATATGGACCCGAGCCTGCCTGAATCCTCAGTGCCTCTGGGGGTCAACCAGGTCACGCCCTGCTGAGCTGTTGCGGTTGTGGGGCCAGACACCGGGGTGAGGACCTGCGTCAGGGTGAGGATTCTAACTGGCGGGGGGAGGTGGGGGGGAGACTGTGGCTAAGCAGGACAATTGCATGGTGACAGGGATAAATGCTTATTGTCCCAACCGCCTCCCAGAGGCAGATTAGCCACTGGGCAGTAGGGGCATGGCCAGGAGCCCCAGCCAAGAGGGGAGTCCTGAAAAACAAGTGCCCCAGCTGGAGTGGCAATGGAGCCGGAAAGTCCCTGCTTGCAGTGGCATGTGGAGTGGGGGAACCTGCCCCCCCCACCCCTCTGCCTTGAACCGTGGATGGAGCAGGGCAAGTTCCTGGGCAGCCTTGGGCAGGAGCGTTGGGCGGAGCGGGGCGAGCCCCCGGTGGGAGCGTTGGGCAGAGCGGGGCGAGCCCCCAGCGGGAGTGTTGGGCGGGGTGGGGAGGGGCAAGCCCCCAGTGGGAGCGTTGGGCGGAGCGGGGCGAGCCCCCAGCGGGAGTGGTGGGTGGAGCGGGACGAGCCCCCGGCGGGAGTGGCGGGTGGAGCAGGCGAGCCCCCGGCAGGAGCGTTGGGCGGGGTGGGGCGAGCCCCGGGCAGGAGCATTGGGTGGAGCGGGACGAGCCCCCAGCGGGAGTGGCGGGTGGAGCGGGACGAGCCCCCGGCGGGAGTGGCGGGTGGAGCAGGTGAGCCCCCGGCAGGAGCGTTGGGCGGGGTGGGGCGAGCCCCGGGCAGGAGCATTGGGCGGAGCGGGACGAGCCCCCGGCGGGAGTGGCGGGTGGAGCGGGCGAGCCCCCAGCAGGAGCGTTGGGCGGGGTGGGGCGAGCCCCGGGCAGGAGCATTGGGCGGAGCGGGACGAGCCCCCGGCGGGAGTGGCGGGTGGAGCAGGTGAGCCCCCGGCAGGAGCGTTGGGCGGGGTGGGGCGAGCCCCGGGCAGGAGCATTGGGCGGAGCGGGACGAGCCCCCGGCGGGAGTGGCGGGTGGAGCAGGCGAGCCCCCAGCAGGAGCGTTGGGCGGAGCGGGACGAGCCCCCAGCGGGAGTGGCGGGTGGAGTGGGATGAGCCCCCGGCGGGAGTGGCAGGTGGAGCAGGCGAGCCCCCGGCAGGAGTGTTGGGCGGGGTGGGGCGAGCCCCCGGCAGGAGCGTTGGGCGGAGCGGGGCGAGCCCCCGGCGGGAGCGTTGGGCGGAGCGGGGCGAGCCCCCGGCGGGAGTGTTGGGCGGAGCGGGGCGAGCCCCCAGCTGGAGCGTTGGGCGGAGCGGGACGAGCCCCCAGCGGGAGTGGCGGGTGGAGCAGGCGAGCCCCCGGCAGGAGTGTTGGGCGGAGCAGGGCGAGCCCCCAGCTGGAGCGTTGGGCGGAGCGGGACGAGCCCCCGGCGGGAGTGGCGGGTGGAGTGGGACAAGCCCCCGGCGGGAGTGGCGGGTGGAGCAGGCGAGCCCCCGGCAGGAGCGTTGGGCGGGGTGGGGCGAGCCACGGGCAGGAGCATTGGGTGGAGCGGGACGAGCCCCCAGCGGGAGTGGCGGGTGGAGCGGGCGAGCCCCCAGCAGGAGCGTTGGGCGGAGCGGGACGAGCCCCCAGCGGGAGTGGCGGGTGGAGTGGGATGAGCCCCCGGCGGGAGTGGCAGGTGGAGCAGGCGAGCCCCCGGCAGGAGTGTTGGGCGGGGTGGGGCGAGCCACGGGCAGGAGCATTGGGCGGAGCGGGACGAGCCCCCGGCGGGAGTGGCGGGTGGAGCGGGCGAGCCCCCGGCGGGAGTGGCGGGTGGAGCAGGTGAGCCCCCGGCAGGAGCGTTGGGCGGGGTGGGGCGAGCCCCGGGCAGGAGCATTGGGCGGAGCGGGACGAGCCCCCGGCGGGAGTGGCGGGTGGAGTGGGACGAGCCCCCGGCGGGAGTGGCGGGTGGAGCAGGCGAGCCCCCGGCAGGAGCGTTGGGCGGGGTGGGGCGAGCCCCCAGCAGGAGCGTTGGGCGGAGCGGGGCGAGCCCCCAGCTGGAGCGTTGGGCGGAGCGGGACGAGCCCCCAGCGGGAGTGGCGGGTGGAGCGGGACGAGCCCCCGGCGGGAGCGTTGGGTGGAGCAGGACGAGCCCCGGGCGGGAGCGTTGGGCGGAGTGGGATGAGCCCCCGGCGTGAGTGGCGGGTGGAGCGGGCGAGCCCCTGGTGGCAGTGGTGGGTGGAGCAGGCAAGCCCCTGGCGGGAGTGTTGGGCAGAGCGGGGAGAGGCCCTGGCGGGAGCGTTGGGCGGAGTGGGGCAAGCCCCCGGCAGGAGCGTTGAGCGGGGTGGGGTTAGCCCCGCTCTCAGTCTCCAGCAGGCGCTCCAGGACTAGATGAATCGTCTGAGCAGCTGGGTGCCACTCTCGGGTGTACTTTGGCCACCCCTGCTTTAGCCCCTCTGCTCCTGGGCACCGGGGTGCCCCAGCCCATGGCCCGAGCGGGAGGGGCACCTTACTGAATCTCCTGGCTCAGCTCAGATTTCCGGGTCAGGGCCAGCATCGTGCTGAGAAGTTCCTCCACGTAGTGTGAGACGGCGTCTGCGGCCTCGTCCAGCCTGGGCCTGGGCTCCACCCCGAGGCAAGAGGCTTGGAAAGGAAAGAGAGCGACAGTGTCACTGCTGGCCCCAGTGCTGCCCTACCCTGCCAGGAGGGGCATGTGGCAACTGCACTGTGAGGCAGCTCAGGACTTCTGCCTTTTTCCCCCAGCTCTGGGAGGGGAATGATACCTAGTGGTTAGAGCTGGGGGGGGGGGGGGCTGCGATCCAGGACTCCTGGCTTCTATCCCAGTTTTGCCACAGCCTCCTGAAAAGGCATTGGGACCCTGGGATTGCTAGACTGGATCAGATCCCAGGTTCATCATGGCCAGTATCTAGCAGGTTACCCAGAGGTCAGGGGAACATGCGAGAACACTGCAGTAGCAGACGAGGGTGTTTTTCCTCCCCACCCTACCAATGAGCCCTGTGGCAGCTGGGTTCAGGTGCCTCCCAAATCTCTGGGTGTGCCCATTATCCAAGGGAACGTCTCTGCAGCGAGTGTAGCCTCATCAGCTTCCTGTGACAGTGAGTTCCACTGATTGTGAATTCAGCACCTGCACTGCCATTGACTGTCCCTCTGGCCTGATGTTAGTGCTGGAGGGATGATGCCCTGAGCATCCTTCACCCTGGTGCACACTTAGCAGATAACAGGGCTCTAAGCATGCCTGGCCAGTTCTTTCTTTCCTAGGGTGCCTGGCCTAGCGGCCAGAGGGGAAGCGGTAGATGTGCTTATGGCTTTTGATATTGTGCCACATGAATTCTCAGAACCAAACCCGGGAAGTGTGGCAATTGTTGTAAGGCTGATACAAAACGGGCTGAATGATCATCCTCAATGCATGTCAGGCGGTAGCCATGTTAATCTGTAACCTTCAAAATGAGTAGTCCTGTGGCACCGCAGAGTGTGTCTACACAGCACCCTTACCTTGAACTAAGCTATACAATTTGTGCTATGCAAATTGCGTAGCTTCTTTCGATGTTATTTTGAACTAGCTTATCTTGAATTTCGAAATAAGGCGCTATTTTCAAATGTCCCTTATCCCTCGTGCAGTGAGGTTCACAGGGACATCAGAATAGTGAGCCTGTTCTATGTTGATATAACGGGCTTGCTCTTAAGACGTGGAATAGCTATTTTGGGATACCTGTGGTATCCTGAAATAGCTCCCCTGTGTAGATGTAGCCTTATTAGAGACTAATATTATACAGAGCTTTTGTGGGCAAAACCCACTTCTTGAGATGAATTGGACGTTCAAACGGGGGGGGGGGGTGTGTGTGCGCGTGCGCGCGCGCGTGGGTCTGTCATGGTTGCTGTACAGGTCAATATTGTCACTGATGATTTGAAGAATGGAGTGTGTAGTGTGCTTATTACATTTGCAGATGACACCATGCTGGGGGAGGGGTGGTGTTGCAAGCATTTTGGAGGACAGAATTAGAATTCAAAAGGACTTTGATCATTTGGGGAATAGTACAGAAATCAACAAGCTTAAATTCAATAAAGGCAAGTACAAAGTACTTAATTTAGGAAGGAAAAGTGAAATGAACAATAAAATGGGGAATAACTGGCAAGCTGGTAGTACTGCTAAAAAGGATCTGGGGATTAGAGTGGATTCACAAAGTAAATATGAGCCAACAATGCAATGCCGCTGCAAAAGAGGTTTATATAAGCCGATTCTAGAGTGTGCTAATAGGCAGGGCTTGACAAACGGCGGCGAAATCTACTCGCCAGCCCTGCACTGCGCATGCGCAAGACCCGCATTGCGCATGCGCTCACTGCCGGTAAACGGGGCGACCGGCTGAAATCTACTCGCCATGGGCGAGTAGAAACAGCAATTTGACGAGTCCTGCTAATAGGAGTGTGCTATGTAGGACACAGGAGGTAACTGCCTCCACTTTATTTAGCACTGGCGAGCGCTAGGTTTACTTGGAACTGCATCGGCACAGATAGCGGCTCTCAATGAACTATTGAGGTGCTGTCCACACCTTCATTTCTCTGACTGATTCATTCAGGGTGATGGAAAGTAGGGTTACCAGATGCTTTCGAAAAAATACCGGACACACTTGCTCTCAGATCGGGTTGTGGGGGGGGGGACCGGCCAGGAGGGGAGCAGGGCCAGCTGGGAGGGGGTTGGGGGAAGCGGGGCTGGCCAGAGGGAGCCAGCCAGCGGGCAGCGGGGCTGGCTGGGAAGGGGTCGGGGGGAGTGGGGCTGGCTGGGGGGAAAGCGGGGAGGAACTGGTCGGTGGGGAGTGCGGCTGGCCCGGGTGCATGCAAATCCCGGGGTGCTGCCCATCCTGCGCCTGGTCCCGGTGGGGCTCATGGGCGAATCTGGCCCCGGGAATTCCATCCTGCCTCGCCCCCACCCCCGCCCCCTCTACTGCATGGTTGCGTACTGCCTGGTTGGTAGACATGCCCCGCAGTACGAGCGTGTCTTCCAACCAGGCAGTACGCAACTATGTACTGATGCTCATGATAATAATAAAACTTATTTAATGAGAAAATACTGGACATTTCTGTGTCCGGTATTTTCTCAATTTGTTTCCCGGACAGGAAGCTCAAATACTGAACTGTCCGGTTCAAAACCAGACACCTGGCAACCCTAACTTGGAAAGAGCAATTAACTACCCCTTTTTGTGGTGACACCATAGGAGCTATTGCCCAAGGCACTGCCCAGCAGGACATGGCCAGAGCAGAGGCTGAGCCATGTGGGCCAAGGGGTTTCTCTAGGGACTGACAGCAAACACAGGGCATGGGGTGCTGGCTGGTTGCAGCTGTGTACGTCTGTGTGTTAAAGGCAGAAAGCTGGCAGACAGAGAGACAGGCTCTTGAGAGCATTGGCCTGAGAGGGAACAGAACCATGGCTCCTTGGAGCACAGACCTGGTGGAGCGGCAAGCTTGGATTTCTGGACAAGGAACCTGTCTGCTGTGTACCCTCCTGTGTTCAGGAAAAAGGAGCCCTGTGCCCATTCTCTGCTAATCAAGGGTATGTCTACACTAGCTCATTAGTTCGAGCTAGGTAGGCAAATGAGGGCAACCGGAGTTGCAAATAAAGCCCGGGATTTAAATATCCTGGGCTTCATTTGCATGTTCCCGGGCGCCGCCATTTTTAAATCCCCCTTAGTCCGAACTCCGTGCCCGCAGCTACACGCGGCACGGAGTTGGTAGTTTGAATTCGAGATCCTTTGCAGTGATATGGGGCCTTGCCAGAGAAACAGGCTGCCTGTTGGACAAGGGGCCACATGCTTATCCCTTCCCCTTGTGCCTGTCTCTTTTTCAGACACCTTGCCCAGTGTTCTCACCATTTCTGCTGAGGGTTTTTCCCTCAGACTCTGGAGCAGAGGCTAGCGAGGGTGTTAGGCAAAATTTGTGCCACCGCCACACAGCAGGGTCCCGAACCTGGTGCACAGCTTAGCCCGACCCTGGGGGGGGTGGGGGGGCGGGGAGCTTGTATTGCATCTTCCCTCACCCCTCCAGTTTGGTGGGTGGAGGAGGAGCAGGCAAACCGAGGGATGACAGGGGGAGCGGAGGGGAACTAGATTGGCGTCCCCTAGCGTGGCGCCCGGGGGCAACTGCCCCCCCCTTGCTACGCCCCTGCTCTGGAGTCCTCTTGTTGCCTGGCTTTGGCCCCTCTGCCAATTTTCCAATGCCCTGCGGGGAGGGGCGGGAAGGAGGGTTTTGTTCTGCTGCTCTGTCATTGTTGCAGTAAGCCTGCATTCACACCCAGAGACGCCCAGGGGAGACAAGCCGGAAACGGTAGGATGGGTCAGGACCCAGGGAACAGAGCACCCAATTCAGGGGCTTCACTGACAACAAACGTTATTCCAGACGTAGGGTCTGAAGCCTGAGCCTGCCTGAGCCCTGTTGCCCAGGGTGGGGGCGGGATGAATCCAGACCCAAAGCCCAAGCCCCACTGTCCTGGCAGGGGGCCTGCAACCTGATCCAGCTTCCCAAGTCTGAAAGCCTCAGGCTTCAGGGCTCAGGCACAGGCATTAAAATGGGGTCAGAAGCCACACTGGGATCCCAGCCCTCAGACTGAAAACCCTGTGAATGCTCTGCCAAGCAGGGTGTTCCCACAGCTGGGAATGGCCCAGTTAGCTGCACTGCTTCTAATTCACATTTCCTTCCTCCCCCCAGTCCAAACTGTACCCCCTGCCCTGCTCCTGGGGGCTCCAAGATGATTCTGGCCGGGGAGGGTTCCCAAAAGACTCACTGTCAGCCAATGGGGCAGGTGTGGGGCTGCACCAAGACACTCACCTACCAGCATGGCCAGGGACAGGACTGCAGTGAGAAGCCTCATGCTGGGAGTTTGCCTGGGAACCTGGCAGGATGGAGGAGAAAGACGAGCCAGAGCCCGGGGGAGCGGGTGGGGGTAACGCACTGGCACTCCCACCTCCTCCTGTCATTCATTAACCTCAGCACCATCCCCATATGACCTGGCCATGGGCTCTGTCTACAGTCCAGTGCTGGGGGGTGCCAGAATGGGGGCTTTGCTAGTGTTACTCCTCTGGCCTAAGCAGCTGGTCCAAGTTGGGGCCCCCGCGTTGTCCCAGCTGGGCTTCCAAACTCTGGTATTAGTTTGAATGTAGCCGTGTTTATTCGCAAGGCGTGTACAGAGTCCTGCTTCTGCAAAGCAGGGTCAGCAGGAGGCATGACAACCCAAGCCCTGCTCGGAGCTTGCTGGAACTTCACACCTTGTGCTGGCAGCTGTTGTGCACAGTGAAGACCCTCCCTTTGCACTTGGCGGTGAGACCCACAAACAACTGTCAGGCCCAGAGCACAGCCTGACATGCTGACCCCTCTCGTCTCATGGAGCGTTTCCATTTGCAGGCCTTTGCCTTCTACTGTAACTCTGTGGGGCAGTGCTAGCCTGGTGCTACTGTAACACACCTAATGCACAACACTAGTGTAACAAGGCGTGCTCTGGGGCACTATTGAGAGCAAATTGCTAAGACCAGTGTTTCCCAATTTTATTTGGCCACGGAACCCTTTTAAACTCAAAAGAATTGTGCGGAATCCCTGAGAACAGTCTAAGAATACTTTGTGCGACGCGGCGCTGGCCTATTCGCATTCAGTCACCCACGTGATCCATGCTCCCTGAGAGCGAGTGCGGGGTCTAGGACAGGCCATCTCACGACGGACTGACTGCGTGCGTGGCGCTGCACAGTGACGTCATCGGCCTCACTCTGGCTGAGCTGGCATTGCACAGGGACATGTAGCGTGGCAAACACCAGTGAAAATTGTTTTCAATACAATTCATAAATGCTTCAATATTATTTTTTAAAATCATAAAATGTTATTGTAATGGAACGTTCTTGCTGACCCCTTATTTTTACTTCGTTCCACGGAAGACCGTTTGGGAAACACTAGCTTAGAAACTGAGGAGCCATGGGAATCCTTCACTTACAAGGTACCCCAAATGAGAACGTCTGTTTCACACACTGGCTAACAAAAAGTCATACAAGCAATTCCCTCAGACACCACCAGTAGCACTCCTCACCAGGCTGAGTGGGGATGAGGGGTGTCTCCAATGCAAGGTTCTTCTGATCCCAAAGGACCAGTCACATTCCCAGATCAATATATCATTCAGACCTACCCAGCAATCACATTGTTGTCAATCATATCTAAAATCCAAAGGGGTATAGAAAGAAAGAAAGGAAATTGTTAAGGAATTAAACACATGCCAGTTGCAAAGGGCTTGGTTCCGGCTGGTAGCAGGGATGGATCAAACTGCTGGCTCACATCAAGTCTCTGGCTACTTCCAAATCACTGGCAGGACCTTGGTCCCTATGCTCCCATTGGTGTCAGGCCAGAGACTGCAGCAGTGACGCTGGAGCAGCAATGTGGTAAAATGGGCTTTGGAGTCACATGGGCACATCACCTGTCCATGCAGGACTCAGCTCTTTGCAGGTGGATGCCAGGGCTACAGGCCAGTCTGAACGTTCCCCAGGATGGCTTCTCCGATGTGGACAGGCATGTCCCAAGGCCCAGGGTCACTCAGATCTTTCTACTCAACATGAACAGCTGCTTCTCCACACCTTGGCCAAACCTCCTGCTGGTGTCTCATAGCAGCACACATTTCAAAGCAAGCAGAGAGCCAAGACTCAGACCTTCACATGTAAAATGGAATAGTCAGAATCAGCAAAGCGGAAGCTTTCCTCAGCCACACCACCTGGAACACTTCATACTAGTGTTGGTCAGAATATAGAGCAGTGGTTCCAGCAGCAATGTAGATGGTCTCCTACAGTCAGATAATGTACAGCACCTGGCACATGGGGCTCTGGGGTTGCTGTAATAAACCTAATGTACAGCACCTGGCACATGGGGCCCTGGTGCTAGTGTAATACACATAATGCACCGCACCTAGCACATCCAAGTGTTACCATATGCCACGCTTAGAGGAGGCTGGTCAAGAAGTTAATGGTTTCACCAACCAGCAGTTTAATCTACCGCCAATTGCCAAGAGGTTTGAGATCTGGGCTCAGGGGCTTCATGTCTTCCCTGTCCCCCCTCCCCGCCCCCCAACTTTTCACTGTTCCAATTGGCCATCCATGTCTAGCAACACCCTGAAATGTATTTGGAAGCGAGGGGATGCTGTGTTCAAAAGTTGCCTGGTAACGCCAGACATGGAGCCCCTGAGTCCTGCTTCAGGGCTTTGCAAGTTCAGCCTAGAGTCAAAAGACCAGCGTGGGCTCGCTGGTGGCCCTCTCCTCATGCCGCTGCTCACGTGTGTGCCCTGTGGTGCCTGGGGCGCCTGCACCGCAGGGGGAAGAACACCAGGCAAACACTAATGCAAAGCCCATGTGGCTGGCTGGCCCCTCTTCCTCCCAGCTCTGGTCCGGTCTCATGATCTCTGAATCATCCCAGCTGACTTATTTCCTCAGACAAGTATTGGGACGTTCAGTACTGGGACCTCAGAAAACCTGGCAAAGAGGCAGTGGGTTGGGCCCCAGCCTCAGAGACAGGAGACCTGTTACTCAGCTCTGCTGCTGACCTGCTAGACCAGGGGTTGGCAAATGCTTGTTAGCCTAACCCCCTCCCAGTGCAGACTCACCATGCCACTGGGGAGCCCTGGAGAAATGGGCACTGCCAGCAGCCCCACCCCCTGCTCAGTTCCAGCTGGGAAGTGGAGTCGGAACTTGTGCTCTGGCTGCACTGCTGGGCAGGCGCCCGACTGTGCTTCCGGAAGCTCGGGGGCCCGATGCAAAGGTACAGTGGGGTGGGTGCGCCTGTGAGCCGTCATTTGCCCATCCCCAGTCTTGACCTTTCCTCTTCCTGCCTCCCAGCTAGTGGGATTTTAAGCTCTTTGAGGAAGGGCCCAGGGCTGTAGGGTGCATGCTGACCTGGAGTCAGACACAGGCCAGCCATGCCCAGGGCAGAAGAGGGCTCAGGAGGCCTGAGCTGTTGCCTGCACCACAGAGTCGGTGCTGCTATTTTAGTGCACTTGCTCCAGCAGTGTCTGCTTGTCCTGGTGTGTCACTTGTGTGTCTGTGCAGAGCCTGGCCCGATGCTGGGAGCTGCTAGGCTAGAACCAGGGCAGGTGACTGGCAGGCAGGACGCCCTGGCTCTGAGAGGGAGCACAGAGGGAAAGGAAGTGGGTGCGCCCTGGGGCGCAGTTCTGGCAAAAGCCGGCAGGGACCCGGGTTGCAACAGGACAGAAATGTAAGTGAGAAGCAGGGAGATATGGGAACCAGGCTGGTGTGTGACTGAATCACATCCCCTGTCGCGCTCGACAGACCCACCCTTGTAAGATGGGGGGTGAACCGGGCAACCAGACACGTTCTCTGGCTAATCGTTGCCGCCTCTCCTCCCCAGGCACAGGGAATCCACATGGCTGGGGCGGGTGCTGACACTGGCCACGGGGGGAACACTCCCGCCCAGGGCAAGGGGCCTGTGGGAGGCTGCAGCTGGAGAGAGGAATGCAGTTAAAGCAGGGGAAGTTGGAAAGGGGTTAGGAGTTCAGGCACAAGAGCTGTAGGGGCTGAAATCCCTGGCTCCACATCACAGAGGACTGTGCAGAGGTCAGTGAAAGGGCAGGTCGGAGCCCAAGGACCTGTGCTCAGAGGCAGAGTCCTTTGCTGAGACATCAGCTCTGGGCGCTGTGCAGAGGTCAGCAGATAAGGGCCCAGCGGGAGGGCAGTGCCAGCCCCGCCTTCCCTGCCCAGCTGGGAGCTGGAGCTACACTACAGGTCGCCCGCAAGGGGCCTGACTTCTGAGCCTGACTGCACGCAGCCCCATCTGGAACGCAAGCGCCAAGGTCCACTGGCTCCAGCCCCTCCACCTCCTAACCCAGAACCCAACAGCCGTTAATATGCAAATCAGCATTTGTTATGCAAATAAGCTTCTCTTATATAATTACAGCCCAGGGCTGGAAACCAGTTTTCTGTGTGTCTGTTTTAAAAGCAAATGTCAGTGTCCCCAGTTCACAGGGTCTGTGTTTGGATGGGAGACATTGCTCTGGGAGCCAGCCGCTCGTCCTGGGCAGGCCCTCCCTGCCTGCCGAATGCTGAGCCCCACGTGGCATAGGGGAAGGGCGCTCCGTCACCGCTCAGGGCACCCGCATCTGGATGTCCCTTCGGCGGCTCTCTGGTAGCTGCGGTGACCCAGGGGCTGCCAGCAGCTTGGAAAGAGCTGGGCCTGGGCCCCCGTCGCCTGAGGGGGAAGCAAGCAGCCTGCTAGGCAGACGGCTTAGCTGGTGGATGGGGGGTGAAGGCAGACAGCTGGGCAGCTGGGGTGTCCGCTTACCGGGGGCATGAAATGAGTCTCCAGCCAGAATGGCAACAGCCCAGGAGCTGGAAGCCAGGAATGTGGGGCTGCCGCTCTTTGTAAGCACCTGGCAGCACTGGGGTCACTGCAGGCGAGGGGGCCCCCAGCCCGAAGCACCTGGCAGCACCGGGGTCACTGCAGGCGAGGGGGCCCCCAGCTCGAAGCACCTGGCAGCACCGGGGTCACTGCAGGCAAGGGGGCCCCCAGCCCAAAGCACCTGGCAGCACCAGGGTCACTGCAGGCGAGGGGGCCCCCACCCCGAAGCACCTGGCAGCACCAGGGTCACTGCAGGCGAGGGGGCCCCCAGCTCGAAGCACCTGGCAGCACCGGGGTCACTGCAGGCGAGGGGGCCCCCAGCTCGAAGCACCTGGCAGCACCGGGGTCACTGCAGGCGAGGGGGCCCCCAGCCCGAAGCACCTGGCAGCACCGGGGTCACTGCAGGCGAGGGGGCCCCCAGCTCGAAGCACCTGGCAGCACCGGGGTCACTGCAGGCAAGGGGGCCCCCAGCTCGAAGCACCTGGCAGCACCGGGGTCACTGCAGGCGAGGGGGCCCCCAGCTCGAAGCACCTGGCAGCACCGGGGTCACTGCAGGCAAGGGGGCCCCCAGCCCAAAGCACCTGGCAGCACCAGGGTCACTGCAGGCGAGGGGGCCCCCAGCTCGAAGCACCTGGCAGCACCGGGGTCACTGCAGGCGAGGGGGCCCCCAGCCCAAAGCACCTGGCAGCACCGGGGTCACTGCAGGCGAGGGGGCCCCCAGCTCGAAGCACCTGGCAGCACCGGGGTCACTGCAGGCGAGGGGGCCCCCAGCCCGAAGCACCTGGCAGCACTGGGGTCACTGCAGGCGAGGGGGCCCCCAGCCCGAAGCACCTGGCAGCACTGGGGTCACTGCAGGCGAGGGGGCCCCCAGCTCGAAGCACCTGGCAGCACTGGGGTCACTGCAGGCGAGGGGGCCCCCAGCTCGAAGCACCTGGCAGCACCGGGGTCACTGCAGGCGAGGGGGCCCCCAGCCCGAAGCACCTGGCAGCACTGGGGTCACTGCAGGCGAGGGGGCCCCCAGCTCGAAGCACCTGGCAGCACCGGGGTCACTGCAGGCGAGGGGGCCCCCAGCCCGAAGCACCTGGCAGCACCGGGGTCTCGCTGGGACCGGGGAGCGCTCTGGAGGTGGCTCTTGCTGGGACCGGGGAGCGCTCTGGAGGTGGCTCTCGCTGGGACCGGGGAGCGCTCTGGAGGTGGCTCTTGCTGGGACCGGGGAGCGCTCTGGAGCTGGCCCTCGCTGGGACCGGGGAGCGCTCTGGAGGTGGCTCTTGCTGGGACCGGGGAGCGCTCTGGAGCTGGCCCTCGCTGGGACCAGGGAGCGCTCTGGAGCTGGCCCTCGCTGGGACCGGGGAGCGCTCTGGAGCTGGCCCTCGCTGGGACCGGGGAGCGCTCTGGAGGTGGCTCTCGCTGGGACCGGGGAGCGCTCTGGAGCTGGCCCTCGCTGGGACCGGGGAGCGCTCTGGAGCTGGCCCTTGCTGGGACCGGGGAGCGCTCTGGAGCTGGCTCTCGCTGGGACCGGGGAGCGCTCTGGAGCTGGCTCTTGCTGGGACCGGGGATCCCTCTGGAGCTGGCTCTCGCGGGCCCCCGCAGGTTACAGTGGCGCTCAGCTGCAGGGTCTGTAGGCACCAGAACAAGCACAGCGCTCCATCCCTTCCCACAGCTCTGGCCCCCACATGGAGTGAGGTTCCTGCCATTTGCTGGACTAGGAAGATGCATGCCGGGAGGGGGGGGGGCACAGGTCCCCAGACAGCACAGTCTGGGGCTGTTGTGAGATTTCATTCACACCCCACCCAGCACAAGGTCTCAGGGCTCCCCACAAACTTCAGGCACAAGGTGTCAGCACCGCACAACCCACATCATGGCACCACAGTAGGAGGTCTCAGCACCACCCCACACAACCAACCTCAGCCTCAGGTCTTGGCCCCCCCTAATCCCTAGCGGTCAGGGCCACCCCCCAGGTCTCAGCCCCTCCTCCCCCCAGCTTGTTAAACTTGGATACTCTTTGTGGTTTCCTTGGCAAACAGGACAAAAATGCTGCTGGGGGCTAATTCCTCCCTTCGGGTCTGGCCCCCGAGTGTGGGAGGAGCGACTCTCCCCTTTTCCTCCTGCCCCCTCCCTCCCTGAGGGGGCTACTTGCTGGCAGAGACAGGAGCCCTGGCAGACTATAAGGGGCAAGGGGAAGAGCATGTCTGTTTGTCTGTCTCCTGCCCTGGCAAGCAGAGGGTTAACACTTTCTCCAAGGGGGAACTGTCCGGCCCCATGCGGTAAGGGGTGGGGGGAAGTAACCTTCACCCCCTACAGCTGCCTTGGCGAGTTTGTGCTGGCTCTGCCCCCACCCCGCCCCCGTGCTGCTGCTGTGGGTATTTAAGGCAGGGAGTGGGGCTCCAGGCATCGAGAGCTGAGGGCAGCCTGGGAAAAGACAGGGTGGGTAGTGCAGGCCAGAGGAGACGGGTGAGGGGCAGCAGTAGAAGGAGAGGTGGGGGTTGCAACCTTCAGGAGGCTGGTGAGGGACTGGTTTTGGGGCAGGTGGGGGACAGCCCAGAGGTGGGTGTGGTGGGATGCAGCCCAGAAGGGCAAGGGCTTTCCTTGCCCTAGCTTTCTATGAGCTCTGCACCTCAACTTGTTTCTCTGTGCCAGGCCCCAGCCTCCCCTCCCTAGCCTCATTCACCCCAGCCCTCTCTCCCCACAGGCGAAGCTGAAGCCATGAAGTTCTGGACTGTGCTGCTGGGGGCCACCCTGCTGGCAGGTAAATGGCCCCTTGAGTTCTTCCCTGTTCCCCTGCCCCCAACCCGGCTGGAAACTCCCCCCCCTCCCCCCGCCCAGCATCAGTCCCCCTTTGTGCAAGCTAAGGGGGCTGGGAGCAAGGACTCCTGGGGTCCATCCTGGCGCTAGGAGGGCAGTGGGGGCTAGTGGTTAGAGCACAGGGGCTGGGAGCCAGGACTCCTGGGGACCATCCTGGCGCTGGGAGGGCAGTGGGGGCTGGTGGGTTAGCGCTGGGGGCGGGGTGCTGACTCCGAGCCCCAACCCGTCCATGGTTTGTGCTTCACACAGATTGTGTGTTCCCTTTCAACTGGTAACCCTCCTATTGTGCGTTTTGTACAAAGCCTGGAACAAGGAAGCCCCCGATCCCTGTCATGATCTGCAGTGCTCAGCATGACAGGGCCCCCTATCTTGGTGGGGGTCCATGCAGGGCCTGGGGTGACAGGGCCCCATTTCAATCAGTCTGTGTGGGGCTGGCATGATGGAGGCCCTGTTCCTGGTCAGTCTGTGTGGGGCCGGCATGCCGGGGCCCCCGTCTCGGTCAGTCTGCATGGGGTCAGCGTGCCGGGGCCCCTGTCTCGGTCAGTGTGCGTGGGGCCGGTGTTCCGGGGCCCCTGTCTCGGTCAGTGTGCGTGGGGCCGGTGTTCCGGGGCCCCTGTCTCGGTCAGTCTGTGTGGGGTCAGTGTGCCGGGGCCCCTGTCTCGGTCAGTCTCTGTGGGGTTGGTGTGCCGGGGCCCCTGTCTTGGTCAGTCTGCATGGGGCTGGTGTTCCGGGGCCCCTGTCTCAGTCAGTCTGTATGGGGCCGGCGTGCCAGGGCCCCTGTCTCGGTCAGTCTGTGTGGGGCCGGTGTTCCGGGGCCCCGTCTCGGTCAGTATGTATGGGGCTGGTGTGCCGGGGCCCCTGTCTCGGTCAGTCTGTATGGGATCGGCGTGCCGGGGTCCCTGTCCCGGTCAGTCGGTATGGGGCTGGCGTGCCGGGACCCCTGTCTCGATCAGTGTGCGTGGGGCCGGTGTTCCGGAGCCCCTGTCTCGGTCAGTCTGTGTGGGGTTGGCGTGCCGGGGCCCCTGTCTCGGTCAGTCTGTGTGGGGTTGGTGTGCCGGGGCCCCTTTCTCGATCAGTGTGCGTGAGGCCGGTGTTCCGGGGCCCCTGTCTCGGTCAGTCTGTGTGGGGTCGGCGTGCCGGGGCCCCTGTCTCGGTCAGTGTGCGTGAGGCCGGTGTTCCGGGGCCCCTGTCTCGGTCAGTCTGTGTGGGGTTGGCGTGCCGGGGCCCCTGTCTCGGTCAGTCTGTATGGGGCCGTCGTGCCGTCGCCCCTGTCTCGATCAGTGTGCGTGGGGCCGGTGTTCCGGGGCCCCTGTCTTGGTCAGTCTGTGTGGGGTCGGCGTGCCGGGGCCCCTGTCTCGGTCAGTGTGCGTGAGGCCGGTGTTCCGGGGCCCCTGTCTCGGTCAGTCTGTGTGGGGTCGGCGTGCCGGGGCCCCTGTCTTGGTCAGTCTGTATGGGGCCGTCGTGCCGTCGCCCCTGTCTCGATCAGTGTGCGTGGGGCCGGTGTTCCGGGGCCCCTGTCTTGGTCAGTCTGTGTGGGGTCGGCGTGCCGGGGCCCCTGTCTCGGTCAGTCTGTGTGGGGTCGGCGTGCCGGGGCCCCTGTCTCGGTCAGTCTGTGTGGGGCCGGTGTGCCGGGGCCCCTGTCTCGATCACTGTGCGTGGGGCCGGCCAGAGGTAGGAGGCTGGGTGAGATGGACACTGCATCTGCTCCTGGGTGTGGCCCCAGAGCCTCCGTGGCCTGTTTCCCAGGCGGTCAGACTAGACTCCACCTGCAAACTCTGCCCCCAGGTTGCCAGGCCACCCCGCTCGCCCAGGAGGAGCCCCAGAGCAAGTGGGAGGAGGCGGTGGACATGTTCTGGAACTACGTTGCCAAGGTGGGACAGGCCACGGACAACGTCACCGCCCAGATCCGGAGCTCCCAGCTGAGCAAGGAACTGGAGTGAGTGAGCCCGTGGGTCTGTGGCAGGGCACGAGGCCCCTGCAAGGCCACAGCTGTGCGGGGAGGCGCAGTGGGTGGGTGCTGTGACGCTCCGTGGCTTTGGGGGCTTGCCGTATGTGGGATCCTTGGGCAGCCCCCAGTGCCCTGGCGGGGGGCGGGCTCCGGAGGGGGTGTCACCGCAGATCCAGGGCCAGCCCCCAGCTCTGACTGCCTGTCCCTCCGCAGCGGGCTGATCACCGACACCATGGCTGAAGTGGAGGCGTACACAGAGGAGCTGCGGGCCCGGCTTGGCCCCTCGGCTGAGGAGGCCCAGAAGCGCCTGGCCAGCGAGGTGGCAGCGCTGCGGACGCGGCTGCAGGGCGACATGGAGGAGGCCAAGGGCCGGCTGGTGCAGTACGCGGGCGACGTGCGCCTGATGTTCGACCAGAACCTGGAGGAGGTGCGGGCCCGGGTGGGCATGTACCTGCGCAAGCTGCGCAAGCGCCTGGGCAAGGACACCGAGGAGCTGCGCCGCAAGATGGCCGCCTACGCGGGCGCAGTGCAGGCCCACGCTGACCAGCGGGTGGGCGCCGTGCGCCAGGGCCTGCAGCCCCTTGTCGACAGCCTCCGCGACAAGGGGCAGCAGCGCCTGGACGCCCTGAGCCAGGCCATGAGCGAGAAGAGCCAGAAGGTGCGTGACAGCCTGGGGGCCCGCGCCCAGGAGCTGCACGGGCACCTGCAGGAGAAGGCTGAGGTGGTGCGGGGCTCCCTGGACCAGGCTGCTGAGCAGCTGCGCCAGTGGTTTGCCCCCTTCCTGCAGGACGTCAGTGCCCAGATACACGCCCTGGTGGAGAAGCTGCAAGGAAAGCTCCAGCTGTAACAGGCCCTGCTCAGCCCACACTCCATCCCCCCCGACAGTGCAGAGCCCCGGCTCCCCCCAGTACAGCCCTGCTAAGCCCTTCCTTGGCCTCCCGCTGGGGCCCCAGGCTTCATGGTCCCTGGGCATGAGCCTAGCCTGGAGATGTGGCCACTACGACCCCGTAGCGCTGCGCTCATGCTTGGTACTGGTGGGCAGCCATGAATCTGGTCCTGAGCTGCTTTTGTGCAGGGTCTGGGAACATGAGAGGGGAGCGTCTAACCGCAGCCAAGCCTGGCCTACCCATGTGGTCATGCCCGCCTGCCATTAGCTCGCCCGTGTGCAGCAGCACTGCCACTGTATGCCGTGTACACCTGCCGTTAGCTCGCCCGTGTGCAGCAGCACTGCCACTGTATGCTGTGCACGCCTGCCGTTAGATCGCCCGTGTGCAGCAGCACTGCCACTGTATGCCGTGTACACCTGCCGTTAGCTCGCCCGTGTGCAGCAGCACTGCCACTGTATGCTGTGCACGCCTGCTGTTAGATCGCCGGTGTGCAGCAGCACTGCCACTGTATGCCGTGTACACCTGCCGTTAGCTCGCCCGTGTGCAGCAGCACTGCCAGTGTAATGAAATAAATTCCTGCTTGGGGGACAAGCTTCCAGGGGCCTTTTCTTTGTTGCGGTCTGAACTCATGAGACACAGTCAGGCTATGTCTACACTATGGGGTTTTTCCGGGATACCAGAAGGTAACGCGGAAAAACTCCGCCGCATCCAGGGAACGCATCTGCTCTTCCGCTTTTTCTTGCTGAAGAGCAGACGTGCTCTTTCAGAAGCCCTGTCTTCCTCCTCCCACAAGGAAGACGGGCTCTTCCAAAAGAGGGGTTTTCCGAAATTTGGCCCATTGTAGACGGGCCAAATTTCAGAAAAGCCTTGTCCGAAAAAGCCACGCGAATTGTGGTGCACCATTTGCAAACCTTTCTCCGGTAAAGCCCCATAGCACAGGCATAGCCTCTGGGAGCCCGAGGTTGCTGTAGCTCCTTTGGAGTCAGGGATCCTGGTCACTGGCCCTGGGCCACAGGTGCAAGTGTAAACATCATGGGGGGATTTGAACCTGGGATCTCAGGAGCTTAGTAGAGGAGCCTCTACCACTTCAGCTAAAAGCCTACTACTGCGCAGCTTATGCTGGGGAACTCCCTTGTTCCTGTCTCTCGCTATAAGTTCTCTGAGTGCCACTCCATGGGACAATGACCCACACTAGGGCTACATCTAGCCTGCAGGCTTCTCGCACAAGAAGCTTTTTCGGAAAAGATTGTCCACAAAAACTTCTTGCACAAGAGCACGTCCACACTGTACAGCGCATCGAAGCAATGCGCTTTTGCACAAGAGAGCATCCAGACTGCCTGGATGCGCTCTCGCAAGTAAGCAGTAATTCCTATGGACTGAATGGCCACCAGGGCACCTGTGTTTTTTCCTCTTCCCTCTTCTTGCACAAAACCCCCTCTTCCCCGTCCACATGCGCCTTTTGCAAAAGAGCTCTTGCACCTCGTAGAATGAAGATTACCAATTGTGCAAAACCCCCTCTTCCCTGTCCACACACTCCTTTTTGCACAAGAGTTCTTGCACCCCATAGAATGAGGATTACCAATTGTGCAAAACCTCCTCTTCCCCGTCCACACACTCCTTTTTGCACAAGAGCTCTTGCGCCTCGTAGAATGAGGATTACCAATTGTGCAAAACCCCCTCTTTCCCGTCCATACACTCCTTTTTGCACAAGAGCTCTTGCGCCTCGTAGAATGAGGATTACCAATTGTGCAAAACCTCCTCTTCCCCGTCCACACACTCCTTTTTGCACAAGAGCTCTTGCGCCTCGTAGAATGAGGATTACCAATTGTGCAAAACCCCCTCTTCCCTGTCCACACACTCCTTTTTGCACAAGAGCTCTTGCGCCTCGTAGAATGAGGATTACCAATTGTGCAAAACCCCCTCTGATCTTTTGATTTACTTGCACAAAAATGCGCTTGAGCTGTGGACGTGTGCGAGGTTTTCTGAAAAACTCTGTAGTGTAGACGCTGGTGTGTGGGTTTCACAAGCAGCCCCCGCCCCCACTGCTCTCCCATACTGCACTGCTCTGGGCAGATCTGCCCCTTTCTGCCGCCCCCTCTCTGGGCAGCACACGGGGTCCCCTGCTGGCCTGTGGGGATGAGTACAGTAGAGCAGAGCGCTGCTGGAGCCCTGGGGCAGTGACCTGATGAGGGGGCAGAGAAGCACCAGGAGAAGGATCAACCCTGCCGTGTAGTGCTAGACCACAGTGCTCCCGCCAAGTGGTGTAACAGGGCCGAGGAGCCCGGTCTGCAGGGACCATGTAACCCTCTCACGCCCCACTGGTGGGGAGCTGGTGCTGGGTCTGGTCATGCTGGGGGAAAGTTGCTGCTGACAGAACTAACCCTCTGGAGCAATGTGCCACGGGTGGAGGGGCGCACCACGCTGGCCTGTGCTTTGCACGGCCCGGTCGCCAGCCAGGCCTATGAGTCTGCAGTAAACATGGTCTCAGTTCAAGTCCTACGCGGGGCACCACCGATACTGGTGCTGAGCAGGGTGTGCCAAGCCCCAGCACCCCCTCCCGCTTTCCCTGAAGCCCGCTCCTAGCGGGGCGCCCCACCCCCCTACCCCGCCACAGCCCTTAGTGTGGGGCCCTTGACCCAGATGCTTCTCTTCCAGCACTGCCAGGGGGAACCTCCTAGGCAGCCCCACCCCCAGCCAAGGCTGTTGGGCTCTTGCTCTTGGCCCCAGGGCACTTACATCAGCAGGAAATTTGGCCTGTTGCATTTCAAACCCCTTTCCCAGGTTGCTCAGCTCTCGGGAGAACACCCCCTTGTGCCCCCTCCTACTGCCCGCAGAGGGTGAGGCTGCTGCCTGGGTGGTTTCTTTGGGCGGTGAGGCAGCCGTGGGAAAGGGCTCTCACCCTTGCTGTAGCCACAAACAAACCCGCTGATTTTGTGAAGCCAGAGAGGCCCAGGGAAGGGGCACATGTGGGTCATAAGCACCCAGGAGTAGGGACCTCTCAGCCCGAGCTGTGAGTGTTTCACACACATTTCTATTGGTTTCACAGCCCGAACCCTGCGCTAAGTAGGGGAAAGTTCCGCCCCCCCCACCCCGGCTGTCAGCCCACGTGCCCCAGGCCAGCTTTTCTCCTTGTTATTCCTGCTCGACTCCTCTCGCTTGGGCAGGCATATTGAGCCCGGGGGAGGGAGGGTGCGGAGTGCCTTTGGCAGCTGGTCCCACGCAGCAATTCCCTTCCGCCTCCGCATTCAGCTGGGTTTCAGTTTGCAACTTTTCCCCAAGAGCTGGTGTTCTAGCCCGTTCAACAGCCCGCAGGCAACTGCAGCACAGGGCAAGGAGAGTCTAGATAAACCTGCCCCCTGCCCCACACCAGAGATAGCTGCATCTGAAGTGGCAGAAGAGGAGGGCCTGGCTAACTACCCCCATGCCCTCAGGGCTGCCCCCCTCACTTCTGGGCTCCACATAGGAGTTGTACTGAGATGTCTGCTGACTCTAGCCTGACCACCCACCCCCCCATCCTAGGCTGTACCAGACAGCAGTGGTTCCATGCAGACTGCTCAGTGGAGCAGGGTGCAATCCCGCCCACGCCTTTCCTGCCACCCCTAGCTTCGCCGGCTGGGCTTTGCACTCCCTGCTCTGCCACAGGAGCCTGGGCCTGGGCTAGTGAGGCAGCATGGGACTAGTTTACATCGGTGAGAAGTAGTCGTCTTTCCTTTCTCTGGTGTGAGCATGCAGCCAGTAGGGCCAGGGGCTGAGCGCAGGCCTTCCTTACTTTCCCCTGTTCTCAGCAGCTGCAAAGCTACTTCTCACACATCTACTCACAGGGGTTATTGCTGAAGCAGAGGCACTCCTGGGGCTGCTGTCTCGCTCGCTCTCTCTCTCTATCTCTCTCTCTCTCACACACACACACTGCCCAGTTCTTAGGGTGCGAGCAAGTTTTGATGCTTTGGGAGATATGACATGTGGCTCGTAGTTTGGGACCATGCAAAGTTCTGCACATAGGCAGCTTGGGCAGCTGTGCAAGGGAGGCTGGGAGCAGTGCTTTCCCCGTTTGTTGTGTGCTCACCACTGTTCCAGGGCTAGGTGCTGGGAGGTAAAGCCGGGTACCCCTAAACCAGTGTTTCTCAACCTTTTTTTATAACGTACCCTTTTAAAAAAAATTGTAAGTACAGTACTCCCAGTACCTACAGTTTTCAGACACACATTTTTTTCTACCATTACAACACATTTGTTTAAACAACTTCATTGTAACTGACAGGTGATTACATTTTTGGGTGTAAAAAGTACAGAAATAATAAAGTATCAGGGAGTAGCCGTGTTAGTCTGGCTCTGCAAAAGTGACGAGGAGTCCTGTGGCACCTTATAGACTAACAGATTTATTGGAGCACACGCTTTCGTGGGCAAATATCCACTTTGTCAAATAATAAAGCGCTGTAAAACTTAAACCAAACATTCAGTTTTCTCCAAATTTCAGTTGTGTTGACGTGCTCCCAGACTTCCCTCGAGTACCCCTCAGGGGGCCTCATCCCACTGGTTGAGAAACACTGGCCTACACCCTAGCCAGGTTCCATGTCACAGCAGGTTCCATGCTCACTACCAATCTGACACACATGGCCTGGGACACCAGTGGCCATTGTCTGGAAGTGATGGAAGACCCTGGGCAGGGGGGATGGGGTGAAAGCAGGTGGCCTGTACTAGACTGGAGGTCCCATAGAAGACTGAAGGGGCCTAAGCCATCTGGGCTTAAACTTGGCTTCTGCCGCGGCCCAGGGCTGTGGGTTTTCTTAGGAACACCAGGCACAGGGGCCCCTGTGAAGCACTTCCCAGCCTTTGGAAAGTGCTGGGGCCAGGGTTTTGCAACCAGCACTGGGGTTTGGCTTGTGAATGATTCAGCCCTGGCCTGGGGTTTCACAATGCGAGACCTGGCGCTGCGCTGCAGAGAGAAAGCAGCAGGGATGGGAGGGCGGAGCTGGATTTCTCAGCAACAACAAAGCATTGCTCAATGTGGGCTGAAAGGAAGGAGCTGGCGGGACACAAGGGTTACTCACGGGCAGAGCCCAAGCCTCTGGGGCAGAGCGTGTGGGACTGCAGGGGACGAATGGAGCTTCAGGACAGTGAACTCATGTAACCCCCAGCTCAAGTGCGGCGCCATAGGGACTCCTTTGTGCTGCTGCCTGGCTGGGGGGTCTGGCTGGGGCTGCACCCAGCCCAGTGGACAATGGCGCTGGCACCTCCCAGGGTAGGGAACTGGCTGACTCGGCTGCAGAGGGGCTGAACAGTGAAAACACCAGAAGGCGAGGGGGGAGGCAGCTGCAGAGGAGACGATGCATTAGGCAAGGGCTATTGGGACGCAAGTGAATGCTGGGTGCTCAGGTTGGGAGGAGATGTGGGGTGGGTGGCCTGCGGGTTGCCACGTCTGGTTGGACAAATCCCTGCCAATTTCCTCCCCCCACTGGAAAGAGGAATCCAGTGGCATCTTGGAGACTAACATATGTAGGATCATGAGCTTTGGGGGTAAAACCCACTTCCTCGGATGTGTGGGTTGGGGTTTACCCTGATCCCATTGATATTTGTTAGTCTCTAAGGGTATGTCTACACTAGCCCCCTAGTTCGAACTAGGGAGGCTAATGTAGGCATTCAAAGTTGCAAATGAAGCCCGGGATTTAAATATCCCAGGCTTTATTTGCATCTTCCCAGGCGGGCGCCATTTTTAAATCCCCTTAGTTCGAACTGACTGCCCGCGGCTACACGCGGCAGTCAGAAGTTAATCCGAACTAAGTCCTTAGTTTGGATTAACTGTTACACCTCATTGCAGTGAGGGGGCTAGTGTAGACATACCCTAAGGTGGACTTTTGTCGACAAAACTATACCTGCGTCTATACTACCGCCAAGTTCTGTCGACATAACGTTGACAGAACTCGGCAGTTTTGTTGACGGCTGTAAACCTCATTCTATGACAGAGTTCTGTCGCCAGAAGGCGTTATTGCATCTGCACTGTCCTTTGCGTCTACACTCTCCTGTCGACAAAGCGGCTTGCTTTGTCGACAGAACTGGATGCAGTCTAGACGCTCTTTGTCGACAGAACTGGATGTAGTCTAGACGCTCTTTGTTGACAGAACTGGATGTAGTCTAGACGCTCTTTGTCGACAGAACTGGATGTAGTCTAGACGCTCTTTGTCGACAGAAGCTTTGTCAACAGTATCAGTCGACAAAGCCTCTGTCGACAAAAGCCTGTCGTCTAGACGTACCCTGAGGTGCCACTGGACTCTTCATTGTTTGTAAAGTGACAGACTGACACGGCTCCCCCAGAGACTTTTAAGATTAAACTGCAGTTGCAGGAGCCTCCAGTCCAGTTCCTGGAGGGTTGGCAATGCTAACGGCTCCCCTGCAAAGAGGGGGGCAGGGAGAGAAACTCCCTCCCCCCCCCGGTCTGTGAGCGCAGGAATCCCCTGCCTGGGGGACGGGGATGGAGCTTTGCTGTTTCCCAGCTTATGGAAAAGTGCCGGGCTCCTGCCAATGGATTTTTCCAGCAGCCACCTCCCCCCCTACACCAGGCTGCCCAGAGCTGGCGCAGGCAGAGCCAGCAGGAGCCTGGCTCAGTTCCTGGCAGGCACCAGATGGAGCTCTGCCAAATGTGGGGCGGGAGGGGGAGCAGCATCTGGGGGTGCAGCCAACTGGGTCCCTGTGCCCCTGGAGGTGGGGGGAGAAGACGGGGGGTTGACTGGCTGTCATAAGAGCCCCCTCCAGGCATGCATTTCGGGAAGAACGGCCCTTCCCAACCCCTCCTCTCTGGAGCCCCTGTCCCTGCCCCCACCAGGCCTGGCTTTCCTTAACTCCCTGTGTCTGCTTGTTCGGCTGGTCTCTTGCTCACTGAAACGAGTCCTGATGAGTCTAGCGAACTTGCGCTATCTGGAGGCTTTCCTTACAGCCCCAGCCCTTGGCGTCCCGGGATGGCTGGCACCCTGGGCTTAACTGGCTCCAACCCGGGACATTTCTGGCCTTGGAGAACAACAGGAACATGCTGCCGCGCCTCGGTCAGACATCACAAGGCAAAGCAGGGGCAAGGCTGAGGGGCGGTTTGGGGGCTTATGGCCACCCCACAGTCACTTGACATCTCCCCCCACCGCAGCCATCTCCAGCCCCCCAGTTCTGGAGACACAGCAGCGAGGGCAGCGGCTGCTGGCGGGGGGCCAGTTGCAGCACCCATGGAGAGGTAAGCCGGGGTTGGGGAGAGCCCGCGCCCATCCCCCGGCCTGTGTCCCCACTTGCAGTTTGCACGGCCTCGAGTGACCTCCCCGCTGTGGTTGCTGCTCTCCGGGGCTCTGCCTGGCTCCAAGCTGGGCTCCTTGCCTGGCCAGCTCTTAGTCCTTGCAAGCAGCCGTCGTCCCAGGCTGCTGGCGCCAGCTTCCGGCTTCCAAGCTGGCCAGGGCTGTGGTGGTGAGGAGGGCACAGTCCCCAGTTTTGGGTCTGGCCCACTTCAGCACCTGCCCCAGGATGCGGCTGGTGCAGCCCACAGGGCAAAGGCCCAGGGTTAGCATGGCCCCCACCGAGTGCCCTGCCCATGGGGCTCACAGAGACAGAGCTAGGGCAGCGCAGAGCAGAGCCCGGCATGCGCTGGTTTTCCAGCCTCCTGGCTTTTCCAGCTGTGCCCCATTTCCTTGGGGTCTGGCAAATGCGCTTGGCCCGTGTGGGGCCAAGGGGGGTGTGGGCACACTACCTGGCATCAGTGTAGCGCCCCCAAGCTAAATGGGCACTTCTGGAGTCCCCACTGACACTGGGTGTGGCCCCCCACCCTGCTGCACCTGGCGGGGGGGCAGCTAGGGGCCCACATCCCAAAGCAGGCATGGGAGCGGCACAGTAGTCTTTCCTTGCCCCATGTCCATTGTCTGTGTGGTCCTCTGTAACTTCATCATCATTCCACCCCTGTGCCCTGCCCCTCCCCTCAGCCCCTTCCCTCTTCTCCCCACCTCTGAGCCCAGCCAGACCCAGACCCAGACCCAGGAACAGCGCCTGTGGCCAGGGCACGGGTCAGGGGGCTGGCATGGTCCACCCCCCTTCGCCCCATGGCCATTTGGCAGGGCCTGTCCCCCGCGGTGTGTGTGCAGCACCCAGCACCATGGAGCCCTGGTCTCGGGTCCTTAAGCATGGCCATGCTGCCCCCCCACCTGCTCCCCTGCTGGGAGCTCCTGGCCCCAGGCACAGAGCAGGGAAGGCAGGTGGGAGGGGCAGGTCCCCCTTCCTCTCCAGGCAGAGGGGGCGGATGACGAGGCAGGATGGTTTATAGCCGGGAGCAGGCAGTGAAGCTGCAGTCCCAGCTGTGCTCAGAACTTGCTCCAGTTGCAGTGAGTGGCGATGTAGCTGGGACTGTAGATGTGGGCAAGGAGCGGAACGGGGTTCCAGGGGAGGGGGAGGGAACTGGGGGCTGCATTTGAGCAGATTCCAGGCTTGGGTCTGTAACTTCCTGAGTGGGGGCACCCACTAACGTGACCCCCAGCCAGAGGTGTGGGGCAGACAGGGACCCTGTGCAGCTTATGAGAAAGTCGGGGGGGGGGGGGAGGGACGTCTGGAGAGAGACAGAGCGCGTCTGTGGGGAAAAAGCATGCATTGTGCAGAGAGGACCAAGGGGGCAGGAGAGGGGGGTTTGTGTGGGCGGATATGTTGAGGGAATGATAATGTGGGGGTGAGAGTAGGGTCCATGTAGGGGTTTTGGGGTGTGTATGAGGAGGGATGGGGGCCAGTGCAGAATCAGGGCAGGCAGTGGGGCCTAGGGCAGGGAGTAGGGTCCATCTGGGGATGCCTGTGGGGGGGGAGAGGCAGAATTGGGGGGCAGTGGGAGGGGGGTCAGTGTGGTCCATGTGGGGTGTCCATACTGGGGGGCACTGCAGGATGGGGAGGCAGTGGGGGGAGGTAGTGGGGTACATGTGGGGTTGGGAGGTGTCCATACTGGGGGGCACTGCAGGATGGGGAGGCAGAGGGGGGAGAGGTAGTGGGGTATATGTGGGGTTGGGGGTGTCCACGCTGGGGGGGGGCACTGCGGGATGGGGAGGCAGTGGGAGGGGGTAGTGCGGTACATGTGGGGTTGGGAGTGTCCAGGCTGGGGGGCACTGCAGGATGGGCAGTGGGAGGGAGAGGCAGTGGGGTACATGTGAGGTTTGGGGGGTTTCCATGCTGGGGGGCACTGCAGGATGGGGAGGTAGTGGGGTATATGTGGGGTTGGGGGGTGTCCATGCTGGGGGGCACTGCAGGATGGGGAGGCAGAGGGGGAGAGGTAGTGGGGTATATGTGGGGTTGGGGGTGTTCACGCTGGGGGGGCACTGGGGGATGGGGCGGCAGTGGGAGGGGGTAGTGGGGTACATGTGGGGTTGGGGGTGTCCACGCTGGGGGGCACTGCAGGATGGGGCAGTGGGAGAGAGGCAGTGGGGTGTCTTGGCAAGGGCTATGTAACCCCACCAGAGCAGGGGCAGGAGACCTCCCCAGGGGAGGTGGGTGCAGATGGGACCTGTCTGCAAGTCACCCCCCCTGTGCACAGGGACGTGCCAAGCAAGGACCATGCGGCCCGCAGTGCCCATCGCGCTCATCCTGGTGGCTCTGGCTGTCCTGCCAGGTAAGAGCTACAATGCCTCATGGACACAGAGGGGGCCTGGGGCTGGGCGTGGGAGAGGGAGGGCGGGGGCAGGGGATGTGGGCGAGAGGGGAGCAGGGAGCAGTCAGACCAGTCTGTGCTGTCTCTGCCTCTGTTGGCTGCAGACTGGCCCTGGCTGTGTTCGTTCCGCACCCAGCACCCTGGGACAAACCCACAACGTGGCTCAGAGATACCTGGGTCTTGTCAGCAACAGCTGGGCTTGTTGACACCAGAGCTATGCATTTTGCCCCTGCTGTGTGCTTTTGTGTGTGCATGCAGTATGCCAGGGTGTGTGTGGATGTTCTGTGTGTGTGCAGGCATGTATGCAGTGTGCTGTGTGTGCATGCATGTGCATGTGTGCAATGTGTTGTGTGTGCATGCATGTGTACAATGTGCCATGCGTGTGTGTGTGTGCATGTGTGCAAAATGCTGTGTGTGTGTGCAATGTGTTGTTTGTGCATTGATTCATGTGTACAATGTGCTGTGTGTGTGTGCATGCATGTGTGCAATGTGCCATGTGTGTCTGTATGCATGTATGCAATGTGCAATTTTGTATCTGTATGGATGTGTACAATGTTCTGTGTGCATGCAGTAGGCCAGGGTGTGTGTGGATGTTCAGTGTGTGAATGCGTGTGCATTCATGTGTGCAATGTGCTGTGTGTGTGCGTGCATGTGTGCAATGTGCCATGTGCATACATATTTGCAAGGTGCTATTTGTGTTTATGCATGTGTGCAATGTGGCGTATGCATACATGTGTGCAATGTGCTGTTTGTTTCTACATGCACGTGTGCAATGTGCTGTGTGTGTGTGCATACATGTGTGCAATGTGCCATTTGTGTCTGTATGCATGTGTGCAATGTGTTGTGTGTGTGCATGTGTGTAATGTGCCATGAGTCAACATGCACGTTTGCAATGTGCCGTGTGCATGCATGTGTGCAATGTGCCATTTGTGTCTGTATGCATGTATGCTGTGTGTGTGTAAAACCACAGCTAGGAGAAGCTCCACATCTGAAGCAGATTATATCTCTGAGCTGCCAGAAGCAAACACTAGCCCTGAGAGCTCTGGGAGAAGCTGAAGCCTCTCAGTCTGCTACTGAGCAACCGTGCGGGGAGCATACCTGCCTGTGGGGGCTCTGGAGGGTGGTTCGGCATTGAAAGGGGGTGGAGGGTGATTGATCCCAAATGACACAACCTCCTGCAGCAGCTCCAGAGCCAGGCCCTGCAGCAGAGACGTTCACTGTGCCAAGGGCCAAGCCTTCGTCCCCGTGGGCGGCAAACGTGTTTCAGAGACTGTGGAACCATCTGCAGGCCCAAGTGCTGGGCTCAGGGCCCCACTGTGCTGGGCATTGCGCTGACATAGACACTCCCTGCCCCGAAGGGCAGAGTGTGTGCAGGCAGGCCCCCGTCACCCAGCACAGTACCCATGCATGTGCCCCTCCTCCGCACATTGTACATGCAGGCACACAAACACTCCCACCCCACCCCAGCACATGCACACTCCAGCATATCGCACACGTGCACACACACACAGCACAGTGATGTGCTCACACGCTAACCCCCGGCACATTGCACACGCACACAGCACAGTGATGTGCTTACCCACTAACCCCCCGGCACACTGCACACGTGCACACACACACAGCACAGTGTATGTGCTCACACGCTAACCCCCGGCACATTGCACACGCACACACCACAGTGATGTGCTTACCCACTAACCCCCCGGCACACTGCACACGTGCACACACACACAGCACAGTGATGTGCTCACACACTAACCCCCGGTACACTGCACACGTGCACACCCACACAGCACAGTGTATGTGCTCACACGCTAACCCCCTGGCACACTGCACACGTGCACACACACAGCACAGTGTATGTGCTCACACGCTAACCCCCCGGCACATTGCACACGTGCACACCCACACAGCACAGTGTATGTGCTCACACGCTAATCCCCCGGCACATTGCACACGTGCACACACACACAGCACAGTGTATGTGCTCACACGCTAACCCCCGGCACATTGCACACGCACACAGCACAGTGATGTGCTTACCCACTAACCCCCCGGCACACTGCACACGTGCACACCCACACAGCACAGTGTATGTGCTCACACACTAACCCCCCGGCACATTGCACACATGCACACCCACACAGTACAGTGTATGTGCTCACACGCTAACCCCCCGGCACATTGCACACGTGCACACCCACACAGCACAGTGTATGTGCTCACACACTAACCCCCGGTACACTGCACACGTGCACACACACCCACACAGCACAGTGTATGTGCTCAGACACTAACCCCCTGGCACACTGCACACGTGCACACCCACACAGCACAGTGCATGTGCTTACCCACTAACCCCCCGGCACACTGCACACGTGCACACCCACACAGCACAGTGTATGTGCTCACACACTAACCCCCTGGTACATTGCACATGTGCACACCCACACAGCACAGTGTATGTGCTCACACACTAACCCCCCGGCACACTGCACACGTGCACACCCACACAGCACAGTGTATGTGCTCACACACTAACCCCCCGGCACACTGCACACGTGCACACCCACACAGCACAGTGTATGTGCTCACACACTAACCCCCCAGCACAATGTGCTCACACACTAACCCCCTGGCACAGTGCACACGTGCACACCCACACAGCACAGTGTATGTGCTCACACACTAACCCCCCGGCACAATGTGCTCACACACTAACCCCGGCACACTGCACACGTGCACACCCACACAGCACAGTGTATGTGCTCACACACTAACCCCCCGGCACACTGCACACGTGCACACCCACACAGCACAGTGTATGTGCTCACACACTAACTCCCGGTACACTGCACACGTGCACACCCACACAGCACAGTGTATGTGCTCACACGCTAACCCCCGGCACACTGCACACGTGCACACCCACACAGCACAGTGTATGTGCTCACACACTAACCCCCCGGCACACTGCACACGTGCACACACACACAGCACAGTGTATGTGCTCACACGCTAACCCCCGGTACACTGCACACGTGCATACCCACACAGCACAGTGTATGTGCTCACACGCTAACCCCCTGGCACACTGCACACGTGGACACACACAGCACAGTGTATGTGCTCACACGCTAACCCCCCGGCACATTGCACACGTGCACACCCACACAGCACAGCGTATGTGCTCACACGCTAATCCCCCGGCACATTGCACACGTGCACACACACACAGCACAGTGTATGTGCTCACACGCTAACCCCCGGCACATTGCACACGCACACAGCACAGTGATGTGCTTACCCACTAACCCCCCGGCACACTGCACACGTGCACACCCACACAGCACAGTGTATGTGCTCACACACTAACCCCCGGTACACTGCACACGTGCACACACACCCACACAGCACAGTGTATGTGCTCACACACTAACCCCCTGGCACACTGCACACGTGCACACCCACACAGCACAGTGCATGTGCTCACACACTAACCCCCCGGCACACTGCACACGTGCACACCCACACAGCACAGTGTATGTGCTCACACACTAACCCCCCGGCACATTGCACACATGCACACCCACACAGTACAGTGTATGTGCTCACACCTAACCCCGGCACATGCACACGTGCACACCCACACAGCACAGTGTATGTGCTCACACTAACCCCCGGTACACTGCACACGTGCACAACACCACACAGCACAGTGTATGTGCTCACACACTAACCCCCTGGCACACTGCACACGTGCACACCCACACAGCACAGTGTATGTGCTCACCACACTAACCCCCCGGCACACTGCACACGTGCACACCCACACAGCACAGTGTATGTGCTCACACACTAACCCCCTGGTACATTGCACACTGTGCACACACACACAGCACAGTGTATGTGCTCACACACTAACCCCCCGGCACACTGCACACGTGCACACCCACACAGCACAGTGTATGTGCTCACACGCTAACCCCCCGGCACACTGCACACGTGCACACCCACACAGCACAGTGTATGTGCTCACACACTAACCCCCCGGCACAATGTGCTCACACATAACCCTGGCACAGTGCACACGTGCACACCCACACAGCACAGTGTATGTGCTCACACACTAACCCCGCACAATGCCACACACTAACCCGCACACTGCACACGTGCACACCCACACAGCACAGTGTATGTGCTCACACACTAACCCCGGTACACTGCACACGTGCACACCCACACAGCACAGTGTATGTGCTCACACACTAACCCCCCGGCACACTGCACACGTGCACACACACACAGCACAGTGTATGTGCTGACACACTAGCACCCCGGCACACTGCATACATGCACACACACACAGCACAGTGTATGTGCTCACACACTAGCACCCACGGAGCCCAGCACATTGCACTAGCGCGATGAGTCAAGTCTCGGCAGGAGTCATTCGTTCGCCATCTCATTTTCAGACTCTGCCCAGGCTGAAGTGACTGAGCCAACCCTGACCCAAAAGTTTGAGACGTTCCAGAACAAGCTGCAGGCCTTTGCTGACAGCGTGGCAGATAAAACCAAAGCCGCCTTCCACGACCTGCATCACAGCGAGTTCAGCGTGAAGACCCGGTGAGTCGCAGGGCGTGACTGGGACGGCCCCCTGGAGCTAAGCAGAGGAGGGCTCTGTTCCCGGCTTGGGCCCACCCCATGCTGCAGGCAGGGGCTGTGGTTGGGGGAGGGAGGGGCTGCCGGAGATGCTCTTGGCAGCCCCCCGCCACTTTGTGCAGTGCCACCGCCACCGTCTGGCAGGGCAGGTGCCGTTCAGGATGCTGACGTTAACGAGCACCAGCATGAACTCTGCAGAGAGATGCCGTATTGCTCGTGCTTGGGAGCGGAGGCAGGGGCTGGTGGTTACTTCTGGGTGTGCAGCCCCCAGCACAGCAGAGCACCTGATCACAGCCGGGGCCCGACCTTTGTCAGGGTCTGTGCAGCGCATGGTGGTGCTAGGGCCCTGGGCTCAGTCCCAGCGGGGCTGTGACGTCCCACTGCCAGCGGAAAGGCGCAGCAGATAGACCAGTGTGACGTAACTCCTGGCTGGGACTGAGCCAGCCTCATCACGCTCACAGTGCCCAGGAGAGGCGGCTGCATCCCTTCCTTTGGCCATTAACGGTCCCAGGCTCCTTAGCCCCTCGACGGTGGTGTCAGAAATCAGGGCAGCTTTGTGCTGGTCACAAAGGCCCACCCGCGGCCTCGGAGCTGGTCTCTTTACAAAGCCCACCGGCACCCCGTGGAGGTGGGGGGTGAGGATGTGCTGCCCTGACACAGTGACTGATGTTGAGGCTGCTTCCCCATCTCACAGGAGCTGGTTCTCTGAGCAATTCCAGAAGCTGAAGGAGAAGTTCAATGAGAAGCTTTCCAGGGACCAGTCTGACTGAGCAGAGATGTTTTTCTGCAGAGCGATTCCTGGGGTACTGGTCCCCTTGAAGTGGTCCGGTGGAGAGGGGAGCCCAGGGTGACCCTCAATTTCCTGTTTTCTATTGCTTTGTTGTAGCCATGAATAAATGCTCATTGCCTTAGTGCTGGGTTTGTGTCCAGGGGCTGCTCGGTCTTTCCTTTGCAGAACCAGCTCACCCAAGTCACAGAATCAAAGAAGATGAGGGTGGAAGAGACCCCAGGACTGGAGGCATCAAGTCCAACCCCCTGCTCAAAGCAGGACCAACCCCAAATAAACCACCCTTGCCAGGGCTTTATCAAGCCAGGATATAACAACCTCTAGGGATGGTGATTCCACCCCCTCCCTAGGGAATCCAACCCCGTGCTTCCCCATCCTCCTAGGGAAATAGTTTTTCCTAATCTCCAACCTAGACCTCCCCCATGGCAACTTGAGACACCTGCCACCACTGAGAACAGCCTCTCTGGAACTCCCCCTCTTCAGGTAGAATCCGAGAATCCCAGGGTTGGAAGAGCTCTCTGGAGTCATTGAGTCCAACCCCTCTTCAGGAAGTTGAAGGCTGCTGTTAAATCCCCCCTCACTCTTCTCTTCTGTAGATTGAACAAGCCCAAATCCCTCAGCCTCTCCTCGTAGATCATGTGCTCCAGCCCCTGAATCATTTTCGTTGCCCTCCGCTGGACTTTCTCCAATGTGTCCATATCCTTCTCGGGGGGAAGCAGGGGAAGGCAAAACTGTAGCAGCGCTTGGGATTCTTCCATCCCAAGTGCAGGACTGTGAACTTGTCCTTGTTGAACCTCATCAGATTTCTTTGGCCCAACCCTCAGGACTGGAGGCATCAAGTCCAATGATTTCCTTAATTACTTGCTCCATTATCTTCCCTGGCACAGAAGTTAAACTGACTGGTCTGTAGTTTCCTGGGTTGTTCTTATTTCCCTTTTTATAGATGGGCACTAGATTTGCCCTTTTGCAGTCTTCTGGAATCTCTCCTGTCTCCCATGATTTTCCAAAGATGATAGCTAGAGGCTCAGATACCTCCTCTATCAGCTCCTTGAGTATTCTAGGATGCATTTCATCAGGCCCTGGTGACTTGCAGGCATCTAACTTTTCTAAGTGATTTTTAACTTGTTCTTTTTTTATTTTATCTTCTAAACCTACCCCCTTCCCACTAGCATTCCCTATGTTAGGCATTCCTTCATCAGACTTCTCAGTGAAGACCGAAACAAAGAAGAAATCATCTGCAAACACTTGGAAGGTGATAAGGTGATAGGGAACAGCCAGCATGGATCTGTAAAGAACAAATCATGTCAAACCAATCTGATAGCTTTCTTTGATAGGATAACGAGTCTTGCGGATAAGGGAGAAGCAGTGGATGTGGTATACCTAGACTTTAGTAAGGCGTTTGATACGGTCTCACATGATATTCTTATCAATAAACTAGGCAAATACAACTTAGATGGGGCTACTATAAGGTGGGTGCATAACTGGCTGGATAACCCTACTCAGAGAGTAATTATTAATGGTTCACAGTCCTGCTGGAAAGGTATAACAAAGGGGTCTGTTTTGGGACCGGCTCTGTTCAATATCTGCATCAACGATTTAGATATTGGCATAGAAAGTACGCTTATTAAGTGTGCAGATGATACCAAGCTGAGAGGGGTTGCAACTGCTTTGGAGGATAGGGTCATAATTCAAAATGGTCTGGACAAATTGGAGAAATGGTCTGAGGTAAACAGGATGAAGTTTAATAAGGACAAATGCGAAGTGCTCCACTTAGGAAGGAACAATCAGTTTCAGACATACAGAATGGGAAGTGACTGTCTAGGAAGGAGTACGGCAGAAAGGGATCTAGGAGTCATAGTGGACCACAAGCTAAGTATGTGTCAACAGTGTGACGCTGTTGCAAAAAAAGCAGACATGATTCTAGGATGCATTAACAGGAGTGTTGTGAGCAAGACACGAGAAGTCATTCTTCCACTATACTCTGCGCTGGTTAGGCCTCAGTTGGAGTATTGCGTCCAGTTGTGGGCGCTGCATTTCAAGAAAGATACGGAGGAATTGGAGCGGGTCCAGAGAAGAGCAACAAGAATGATTTAAAGGTCTAGAGAACATGACGTATGAAGGAAGGCTGAAAGTCTAGGGCTTGTTTAGTTAGAAAAAAGAAGACTGAGGGGGGACATGATTGCAGTTTTCAGGTATCTAAAAGGGTGTGTGACCAGGCCCTGACAGGGCATTCACTATCTGCCTCAATCGGCGCACTAGTCGGTCCGTTGCCCTGGCCACTTCTCCCCTTTTCTGTCCCTTTTATAAAGTCTTTGTAGCGACTTCTCCCCTGTAGATTCGCTCTATCTCCAATTGCCATTGGGAACGTCAGTTCCAAATTCCCAGTCGCCAGTATCGGTAGTTTCTGGTGATGGGGAGAGGGGGGCCCGGACCCGCCCTCACTCATGGGCCCCAGCCCAGGGCCCTAAGGACAGAGACTGTTTCCAGTCCTGTCCAGCTGACGGGGCTCCTCGCTGAAATGCGTCAGCCCGCGGGTGTTGAACGGTCGCCCTGCCCTGGGCTGCTTCCTCTCCCCAACCTTAGGCTTATGGATTCTCGGCATCACCTCGTTCCCCAAGGGGCTTTGGTGGTGCTGCTGGCACCACACTGAGGCGCTCTTTACTCCTTTGTAGCCACTGTCCTACACGCCTCTCTCTCCTTCCCGCTCCTTCCTCCCCCCTCTTTCTCCTCTCTCATCGGCTTTTAAATCCCCCACTCTCCTGCTTCACCTGACGTCACTTCCGGCGTGACCCCATCACGCCGCACCTCTCCGCACTCCTCACCCCCCCTTTGCTGCGTGCCGCGGCTTACTTGCGCCGCAGTCTTAGCGGTGCGCGGCTATTTTGCGGCGTGCCTGCACCGCTTCACAGTGCACGCCTCCATCCCTCTCTGCCACCCTTTTGCACGCCGCGGCTTGTGTTTGCCGCCGCTCTCGCTGTGTGAGGCTGTTGCGTGGCGTGTGAGCACTGCTCGCAGGGCCGGTACCAGACCCCTCGCGCTGCAAACTGGGCAGCCACTGAGGGGTCTGGAGTGCAGGGCTGCAACGCCCCGTCACAGGGTGTCATCAGGAGGAGGGAGAAAACTTGTTCACCTTGGCCTCTGAGGACAGGACAAGAAGCAATGGGCTTAAACTGCAGCAAGGGAGGTTTAGGTTGGACATTAGGAAAAAGTTCCTGCCTGTCACGGTGGTCAAACACTGGAATAAATTACCCAGGGAGGCTGTGGAATCTCCATCTGTGGAGATATTTAAGAGTAGGTTAGATAAATGTCTATCAGGGATGGTCTAGACAGTACTTGGCCCTGCCGTGAGGGCAGGGGACTGGACTCAATGACCTCTCGAGGTCCCTTCCAGTCCTAGTATTCTATGATTCTACCTCTCCCCCCAGCTTAGTGTCATCAGCAGCACCTTATTGCAGGTGCAATCCATCACATCATCCACATCATTAGTGAAGATGTTGAACTAAACTAGCCCCAGGATCAAACTCCGGGGCACTCGGCTTGGTACCAGCCTCCAGCCAGACATTGAGCTGTCGATCACGACTCGTTGAGTCTGACAATCTAGCCAGCTTTTTATCCTCCTTACAGTCCATGTAGCCAATCCAGACTTCCTTAACTTTCTGGCAAGAACACCGTGGGAGAATGTATCGAAGCTTTGCTAAAGTCGAGGTAAAGGCATCCACCACTTTTGCCACACCCACTGGCCCAGTTATCTCGTCATAGAAGGTGATCAGGTTGGTCAGGCAGGACTTGCCCTGGGTGAATCTGTTGACTGTTCTTGATCACTTTCCTCTCCTGCAAGTGTTTCAAAATGGACTTCTTGAGGACCTGCTCCATGATTTTTCCGGGGACTGAGGTGAGGCTGACTGGTCTGTAGTTCCCTGGATTGTCCTTCTTCCCTTTTGTAATGGTGGGGGAGGCCTCAAAATTCTGTCTCCGACTTACCTTGCTTCACCCTGTTATTCTCAGTGCCTCTCCCACTTGTCCCATGGGGCTCCTGAAACCTTCCTGGGGTGCCTCGTGTTCAGGTAGTTCACATGGCCTCTCCTGTCAGCTCCCCTGCCTCTGAGCTGTTCCCGATCTAAGTGGAGCAGGTTTTGCCTTATCAGTGTCTCCTGACAGCCCAGCCCCGGTGATTCCTCTGCCACTGCTCTGAGTTCCCTCCAGTTGTCACCTCTCTGGGCCTGAGGCCAGGAGGGTTTGGGACAATTCTTGCACACCTCTCTCGGCGTTACCATCCTGCATCGCACACACACTGCGGCTGTAGTTCTGGTCTGGAGAGCATAGGTCCATGCACATCTGTGGTCACTGCTCAGCGCTGGTAGCCACATGTTACAAAGGAGGCAGAAAAACTATAGAGGGGGCAGAAACTAGCTGCAGAAATTATCCCTGTACACAGAACTGTCCCGGAAAACAAGGCTGGTGACAGACTTGGCCAGGCCTTGGGCAAGGTGGGTGCGGTCTTGGTTCCGGGGTACCCGGAAGGGACACAGCCTCACAGGGAAGGGGCGGGGCTCGGGGCTAGCCTCCCCGCCCCAGCCCTCAGCACAACTCGGACCACGCTGTGCAGAGCTCCAGCAGCGATTTAAAGCACTCGGGGCAGCTGCCGCCTTTGCCCTCACGTCAGCAGCCCTGCTAGAAAGAAATGCCGCACATGGAGCCACTGATGAGGACCAGTTCCCCTGATTAAAGGGACTGGACTGAACATCTAACCCTGTTCAGAGAGGCTGAGAAAGTGGCCGGCACCAAAGGGCCCTTTTCTCTGCAGAAAAGGCAAAACAACAGGCAGCAGCTGTCAGCTAAAGGAAGACACATGCAGACTGCAAGCCAGGTGCAGATGTGAACAGTGGTGACGGCTACTCTTTGGCACAAACCCCTGAGAGAAGCGGTAGGTTCTCCATCCCTGCAGGGGGCCTTTCTGGAAGATGCTTTTGTCCAGTATAACTTATGGGGCTCAGCGCAGGGGTAACTGGGGGCTGTATTCTCAGGAAGTCGGACGAGATCGAATGGTCCCTCTGGGCTCGGTGTTGGCCTCTTGCAGCCAGAGGATTGTTACTGACTAGCATTTCAGCAGAAGGAGTGAGGGTTGGGATGTGTGTGAAGCTGACAGGGAGATACAGGTGGCACCAATCAAATCCAGGATTCTCTGGTCTGGCAACATCCATGGTCTGGCATGACCGTGGATATTCCAGGACCAGAGAGTCCCAGCGCGATGCAGGGCGGTGGGGGCCCAGGAGCCGGCTGGTGGCTCAGCTGAGGTTAAAAGGAGAGGAACAGTGAGCAGGCGCACGGCTCAGCTGGGGTGTAAAGGGGGGAACAGTCAGCAGGCGCGTGGGGCTCAGCTGAGGTGCAAAGGGGGGAACAGAGAGCAGGCACGTGGGGCTCAGCTGTGGTGCAAAGGAGGGGAACCATGAGCAGGCGCGGGGCTCAGCTGAGGTGCAAAGGGGGGAACAGCGAGCAGGCACGTGGGGCCCAGCTGGGGTGCAAAGGAGGTGAACAGTGAGCAGGCGTGCTGCTGAGCTGGGGTGCAAAGAAGGTGAACAGTGAGCAGGTGTGGGGCTCAGCTGGGGTGCAAAGAAGGTGAACAGTGAGCAGGTGCGGGGCTCAGCTGGGGTGCAAAGGGGGGGAACATTGAGTAGGAGAGTGGGGCCCAGCTGGGGTGCAAAGGAGGTGAACTGTGAGCAGGTGTGCGGCTGAGCTGGGGGGTAAAGGAGGTGAACAGTGAGCAGGCGCGGGGCTCAATTGGGGTGCAAAGGGGGGAACAGTGAGCAGGCACGTGGGGCCCAGCTGGGGTGCAAAGGAGGGGAACAGTGAGCAGGTGTGTGGGGCTCAGGTGGGGTACAAAGGGGGGAACAGTGAGCAGGCACGTGGGGCTCAGCTGAGGTGCAAAGGGGGGAACAGTGAGCAGGCGCGTGGGGCTCAGCTGGGGTGCAAAGGAGGTGAACAGTGAGCAGGCATGTGGGGCCCAGCTGGGGTGCAAAGGAGGTGAACAGTGAGCAGGTGTGGGGCTCAACTGGGGTGTAAAGGAGGTGAACAGTGAGCAGGTGTGGGGCTCAGCTGGGGTGCAAAGGGGGGGAACATTGAGTAGGAGAGTGGGGCCCAGCTGGGGTGCGAAGGGGGGGAACATTGAGTAGGAGAGTGGGGCCCAGCTGGGGTGCAAAGGGGGGAACAGTGAGCAGGCATGTGGGGTCCAGCTGGGGTGCAAAGGAGGTGAACTGTGAGCAGGTGCGGGGCTGAGCTGGGGGGTAAAGGGCAGGAACAGTGAGCAGGCGCGTGTATCAGCTGGGTTCCAGAAGATGATGTGCAACTCAGCTGGGCTGCAGGGAGCGCCAGGAGCCAGCTAACTGGGCTGCAGGTGAGGGGCGTAGCGAGGGGGAGCAGTTGCCCCTGGACACCATGTTCAGGCGAGTGCAGGGCGAACGGTGCAGGTGGGTCTGACGTGGCTGCCGCTGCTGCGGCGGGGCTTGGCATTCCCAGATCCGTTCCGGCTGTTCTCCCTGCGCTTGCCCTAGCGTGGTGCCCAGGCGCATCTGCCCCCCCCCTCCCCCCGCCCGACCTGCCCTCCCTTGCTACTGCCCTGGCTGTGGGAGGGAGCCAGGAAGCGAGGAGAGGAGTGACGGGGGGGCCCTGAAAAGGCCTCCCCTGGTCCAGAAAAATCCCTCATCCAGGAGCAGCCAGGACCCGAGGATGTTGGACCAGGGAAGCCCAACCTGTATTTCCGGTAGCTGGCACAATCGATATTGACGCAAAGGGCGAGCGCAGGGCCACCAGGGGGCCCTCTAACCTCACCGCTGATGGCAGAGAATTAAAGTGAGAACATTTCCAAGTGGGGTTTGCAGCCATGCCAGGATTAGCCAGGGGGTCACCTGCAATCCAGACAGTGGAGCGGGAGAGTCTCTCTTAGCCGGCCCTGGACTACACATGGATGAGCCATGTCACCCAGTTAACGTGGTCCAACTCCCAGTCTAGCTGGCGCAGTGTGGAGAGAAGCACTTCTCCCTTCCCGGGCTGGCATACACGTGCTGCCAGGACCAGCCCTTAGGGACCCACTACAGGGGCTGGTCTCGTGGCCCTGCTGCATGCAGGAACTGCAGGGCGGTGAGGCTGGGTTTGCAGCAGCCTTCAGTCCACGGGCAGCAAATGCTCCTGCATTGCCAGGGACGACCCTTCGTCTTCACATCTGTCCAACAAGATCAGGAGATGCCCCTGGCGAGTGGAGGTGAGTGCTGCTCGTGATGATTGTTAATGAGGATGACGAGATCCCAAGGAGCAGGGGAGGGGCTAGGAAAACAATGTCAGTCCCCTAACCACAAGTGACTGGAGTGGCCTGGGGCTAAGCAGGGCTGGAGCGATGGTCACGCGGCTTCTCCACTGCTATAAATCACTGGAGCATCTGTGAAGTCCTTGGCCCTCCTGCATTGGCCCAGCTGAGGGCCTAGCATTGTGACCTGCACTCCTGTTTTAAACGGCTTTAAAGCTGGTTAATAAATGACCAGGAGCAAATATTGCAAAAGCCCCAAGCACAGTGACCTTGGGGGCAGGAGTTCGGCTCCCAGCAACCTGCCTGCTCATCCCTTTGATACTTAAATCAATAGCCCTTTGGACCCCCCCAATGGTGGGCAGCCTACAGGAGCTGCACCGGAAGCTTTAATTACATGAGAAAGGCCTTGTCTTCACCCGCATATTTCTGCCCAGCAACCTCTGCCTGTTTCATTAAAGCCCTGGAATTAAACTGATGCCATGTGTCCACGCTGTGCTCCTTGTGATCGTGGAGCATGTGACGGCGCGTCGGGGAGCCCCCGACCCTGCACCCCGTCTGCAGCCAGCTGTGACTCTCAGCTGGCCCGCAGAGTAGAAGGTTTTATTGGTTCTCAGGGACACGGCGCAGCACAGGAGCGATGTTAGCACAGGTGCTGAGAGCAGACAGACTTATTCCTCTGGAGGGGAAGGGCTCCTGGGCCCTGCACCACCCTTCTTGCTCCCAGTCTCCTCTCATCTTCCTACCCAGCTGAGACTGACCCACACTCCCTGCAGCTGGTCCCCCAGCCTCCAGGCAGCCCCGCCTATATCCCTCTGTCTCTCTCTGGGGACAGGGTTGTCTTCTCAGGCTGGCCCTCAGGTGTCTACGGCCAATACACACCTGGGTGAGTCATTGGGAATCCCACATCACACCACAGCCAGGCAGAAACACAAGGTTACAAAGCAGACAGCCCCCCACTACATCACAGAGCACATCCACATTAGCCGCTCTTGCAATGGCACAGAGAGCAGTGCATTGTGGGAAGCTATCCCACTGGGCAACTGGCTGCTGGGGACTTTGGGCCAGGCAGCATCACACGGTACAGGTTCCCACGATCCATCGTATCGCATTGACAGCTGCTTTGCAACTGAAGTCCGGGGGAGGGGGGGGGGGAAGGAGCTCGTGTGAGGGTGGGGTGGGGAGAAACTGTGTGTTTCAGGGAGCGTCCGCATGCGCTGTCTTGTAAGTTCAGACAGCAGCAGGAAACAACCCGTCCCGAGGCTGGGGAAGGAGACACCCCGACATCAGCCCCGCCCCCCCGCCCAGCACATTCTCTCACTCTGAGCAGTCTGTCACTGGCGGGTTTGCTGCGTCTGTGCCTGCGCAGCCTGAAAAGAGCTCTGGAAGGGGACAGGCACATGCCTGCAGGGAGCCAGCCTTGTTTTAAACAAGGGTGAAGCAACCACTTGAGCGATTATGGGCATTTCGAAAGCCGCTTACCAGGCAGAGAGCAATGGAAGTGTTTACACTGGCAGGGAGGGGGCTGACAGAATTGTGGGTCCCCAGCTCTATGCTTCTCGAAAGGGCGGGGTCTTGGATTGAAGGGGTGGGGCCTGGCCTTCCCCCACCAGCCCTTTAGCGCCACTCAGGGAGCTCCAGCAGCAATTTAAAGGGTCCGCAGCTCTGGACAGGAATTGCCAGGCCCTGGGGCAGCTGCCAGCCTGACACTGGTACCCTATTGATGTAGCCACCGTGCAGCCATCTGTGCGCTTTATGTCCAGGGTTTTCCTAGCGCGGTGCAGCTGCGGCGCTTGTGCACATGAAGTACCTCACCACTGGGTCTGGACACCGCAGAGTTACAGACTGGGATCTGATTTACTGTGCTACAACTCTCCAGTGTAGCCGTGGCTGTAGTCATACCACATATCCCCAGGCGTGGGCCAAGTTTTAGCAATATAATAGTGCTGTGCCCGGCTTTGGCTGACTCCCCTCCCCTGCATGTACAGGCTCCTTTGCCTTGCTAGCCGCACCGCCTCCAGTCTCCAGGCAGGATGATGGTGGCAGAACGTGTGGGCACAAACAGAGGCTCAGGGCATTGATGGAGTGTCAGCTCCTTGGACTGGGTGGGTGCGTAAAACAATTAGCATATCCTGGCCATTCCTCAGCACGTGGGCAATGCAACCAGCTACCCGGGGCTGGGGTACTGAGTGCAACCCCCTCTTTCCTGCCTGGGTTGCTCAGGAGCAGGCCACGCTCACCTGTGTGCCTGGGCGCCTGGTGGTTTTAACATGAAAGGAGACCCTGAGTGCCCCAGGGGTGATGTCAAATAGTTGGGGATCCCTTGTCCGTCCTCCCCCCCTTGCTTCTAAAGCAGGGTCAGCAACCTTTCCAAAGTGGCGTGCCAAGATTTAACCCTCCTGCCCTGGGTCAGTTCCGCTCTCCCAGGAGAGGGGGGCATTGGCTCTCTCCTTTGAGTGCTCCATGGACCACTGGGGTCAATGCAAACCTTCCCATGGACTACCAGTTGCTAATGCAAACTCATTGTTCATTACATAATTACGCCTGAGCCATTTTGCCAGTTCTGGGGAGAATGGGTTAATTTACATGATTGAACAGATTAAGCATTTTAACTGTCTCATGTTAGTTTCTCAAACTTCATTTTAAATAAAGTAAAATATTATGTCTAACACAAAAGGTTTCAATGTTTTCTTTATTTATGGCAGGAGTGGGGAATCCTTTTTGGGTTGGGGGTCACTGACCCACAGAAAAATCAGCAGGGGACCACACAAGTGAGAAGCAAAAAAGCTCCTCACAAATGTGGCCCCCAACTGAGACACCTCACTCTTCTGGCACTCCAGCCCCCTCGGGGTGAGGGGAAGGGGCAGGGAGGACAGAAGTTCAGGGCTTCCCCTAGGCCGGATTTACTTTTCTGGGGTTCCAGAGTTAGTGGATTTTGTGAATCCCCTTAGGCTCTGGGGTGGGAACAAAAATGAGGGGTTCAATGTGGGGAACAGGGTTGCTAGCAAGTGGGATAGGGATGCAGGATGAGGTGAGGAGGGCAGGGTCTGGAAGGGAGTTTGGCAGCAGGAGATGGTGTGGGGTGAGGATACAAGACGGAGTCTGGGGGTGGGAGGAGCTTGGGGGAGTAACGCAGAAAAGATGAGAGGGTGAGAATACAGCCAAATGGCTAGCTGGGGAGGGAGACAACAAAGTGGCGAGTAAAGGAAAGCGCAGCTTCTGCAAAGTAAAATTTGCCCCCCCTCACATCTTCCCTCCACTCCAGCCTCATTCCCTAAGCTCCATGATCCCCCCAGCCTGATCCCCTGCATCACCCCATGCCCCTCAGTGCAACCCCTGCCCCCTCCCATCCTGCCCTGCATCCTCCTTCACCCCCCTCCAGTCCCTACATCTCTGTGCCCCCAGCGCACTCACAGTGCTGGGGTGAGGGGGTGGGGGCAGAGCCTCTTCCATGCCTGGACCAGCCCTTTGCCTGCAGGCTGCGGCTCTGGGGCTGGGGCTGGGGCTGGGGCAGGCAGACCCCAGAGCTGATCAGGGCTGGCTCTAGCCTACCAGGTACAGAGGGGCACTGGGGAAGAGGCTCCCTGGCCCCACACACAGCCCGTAGGGAGCAGCCCGGTGCGCCATGTGTTGCCGGCTGCCCAACCCTGGCTCTGCGGAGCAGGCCCAGCCCTGCCCCCTCCCGAAGCAAGAAGCCTGTATCCAGGAAGGGGGGGATTAAACCCATAGCTCCTGGGAGCTGGCGGGGCAGCCTGAGGGACGCGTGTGCGCCTCTCCTGCCCCCCCGAGCAGGAAGCCAGAGCTAGTGCTCCACTGTGTAGCTGCATGGCTAAGGCTGGAGCTGCAGCATGAGCTCTTGGCTGTGTGGGGGCAGGGGAGGCTGAGCTCCTGCCCTGCATGCCACGGGAAATTGGCTCGTGTCCCACTTGTGGCACACGTGCTGGGGGTTGCCGACGTGTTCTAAAGGAATATACAAGGGCGGTGCCTCCACCTGGCTGGCCCTGTATACACTTAATGGTGCGCCTTGGGAGCCTCCAGGAATAAACTTATTCCAGTAATAATCTGGATCTAACTCCAAAACAACAATTATGCATAATATGCATCTAATTGATTAAATTAGGATTAACACACCTTTACTTAACCACTTAAAGAAACAGGGTTTAACAGACTAACATTGAATAAAATCAGTTAACATAGTGCACAGAAATAAACGAAACTTGTCTAACTGGCATTTACCCTGCCCCCATTTATCCCACCCCCGAGTGTGCATTCCTCTGGCTTCAGAGTCCTGGACGCTTGCTTGCCTGGGCACGCTTGCAGGGCTGCAGCTGGAGTGGAGATAGTGCCTGGCAGGTTATGTGTGTCAGTCCCAGCAGGCAGCCAGCGGCACAATCCCTCTGACACTGGAGCAGGCCCCACCAAATGCCAGCAGCTCTGGTGCCCTGGGCTGGTCACTCAGCCTCTTTGCACCCAGAGTCAGTCTGTTTGCTGGGCTCTGTCCCAGGCAGCACTTTTCCAAACAGCCAGTTACTCACAGTACCTTCTATGCAGGGTTCTGCAGGCCCTTCCCAGCCACAGGCACTGCCAGAGTCTCTCCCTTCCAGGGGCAATCACCAGCACCCCCTGAAGCAGCCTGCTAGAACCAAGCCTGAGCAGGCTCTCAGCAGTAGGCTCTAGGTTCCAGCAGCAGCTTCTGGCCTGGAAAAGGCTCCACACCAGCAATCTGGCTCCTCTAACCAACCTGGAGCCCCCCACCCCTACTCTCCCTCCACTACCTGGAAGAGAGCAACAGTTCCTCCTTTTTCCCAAGGCATCCTGGAAGCTGTAGTCTCTAGGGCTAGATTGCGGCGTACAGGAGCCTCCCAATAAAAGTCAGAGGCTCCGTTAGTAAAGGGAGCCTACATGAGCGTTGCCTTTTGGATACAGGTGGGAGCTATAGGGAAAGGGTGTGTGAATGGGGATGGTGTTTGCATGAGGTGTGCAGCACAGGGCATGTGTGTCTGCTGAGCAAGAGCTCCAGGCATGCTGAAGAGCTGTGCAGGGGACATCTCACTGCTTGGTGGTACTTTCACCAGTAAATTCCTCCGTGCCATATGCAGGAGCTCAGTAGCATTGTCCCCCTGCATCTGCTGGGGCCAAACCGATGGCGGCGGCGATGGAGCGGTGCCCACTGACACAATGGCCCTGGTGCTGCTGGAGAAGAGGCACAAGAAGGAAGGTCCTGGGACCCAGCAGGGAGATGTAGCTCTGCCTGTCACCCTCCCTCAGAATCCACTGCGCTGCAGCTTTGCAGCTTTGCATGTGGCCAGCCGAGCTGGGGCGCAGCAAAAGGGGGAAGAATTACAAAGGTGCACAGCAGCTCCTTGGGGCACCTGCCATTCTCAACAGGGTGGGCAATCTCAGTGGGGAGGGGAGACAAAGCCCCTTCCCTGGGCAGATATCTGATAATATGGTGCAGGGCAGCCAGACAGGGAGATAGTGCGAAGGATGGATAGTTGATGGGTGTGTATGGAGATGGATGGAGGGGAGGTAGGGAGGAGATGTGTGTGTGGATGGATCAGTCCCTTTAACCTGCACCCTTCCATCACTGAGCCGTGCCTGCCCCCCCCCCCCGTACACTGACCCTGACCCGCTAGCCCAGCTGAACAGGCACAACAGACACAGCAGGGTGAGCTAGAAACAGTGCCCGGAGCCCCTGGCTGAAGGCTGCATCCTAGAGCCTGTGCTCCAGTCCTTCCCTGACCCCCTGGCTGCTGCAGCTCATGCCAACTGGGCCAGCACTCCAGGGGAAGCCTGAGACAAGAGAAGCTGGAATGACTCATCCAGCTGCTCTGGCCATGCTGGTCCGGGGAAGGGGCTTTTATTGGCCCCTCGTCTCTTGGGCTATGCCTACACTGCAAGGTTTTTGCACAAAAACGCTTGGAGCATCCACACCTCAAATGCACTGTTGTGGAAGGAAATCAAGGGTGTGTCTAGACTACATGGCTCCGTTGATGGAGCCATGTAGATGAGTTTACTAGACATAGCAAAATGAAGCGGCAATTTAAATAATCGCCGCTTCATTTACATCAAAATGGCCACCGCGCTGTGCCAATCAGCTGATTGTCGGCACAGTGCAGTAGTCTAGACGGGGATCAGCCGACCCCAGCACCCTTTGTCGTCAGATCCTGTAAGCCTCGTTTCACGAGGCATAACTCCCTTTTGCGCAAGAGTTCTTGTGCGAAAAGGCAAGTGTGGACTCTTCAGAGGAGAAAGCACAGGTGCTCGGATGGCCAGTCTGTGAATGGCCATCAGAGCTTGCACAAGAGCGTCCATGCAGTGTGGACGCTTTCTTGCGCAAAAGCACATCGCTTTTGCCATATGCTTTGAGGTGTGGATGTGCTCTTGCGCAAAAGGCATGTAGTGTAGACATAGCCTTGGTGTAAGAGAGCAGCTTTTTGCGCTTGCACAGACCTCTGGGCGGGTATGTACAAGTTAGCACTAAGGCGTCCTGGCCCATGACTGCCATGACCCCTCAGCCACCCGTCTCTCTGGTTACACAGGGGGACAGCAGCACAGCTGGAAAAGGAAGCCAGGGTTCCCCCCCAGCCCCCACTGCCCTCCCGGAACTGGGAGAGAAGCCAGGAGTCCTGGCCCCTGCCCCTGCTCTAACCACCAGCCCCCACTGCCCTCCCGGAGCTGGGAGAGAAGCCAGGAGTCGTGGCCCCTGCCCCTGCTCTAACCACCAGCCCCCACTGCCCTCCCGGAGCTGGGAGAGAAGCCAGGAGTCGTGGCCCCTGCCCCTGCTCTAACCACCAGCCCCCACTGCCCTCCCGGAGCTGGGAGAGAAGCCAGGAGTCGTGGCCCCTGCCCCTGCTCTAACCACCAGCCCCCACTGCCCTCCCGGAGCTGGGAGAGAAGCCAGGAGTCGTGGCCCCTGCCCCTGCTCTAACCACCAGCCCCCACTGCCCTCCCGGAGCTGGGAGAGAAGCCAGGAGTCGTGGCCCCTGCCCCTGCTCTAACCACCAGCCCCCACTGCCCTCCCGGAGCTGGGAGAGAAGCCAGGAGTCGTGGCCCCTGCCCCTGCTCTAACCACCAGCCCCCACTGCCCTCCCAGAGCTGGGCGAGAACCCAGGAGTCCTGGCTCCTGCCCCTGCTCTAACCACCAGCCCCCACTGCCCTCCCAGAGCTGGGCGAGAACCCAGGAGTCCTGGCTCCTGCCCCTGCTCTAACCACCAGCCCCCACTGCCCTCCCGGAGCTGGGTGAGAACCCAGGAGTCCTGGCTCCCTGCCTATGCCTTAAAGAGAGATGCCTTGCTAATAAAAGTCACCAAGAGCAGTGTGCCTGTTCAGCCTGACCCATCCACACACCTCACCTCCCATCCATACGCACCCCTGGCTCGAGGGGCATCGGCAGTCATGAGGGCCTTGCCAGGGAAATCTCCTCCTAGGGGGCACGGTGGGGCAGCCAAACAGCCTCAGCACCACTCAGCTGGAGGGGATGGGGCTATGCCCCAGGGCAGAGGCCCAGCACATGGGGCTGAAGTGGGTTGCGGCCTAGGCTGCCCTGGCACCATGGAAGGCCATGGGTCATCCTTGGGCCGCGGTCCCTGAGCTGAGCCGAGTCAGCTGTGGGACCGGCTCTGGGGGCTCTGGACCACACCCAGGGTAGCGCTGAGGTGCCAGGGAGAAGGAGCTGAGGTGAACAGGAATGGGAGGCTCTTTTGCTCTGCTGAGAGGTGGGGAAGGGGAATTCAGTGGCCTGGGGGGCGGCAAGGTGGGGGAAAGGACAGGCTCGGGGGTGAGGGATTAAGGGGATGATGTGGGGGGGTGGGGAGCAGGTCCCACAGGCGTCTGTTGAGTGCTGGTGGGTTTCTGAGGGGCTGAATTTCCCCTCTCAGGGCTCGGTCCCACCCCAGCGGCAGTGGGAGGGGGGGTTGTGTGGAGCTGGTCGATCAGTCGCGCAGGCCAGAGTGGCTGTGTTTGCCTGGACTTTGAGCTGGGACGGTGAGGTTGTGTCATTGATGGAGCTGCTTTTGGGAAAGGGGGGCTCAGCGTTTCAACAAGCACTCTATAAATTAGCTGGCCCCTGCCCTGGAGCCAGAGTGAGCAGCAACCTCCAGCCAAGGGTGAGTACCTCTCCCACGGGCCATATAGTCCACCTGCCTCGTAATGCCTTGGCTTGGAGAGGGACCAGGCGCTGGGCTGGCAGGCTGACCCCTCTGGATTGATCCCCCAGGGTTCCTGCTCCCTGGCCTGGAAAAGCCACAAGGGAAGCAGCTGCCTCTCAGGGTGGGTCCCAGCAGGGGGTTTTGCTAGGAACATGCACCACACCCCTCGGGTTTGCTGGGGTTCCCTGGCCTGCAAACCCCAGGTTCTGTGTGTCCGTTACCAGCAGGGCATGTTTTATTGGCTTGTAGGTTTCCCTGCCTGGCTTGAGTCTCAGGAAGGAGCCACGCTCTGTATAACAGGTATGGTCCCTTGTGGCCCCGGGCCTGGCTCCCAGGCAGCTCCATGGAAAGGAAGCTAGCTACTTCCAGGCCAGCTTCCATCCCTAGTTAGCGGGGTTCCCAGCCAGTGCAAGTGGCAGCAGGGACTCAGCTCTCAGGAAGATGCTGGCACCTTGGTGTCTGCTGGTTGCTGCTGAGAAGACTGAAATGCGCTGCTGTAACAACAGCCCCTGGGCTCAGCAGAGGAGTGCCTGGGTTGCACTGGCTGGCCTGGGGTGTAGAGAAGGTCAGACTGGATTCTCTAGTGGTTTCTTCTGGCCTTAAACTCCATGAGACTGGGAAATAGCAGGTGCCCGATTGGCCTGTGGAAGCCCCTGACACAAAAGGGCACTGAGGACAAGCGCTCAGCAGGAATCTGAGAAGGAAGGGATGCGTCTAAGCAGAATGTGGCTATCCAGAGCTATCAGAAGGGTTTAAACCTGGGAAGCTTGGTAGCCGCCTGCTATGGGCGTGAGACATCCCCTCACTCAGACTCAGGGGGTGATGCCCACGGAGTGTGGCAGGAGACCAGGCTGGAGGAGTGTGACATGGGTGGGGAAACCCAACTCTGCTGTAGCCAGCTTTGTGCAACTGGTGTGTGTGCTAGAGGGGAGCAGCCACACTCCCCCTCCCTGATTCTAGGGATGTGAATGTGTTCCATGTACACGGTTAACCCATGAGCACGGGCTCATTGATTAACCCTCAAGGTAACACACAGGCTCCCACCGCCCCCCTCCTCTCACTGCAGCCTATGTATCAAAGGCAGCAGGGAGGGGAGGTGCATGCCAGCTCCCACAGAACCACCTGCCCTCCCCACCACCGCTGCATCCCACTGTGGGGAGGAGGCCATATGCACGGGCTGCAGGCTTTCAAGCTGGCTCCCCGTGTGTGCCAGCCCCCATGGAGCTACATGCCCCCCCCACTGCCTCCCACAGAGGCAGCAGCGGGGGGAGGGCAGGCAGGAGCCAATGCCTGTGCCTGTGGGTGCTGGTGCCTGCCCCTTGCGCTGCTGCCTCTGATACAGAGGCAGCAGCAGGGAGGCGGGGAGGAGGCGGGAACCACGTAAGCCAGCTCCCTGTGAGCTCCAGCTCCCGCCTGCCCCCCAGCCCAGCATGTAAACGTGTAACTGGTGAAAATTTCAGTGGTTACACACTTACAAAAAAATGCATTTGAACATCCCTAGTGTGAGCAGGGATCCAGTGCAAGACGTGCAGGCAAGAGGAAGGCTCACCGCAGTCTGATCGGCTGCACGCAAACCCAGTACAGAGGGAGAAAGCTGAATTAATCTCAAGGTTTCATTTTCCAGCAAGCATGAGGCGAATGGATCTGAGAATGGCAGTGGCCTTTGTCCTGTTGCTGTTTTTCTGTGCTGGTAAGAGCTGCTGGCGGGTGGGAGAGCCCCTGAAACCGGAGACGCGGATTAAACTCCTCACGATGTTCAGAGAGATGATGTCTCCTCTGGTTCCCCTGTTCCAGAGCATGTGATTCTTCCTCCTCTCCTTTTCCCCGGGGGAGGGAGGATCCAGGCCCAGCAGAGTCCAGAGGACCCAGCCCAATATTTGCCAAAAGGGCTACTGATTGTGGGGCCCGATTTTCAGAGCGTTTGAGTTGCTGGCATCCCCCCCTCGCCACCACCACTTTCCCTGGAGTTAGGGGCTGCTCAGCCCTAGACTTCTTCACGTGGATTTCTTCAAAAAAATTCCCCAACATGCTTTTATCACCAAAACAGACATTTTCAAAGAAATGTCCAATTTCAAGTACAGTTCTTGGGCTGTGGCCCAAAATGGAGAATTTTTGGTCTCTGGCAACTGAAATCCAAACCCCGCACGAACAACTACAACAAAGTTGCAGTTAATAAATGGAAATGCAGGAGATGAAGGTACAGAGAAGTGAAAACATCTTTGTTTTAATCAATTTTCTTTCATGAGAACAAAAGGCTGCCCCGGAATGAATTGCCCTAAAGTCCTGGTCACCTCTCAGAGCAGCATCCTCAGCCTTTTCTGAGCAGACACCCCTTATTCATAATCAACATGTTCATGATCCCACACAGCTACAACGGTGGGCGCTAAGCAGGGTAACAGGGCTAAGCTTGTCGAATACAACGGCTACATTTGACCTTCACATGTCCAAGATTTTGGTCACCAGGAAGTTACTCGGGAAATGCTTTTTTAAAATTAATGTTTGGCTTTAGTATTGTGATACCATTGTATAGTACGACAGTATAATTTAGAATTGTAAGACGATTGTCCCACACTACAACACGTTAGAATTGTAATACGATTGTACCGCACTACAACACAAGTTAGAATTGTAATACGATTGTACCGCACTACAACACAAGTTAGAATTGTAATACGATTGTACCGCACTACAACACAAGTTAGAATTGTAAGACAATTGTACCACTCTGCAACACAAGTTAGAATTGTAATACAATTGTATCATGCTACAACACGTTAGAATTGTAATACGATTGTACCGCACTACAACACAAGTTAGAATTGTAATACGATTGTACCGCACTACAACACAAGTTAGAATTGTAAGACAATTGTATCACACTACAGCATGGTAGAATTGTAATACAATTGTACCACACTACAACACACGTTACAATTGTATTGCACTATAACACAAGTTAGCATTGTAATACGATTGTACCACACTACAACACAAGTTAGAATTGTAAGACAATTGTACCACACTACAACACGTTAGAATTGTAATACGATTGTACCGCACTACAACACAAGTTAGAATTGTAATACAATTTGTTTCATTGCTTTTCAAGACCCTTCTGGGGCTCGCCACCCACCCTTTGATAAACACTGAGTTAGATTCCATGGTGCATTTAAGCAATAATGGCCTCTCCTGGCTTGTGCTTAGCATGTCATTTACCCCAAAAGTGGGGGGAGAGGAAGCATTCACCTGTCCAGCTGGAAACAGGCCAATTTCCGTTCTGCATGAAGCACAAACCCCCTGCCGACTCCTGTGGTTTTGCATCTTGTGCAGCATAGAGGTCTGTGGGGCAAGGATGGGGCTTTACAGACCAAGACATCATGAGGATTCAGCATTGCCAGTTTGTCTCCTGCCCTCCCAATCCCAGTGTATCAGCAGCTGCCCCCTGGGTGTGGCCCCTCCTCCCCCAGAGAGACCTCAGCACTGTTTTCTGTCTCCGCAGAGGCTGCCAGTTACCGGCTGCAGAAGCGTGAGGCTCAGGACTCATTCTCTCAGATCCAGGAAGTTGCCAAGAGTTACTGGGAGCAGCTGAATTCAGTGGTGCAGGGCTGGCTGGACAGGGTCAGATCCTGGTAAGGGGTAGCCAGTGGAAGCTGCCGGTGCTTCCTGGCAGTGTTACCTAGAGCAGAGATACCCCGAGGAGTGGCCTGGGAGGTGGGGGTGCCAGGTGGGTTACAGTCCTTCAGAAAGTTAAATCCCAAGCAGACTGAAGAGCTTCCAAAGGGTCTCACCAAACTAAGTGATTGGGCAACAAAAAGGCTGATGAATTATAATGTTGATAAATGGAAAGTAATGCCCATTGGAAAACATCATCCCAGCTATACGTATGAAATACTGGGGACTAATTTAGATGTTACCACTTAAGAGAGAGATCTTGGAGTCACTGTGGATAGTTCTCTGAAAACATCCACTCAGTGTGCAGCGGCAGTCAAAAAAGCAAACAGCATGTTAGGAATCATTGAGAAAGAGATGGATATTAAGACAGAAACGTCACGTTGCCCTTCTATAAATCTGTGTTACACCCACTGCTTGAATACTGCATGCAGATGTGGTTGCCTCATGTCAAAAAAGATAGACTGGAATAGGAAAAGGCTCAGAAAAGAACAACAGAATGATTAGGAGTTTGACATTACTGCTGTATGGGGAGAGATTAAGAAGACTGGGACTTCTCAGCTGGGACAAGAGCCAACTAGGAGGGATTTAACTGAGGTCTATAAAATCATGATGGGTGTGGAGAAAGTAAATAAGGAAGAACAAGGAATCGGGTGGCACTTTAGTAAGGAAGTGTTGTTTACTCATAACACAAGAACTAGGGGTCACCAAATGAAATAGGTATAAAACAAACCAAAGGAAGTTTTTCTTCACACAGCGCACAGTCAATCTGTGGAACTCCTTGCCAGAGGATGTTGTGAAGGTCAAGACTATACAAGGGTTTCAAAAAGAGCTAGACAAACTCATGGAGGACAGGTCTATTAACTTCAGAGGGGTAGCTGAGTTAGTCTGTAACTGGAAAAACTTAAAAAACAATGAATAGTCTAGCAGCACCTTAAAGACTAACAAAACATGTAGCTGGTATCATGAGCTTTTGTGGGTACAATCCACTTCATCATCTGAAGAAGTGAGTTGTACCCACAAAAGCTCATGATACCATCTACGTGTTTTGTTAGTCTTTAATGTGCTGCTAGACTATTCGTTGTTTTTTAAGTTTGTTTAGGTCCATCCATGGCTGTTCGCCAGGCTGGGCAGGGAGTGTGTCCCTGGCCTCTGTGTGTCAGAAACTGGGAATGGGAGACAGGGGAGGGATCACTTGGTGATTGGCTTTGGTGCACCTGGCATTGGCCACTGTCAGCAGACAGGATACTGGGCTAGGTGGATCTCTATGGCAGTTCTCATGTTCTTATGCTCTGGAAAGCAGAGATGGAGGCCACAGGTCCAGCACAGCAGTCTGCCCAGATTGGAAAGGCCCTCTGAGCAGAGGGCATTGGAGAGTGGCTGTGCACATCTGTTTGAAGCTCCTCTATGCTGCCCGAATGGCACGAAGGGCCCTAGAGAGCCCAGGAAGCAGGGCCCACGGGTCAGTGATTTGGTGCTGGCTGCAGGCGAACCATAGACTACTGAATAATGATGCGAACAGTACAGACAATCCTGCGGGGACCAGGGTCCAGCTCTCTTACATGGGAACGGCTCATTCCCTCTGTTTTCCTTCCCAGGGACATCTATGACAAAACCACGTCGGCTGCGGGGACCTACACAGACATCCTGAAGGACCAGTTTTACCACTGGTGGCAGGGGGAACAGTAACCAGTCTGCCATCTCCTCCCCTCCTCATGGCCATGCCTCCAGTGAGACGCCAGCACAGAGAGCCAGCGGGGGCCTGTGGGTTCATACTTGGTCAAACGCTGGCACCTTTCTGCTTACAGAGTCAATAAAGCAAATCCCCTTGCCTGGCTCCATGCTCTGCTGTACATGTGCGTCTGGGAGTGACACAGAACTTGGTGTGTACAGGGATCACGCAGAGTCTGACTGTAACTGCACCTCCCACCCTGCTTTCCCTGGCTACTGTTATTGGGAGGAAATTGAAGCCTGGTGAGGCCAAGTGACTCACTGTGCAACACCGGAGAAGACTTAAGGTACTGTATAGGGAGAGAAACAAAGTCCAGAAGTCTCGACTTCCCACCTCATTCTCCATTGAATAGAGCCCTGCAAATCTGTAGCCGCGGATGTGAATGCAGATATCCACGGCTCCTTTGCACGAATACGGGTTTTGTACCTAGAACCAGCAAACATATCTCTGCGGGTATCCGCATGAGTGGATGTCTATACAGAGACCACAGCTCATTTTTGCAGAGACAGATGTGGATACAGGTTTTGTATCTGTGCAGGGCTCTACCAACAAGCCAAGAATAGAAGCCAGGCGTCCTTCCCTCCTGCACCTTAGAACAGGACCCAAATCTCCATGCCCTCCAGCTCCTTCCTGTTCTGACTCACTGGACCACACTCCTTCCAGGAGCTGAATGGGGAAAGGCCATCAGAGCTGACCTTGCCATAAATCTGGGGCACCCCTGTGTCCTAATGTCCACCTACCAACCTCTTCCTCAGGGCCGGATTAAGGTGGGGGCTAGCCGGGCAGCTGCCCAGGGCGCCATTAGGTGCCACGCATCCGGCTCCTGGATCGTGGGCTGCAGCAGCTCCCAGCAGCCACCCTGCAGCGGCTGCCCGGGGCAGGGGCCACGTTAACCTCGCAGCGCCGGCCAGCAGCGCCCTTCCTCCCCGTCGGCCGCGTGCAGGCTCGGCCTGCCCCGGACGGAGCACCAGCGGCGGTAGCCAGGCCAGGCCAGGCCAGGCACATGCATCCTACCGCGGCTGGCTCCGCGCGCCCTCCCCCACGTGCCGGCGCGGGGGCGGGACTGCACATGCGCCCTCCCCCAACCCAGGGCGCAATTAAACTGTCTGCCCAGGGCGCCAGAATGGCTCGGTCTGGCCCTGCTCTTCCTACCCCTGATCTGTGGCTCTGCTTCCTTGGGAGTAGGGCCAGTCAGCCGCAAAGTGACAAAGCCTGCCAGAACTCTGAGCAGAACACCCACTCTGCACCGGTCCCGGGGGAACGAAGCTGTTTCTCAGGCATTTGCCAGCCCCAGGGATATGCTGGCAAAAATGTGCAGTGTAGTTTACAGGACCTCAGTTTGTTTTAAAATACGGCACCAAGTTAATTGTACTGCCTAGGGCCCCATAAACCCTAAAGATGGTCCTGAAGGCCATAGTGCAAACTCTTGTTCTAGCTCTGAGTTTCCTCCCTCTTTGACACTAACTGCCACTGTGGGCTTGGGAGGGGGGGGCCCATTAACCATTGGGTGATCAGTGCTAAAACTGCAAATGCACACGAGTGCTCATTGGCCACACAACCCCCTGCTTCTCAACCCCACCCATTCCCCAGGCTCACAGGGGTCTGATGTCACCTGCATGGCCCTGCAGAAGCTACCGAGTTATACCAAGGAGATGAATTTTATGCATTAATTTCACTTCTAGAAGTTCCCCTCTCTCCATACATCCAAAACAACCAACAAATGGTCTGGTAGCACTTTATAGACTAACAAAACATATAGATGGTATCATGAGCTTTCGTGGGCACAGCCCACTTCTTCAGATGACGGGAGTTATAAATAGGGGATATGAAAATTTGAAATAAATAGGAGAGGGGAAGGAGAGGGGGGAGAAAAAGAAAAATTTGCTCCGACCCCACAGACAGAGACAATCACTTACAGGATCTTTACAGAGCATTCCTAAAACTGAAATACCCACCTGGGGAAGTGAAAAAACAAATTGACAGAGCCAAAAAAATACCCAGACATGAACTACTTCAAGACAGACCCAAAAGAGAAAACAACAGAACTCCTCTTGTCGCTACCTACAGTCCACAACTCAGACCCCTCCAACGCATTATGCACAATCTACAACCCATCTTGGAAAATGATCCCTCACTCTCAGAGGCCTTGGGAGAAAAACCTATTGTTGCTTACAGACAACTCCCCAACCTGAAACGTATTCTTTCTGATAACCATGCCACACAACCACATCATAAGCCTCCAGGAACCCGGCCCTGCAACCAAAAAAGATGCCAACTCTGCCCACATATCTACGCTGACGAATTCATCACCGGAGCAAACAACATAAGCCACAAAATCAAAGGGTCATTTGACTGCACATCTAGTAATTTGATCTATGCCATCAAATGCCAGCAGTGCCCCACTGCTATATATATATTGGACAAACTGGATGGTCTCTGAGGGAAAGAATCAATGGTCGCAAATCGGATATACGTAAAGGAAACACACAAAAGCCAGTTGGTGAACATTTCTGCTTACCTAAACGTACTTTAACAGACCTGCAGGTGGCTGTCTTGTCACAGGCCAGCTCCACAAGCCAAATACCTAGGGAAGGATTAGAATCTTAGGTCATCCACAAATTCAATTCACATGCTAATGAAGCCAGTCGTGATATGGGCTGGCTAGGACACTACCTGCTTCATAACCACTGAAGGTGCTAACAGCTCTGAGTGGTATCCTTCCTGTCTTAGCATCTAGCTATTAACTTCGATCTACTTCGGTTTAAGTACCCACTTGCCAGATACTTAATGATGCTCTGTCTCACCCCCCCTTCCTTTTTTCTTTTTTTCTTTTTCTCCCACCTCTCCTTCCCCTCTCCTATTTATTTCGAGTTTTCATATCCCCTATTTATAACTCCAGTCATCTGAAGAAGTGGGCTGTGCCCACGAAAGCTCATGATCCCATCCACATGTTTTGTTAGTCTATAAAGTGCTACCAGACCATTGGTTGGTTTTTTCTGTAAGGGTATGTCTACAGTACAGCGTTATTTTGAAATATCTTATTTCAAAATAGTTAATTTGAAATAAGATATTTTGAAATAACGCATCTACACACAAAATGCATTTTGAAATAGCGTTTTGCTATTTCGAAATAGCGCGTCCACACTGATTGGATGCTGAATTGCATTTAAAGGCAGCTGAAACTGGTTCCAGCAGAGCATCAGGTCAGTAGTTGCTTTGTGTGGCTGCTGCCTGAGGCTATCTGAGGCTTGTGCTTAAAGGGACCCCCGTGGACAGCCGGTTCTCAGCTTTCCCTGCTTGCTTGCCTACCTTACTGCGGGACAGCAAAGCATTTTTTTTCTCTGCTTGCTTTGATTGCCCTGACTCGGGACACCACAGCACTCAGCACCATGGAGCCGGAGCTGCCCTGGGCACTCTGGTGCTCATTTTGGATGTCTTGCTGCAAGCCTGGCAGCAATTGCTGGAGACTGCCTGGCAGCATCTGCTGCAGCCCAACCCCCAGGCCCTCTTCCGGACCCATGGAGGAGCAGCAGCAGTGCCCGGACGCCAGCGTGCCCCACCGCATCTGGCATCTGGATATCAGCAGCGACTGGTGGGACCACATCGTCGTGGAGTGCTGGGGAGACCAACAATGGACCCAGAACTTCAGGATGAAGAAGGACACCTTCCTCGAGCTCTGAGAGTGGCTCGCCCCTGCTCTGCAGCAACAGGACATGCACATGAGGCCCGCCATTTCCCTCCACAAGCATGTGGCCATCGCTCTCTGGAAGCTCTCCATGCCAGATAGCTACCAATCCATGGCAAACCAGTTTGGCGTGGGGAGATCCACCATCGGAGCAGTGCTCATGCAGGTATGGCAATCTCCGGCCACTGTGCCAGGAGGGGGGTGCAAGGAGGGGATGGGCTGCCCTAGGGAAAAGGGGGGAGGGGGTGCAAGTCCCCTCCCCAGGAAGGTTTGTTCTGTCCCACCTGCACTATGGACTGCCCGCGGTGGCCAAGATTGCAGGGGGGGTTGCTCCTCGGAGTGGGGGCGCGGGGCAGCGGCAGGGAAGGAGCACTCTCAGCCACTCTGGCACCCCAGTGACTCTCGGTGGTTTTGTGTGTCCCTCTGCGGGTGGTCAAGGCCATCAACAGAGCGCTGCTCCGCAGAGTCGTCTGCCTCACTGATGTGGACGCAGTGATCGAGGGGTTTGGTGCCCTCAGCTTCCCCAACTGCGGGGGGGGGGGAAATCGATGGGACGACATCCCCGTCCATGCCCCGGAACACCAGGCCTCCTGGTACATCAACCGGAAGGGATACTTCTCGGTCATCCTGCAGGCCGTGTCTGACCACTGGGGCCAGTTCGTGGACATCATCGTGGGCTGGTCTGGCAAAGCACACGACACGCGCGTTTACTGCATCTCCTCCGTGTGCCAAAGGCTGCAGGCTGGGACTTTCTTCCCTGACCGCCACATCAGGGTTGGGGATGTGGACATGCCCATCTGCCTGGTGGGGGATGCGGCCTATCCTCTACAGCCCATCCTCTACAGCCCTGGCTGATGAAGCCCTACATGGGACACATCAACCCCTCCTGACAGGCCTTTAATGCCAAGCTCAGCAGGGCCCGCATCATGGTGGAGGGGGCGTTCGGCTGGTTGAAGGCCTGTTTTAGATGCCTTCTCATCCACCTGGACCTAGCCGAGTGGAATATTCCGCACGTGGTGGAAGCGTGTTGTGTGCTGCATAATTTGTGGGAAAGAAAGGGGGAGGCTTTCCTGCCAGCCTGGATGGCAGAGGCCGAACACTTGGCTGGCCTCTACGCACAGCCCCGCATGGCTGCCAGCCGGGAGGCCCATCAGGGGGCTATCCGTATCCGGGAGGCCCTGTAGGAGAGCTTGCACCTGGAGGAGGAGTGAAGTCTCCGTGGCGTGCCCCACTGGGGCCGCGTGCCCCACTGGGGCCGCGTGCCCCACTGGGGCCGCGTGCCTTATTCCACCCTCACATCCTTCCACTTTCCCCTCCCTAATGTAAAATAAAAACACGTGTTGCTAAAAACAAACTCTCTTTATTGACCATAACTGGGGTGAGGGGGGAAATGAGGGTGGGAGAGGGGAGGGGGAAACCTGGGAGGAGGGAGCTGGAAGGGGGAAGCAAGGGGAGGAAGGGGAAGGAGAAGCTCAGGGTTGGGGGTCTTGCCGGCCCATCTCTTTCCCAGCACTGTGGGTGCGGGGGCCTCGGCGTTCCTGGGGGGGGGGAGCGGGTATGGGGGGGAGCAGGAGTGGGAGGAGGAGCGATAGCTGGGGTGGCCACAGGGGCTGGAGCAGCAGCAGGCAGCAATCTCTGCACCAGGGTCTGCCGGTAGTCGCAGATGGCATGGCCCTTGTCAAGCAGCTTCATTTACATCAAAATGGCTGCCGCGCTGTGCTGATCAGCTGTCAGCACAGCACGGTAGTCTGGATGCTCCGCAGTTGACACCAAAAGCCTTTGTCGACCGCCCCGTTATGCCTCGTGGGATGAGGTATACCGGGGCGGTCAACAAAGGCTTTTGATGTCGACCGCGGTCCATCCAGACTACCACGCTGTGCTGACAGCTGATCGGCACAGCACGGCAGACATTTTGATGTAAATGAAACGGCAATTATTTAAATCGCTGCTTCATTTTCCTATGTCTACAAAGCTCATCTAGATAGCTCCATCTATGGAGCCATGTAGTGTAGACATACCCACCCTTACAGACTAACTCGGCTATCCCCTGAAGCTTCCATACATACAGTGAGCTATCCACGCACAGCCTTGCACACCCAGAGACACGCATCCCCACATAGGTGCCCATAAAAACTCATCTGCAGACACACTCCCTGCAGTCTTACACGTGTACACCCCTCTGTCCCAAGACACACACACACACACACACACACACACACACACATACACACACACACACTGTGCCTATTGGAGTCCGGGAGGTGGGCGGGTGTTAGGCCGTCCACATCTAAAGGACCTCCCCCCAGCCTATGGGGAGGGTCCACTGAGCCCAGGAAACAAAGTAATTACTTGGGACAAATAAAAAGAAAACAGGGATGGGTGTGAGGGTCAAAGGGCTAAAAGAAGGGAGCCAGACAGGGACACCGAGCAGAGAACCCTGGACAGCGCCCACTGCCCCCCGAAGGTCTCGAGAGAGCCAGCGGACGCCGCCCAGTGGAACTCTGCCCAGATACATGAGCGGATACAGGAACGGAAATAGGCCCCACAGTCGCAGGCCCCTCCCTCGGCCAACCTCTGCTCCCTGGTCTTATAAATTACCATCTTGGCAATAGTCAGGAGGAGGTTGACCAGGAGGTCCCGTGACTTTGTGGGGCCTCGGATGGGGTGTGCGTAAATTGACAGGTGAGGGGAGAAGTGCAGCCAGAACCTCAGCAAAAGGTTCTGGAGGAGCCGAAAGAGGGGCTGTAACCTGGCTCACTCAAGGTAGACATGCGCCAGGTTCTCCCTTTCGCCACAGAAGGGACAAGTGTCGGGAATGGGGGTGAACCGCGCCAAATATACGCCCGTGCTCATAGCTCCGTGCAGGATTCTCCAGCTGATGTCCCCGGTGGGCCGTGGAACCAAGGTGGAATAGACACTGGCCCACTGGGGCTCCCCACCCTCTATTGGTAGTAGGAGGTCCCGCCACTTGGTATCTGAGCGGGACACGAGGGTGGGGAAATGGAGCATGTGAAGCACAAGCATGTACAGGTGACTCTGACACAGTTCGAAAGGGGACCGGCTGCAACGCGTGCAGCCAGCTCGGGTGACGAGGGGGAGGCAGTCGGGGAGGTATGCGGGGCTTAGGGCCGATGGATAGATTGGGCGAGCCGGGGGTGAGGGGTGGGTGGGGTGCACCCTCTCGCAGGACCTTGTTGAGATAAACCCGAGCGGTGGGCAGCAAAGCATCCTTCACCTCCTGAAGTACGTGCTGGGGAGTACGTAGGGTGGAGAGCCCCATTCGCTGGGCGAGTGCCCGAGGATCCACCCAGTCTCCCCGGTCGTAGTCTAGGAGGTCTCCGATTCTTGTGACTTCTGCCAGGACCAACCTCTGGCACACCGAGGGGGACTCTGCCGCCTGCACACGTAGATGGGGATTGTGTAGCAGGGGCTCTGCGAGGAGATCTGCCCCCACAGTGGCTCCCAAGGACCTGGTCGCTGCTAGCAGCTTCCAGGCCCGGAGGAGGTCCTGGTAGAAGGCTGGCAGCTGGGAGAGGTCTCGCAGAAGACCACTCAAATAAAGAAGCTGCCGGTCATATCGGAGCCCTCGGAAGCGGCGAAGGAAAGTGTGCGCCAGCATGCTCCACGCCGGACTACCTGCATCACATACTAGCCTCTGCAGGGCCTGGAGGCGGAGGACATGAACCCACGTGCGCAAACACGTCAGGCCCTGCCCTCCCTCCTCCAGGGGAAGATGGAGAACCCCTGCAGAGACCCAATGCAGTCCTGGCCAGAAGAACCGCAGCAGCAGCTGCTGGATCTGATCCAGGAAACCCGGGGGTGGGACCAGGGTGCTGAGACGGTGCCAGAGCATGGACAGGACTAGCTGGTTAAGCACCAGTACCCTCCCACACAGGGAGAGGCACCGGAGCAGTCCTGTCCATCTCCGCAACCGTTCAGCCACCCTGGACTGTAAACCTTGCCAGTTCTCCGGCGAAGAGGGATGTGTGGCAGAGAGAAAAACGCTGAGAGAGCAGCGGACCCGCACTCCACCTGATGGCTTGAAGCGCGGGTGGGAGGAAGCTTGCCTGCCACCCAGCCCCTACCACCAGGCCAGAGCTCTTGATCCAGTTGACCTGGGCGGAGGAGGCCGCCGAGTAGACGGCTTGGCAGGCCTCCACCCGCACCAGGTCTCCCGGGTCCTGGACCACGAGGAGCACGTCATCGGCATACGCCGACAGGACCAGCCCCATCTCCGGCTCACGGAGCATCAACCTCTTACGAAGAAGACGGAGGAAGGGCTCGATGGCCAGAGTATACAGCTGGCCTGACAGCGGGCAGCCTTGATGTACTCCCCACCCGAAGCTGACCGGTGCGGTCAGGGTCCAGTTGAGCTTGACCAAACACTCTGCGGAAGCGTACAGAACCTGGAGAAAGCCCACAAAGTGGGGCCCGAAGCCAAAGGCCCGCAGGGTGCCCAGGAGATACCCGTGGTCCATCCGGTCGAATGCCTTCTCCTGATCCAAGGACAGGAGGGCGAAGGACAGACCATCCCTACACCCTAGCTCTAGGAGATCCCGGACCAAATAAAGGTTGTCGAAGATGGTACGGCCCGGGACGGTGTAGGTCTGGTCTGGATGGACCACGTCCGCCAGCACGGACTTGAGTCTCAGGGAGATGGCTTTGGCGATGATTTTATAGTCCGTGCTGAGGAGCAAGATGGGACGCCAGTTCCTCAGATCGCAGAGGTCCCCCTTCTTGGGTAGCAAGGCGAGTACCGCTCGCCTGCACGATAAAGGGAGGACCCCGCTCTTCAGGGACTCGGCCCAGACCTTGGCAAGGTCCGGGCCGAGGATGTCCCAGAACATGCAGTAGAACTCCACGGTCAGCCCGTCCATGCCCGGGGATTTATTGGTGGGCATGAGATGGAGGGCTTCCGAGAACTCGGCCAGAGAGAGAGAGAGGCAGCTCTAGCCGGTCTCGGTCGCCTGCGCTGACTGTTGGGAGTTCGTTCCAGAGGACTCTGCGGGTGTTGGCGTTGGTCGGATCCAGCGAGAAAAGGGAGGCGTAGAAGGCATGAGCCCTCTCGCACATCTCCACCAGATCCGAGAGGGGGGCGCCATCCTCTGCCAGAAGGCAGACAATGTGCTTTTTCACCCCCCTCTTTTTCTGCAGGGTGTAGAAGAAGCAGGAGCCATGATCCATCTCCCTAAGGAGGTGGATGCGGGAACGAACAAAGGCACCCCGGGCCCCAAGGTCATCGAGCGCCCGAAGTTCCTCCTGCTTCTCCCGGTACATTCCGTAGAGGGGTGGATCTCTGGGACCGGTGGCCAGCCTCCTCTCTAGCTCTAAAACCTCCTGTTCCAACTGCTCTACCACCGCATCCCTCCGCTGGCTAGCCCCCCGGGTGTAATCGTGGCAGAAGAGCCGCATGCACACCTTCCCCACATCCCACCACCGCCGTGCCGAGGGAAAGGCGTACCGCCACCTGCACCAGGCCAGCCAGAACTCCCGGAAGGATGCTACAAAGCCCACCTCCTCCAGCAGGCTGTTGTTAAAATGCTAGTAGGCTGGCCCCGGCCTCTCCAAGGAGAGAGAGGCCATCACGGCCACCAAGTGGTGGTCCAAGAACGGGGCCGGTCGAATGCTGGAGGAGTGGGCTCGAAAGAGATGATGACATGAGAGATAAATGCGGTCCAACCAGGAGTGAAACGACCGTTGACCCTCCACCCAGACGAAGGTAAACGCTGCATCCTCGCCCGGGTGGAGGTCACGCCAGACGTCCACCAGGGAGTGTTGGTCTACAATCTCCCTGAGGACGTCCATGGCAGCCGGGCACCACTCAGTCCCCATGAGGTCCTGTTCCTCGAGGGTGCAGTTGAAATCCCCGCCCAGGACCAGGCACTCGCGAGGATCCAAAGAGCCGAGGAAGGCAGCCAGGCAGGGGATCAGGAAAAGGAGGGAGACAAGGAAGGGGAGTAGGGGGAGGAAGAGGTGAGGGATTGGGGAAAAGACAAGGATGGGGGGGAGGAGGAAAAGGGGTGGAAAGCTCAATTGGGAGGGGGTTTGAACAGGGAGCAGGAGAAGGAGGAGGGCAAGAAGCCTCAGCGGAGGAGGCACCGGGATACGGTGCCGCCTCACAAGGCAGAGAATCGATGGCAGCGGTAGGGGTAGTAATAATCTCCCCAGTGCTGGGCTCCAGTGCCACAGAGAGTGCAGCACCAGAGGCCTCAGCACTAGGGGTGATGGATATTAATGAGCGCTCCCATCCGCTGAGAGCCTCAAGGGTTTCGGTGGCTGCGGCCGAAATGCTGCTGACGGCCAGGCAGATGGTCGCACCCTGGGGCAACTCAGAGGCAGGGAGAAGGGATAGCAGCGGGTCAGAAAGGGAAGGAGAGGTCGGTTGTTGTCCCTCCAGGACCTGATGATCCCCCTCTGAGGCAGCCGGGGTCAGCCCCAAAGCCTCCACCTTCTGAGAGAGGAAGGTGAGCCCGCCGCCTGCCACCAGGTGGTGATCTTTGTCAGTGGCAAGGTCAGCGGCTGCCCCCTCAGCGGAGGTGGGAACAGTGGGAGCATCCTCCATGGACACCCCCTCTTGCAGGGACCCCGGGAGGGAGGTGTTCACCTCTCCCGCAACCGCCGCGGTCACCTCAACTGCTTCATGGTGCTGCGAATCGTTCGAGGGCTCAGAGGGTGGCACGGTTCCAGTGTCCACCCCCCTAGGTGCAGGGAGGTTGTCCTCCCCCTGAGTGGGCGGGGTGGAATGCCGAGCATGCTTTCAGCGCCTCCCCATTGCAAGCTCCCATCCCTCGGAGGAAGAGGGCTGGGCCTGAATAGAGGAAGAGCCAGGGGACAAGGGCAGCAGGGAGGGCAAGGGTAGATGGGGGCTGGGCAGCAGGGGAAAGGGATACCTCCCCCTGAGGTAGGTCCTGCCCGAGTCCCGTCACTGACCCCGCCGCCCTCTCCTCCGCGGGCCCAGCCTTGCCGCTTTTGGCGGTGGCAGCATCAGCACCCGCACGCTCGTCTGGGCCCTGCGGAACCCGAGCGGGATCGACGACGGTCACGGTTGGAGGAGGGGCGACCCCAGGGTCCGGACCGTCAGGGCCACCGGCGATGGTAGGGCCGGTGCCCTCCCGGGCATCGGGGGTCCCGGGTGCCTCTCCAAACTGGGCCGGGGGCAGTCCCTTCGGACATGCCCCGTCACCTGACAGAGAAAACACCGGGCCTCCCCCATGGTGTAGTACATCCGGTACCGGGCCCCTTGATGTGGCACCAGAAATGATCCTTAGAGGGCTTCTGCGCCACGTCCCGCCGGCAGTAGTTGGATTTGTACCTGCCGGCGAAAGGAAAGGACGTGGCGGAGGGTAGGATCTTTGCAGCCCAGAGGAAGGGGACTCAGGACTGACAGAGGCCTCCCCAGGGTGGAGAGGAAAGGCAGTAGGGTGGCATTGGGGAGGAAGGGAGGAACGGAGGACAAAACCACCCGTACGCCCGGGTCCTCCAAAGGCTCGAGGGGAACGTGGACTCCCCCCACCGCCAAACCCCTTTCCACTGCCTCCTGGGCAGCAGCTTCAGACGCCAGGAAGAATATCACCCTCCCGAACATCTTAGAGGCCGCCACCACGGCTGTGGGCCCCACCATGTGTGCCAATGCCCGCACATAGGTCTCCACGTGGGGCGAGGCCGCCACAAGGAGACAACGGACCCCGTGCCTCCTGGTCAGGGTGGGAAAGGGACCGCGGCCGCTGGGGATGGTATTCCGGGAAGCGGCTTGGGAGGCGGCAGGTGCGGGGGTGGCGGCTACCTGGGCGTACGCCCTGGGGCCCGGGACACCGCTGACCCCAGAGCTGGTGGAAGGAACAGGGGAACGGGAAGGAGGGGGGGCTGCGGCCAGCAAATGGGTCGCGGCCAGGGAGTGAGCTCTCGCCTCAGGAGGTTTTGCCTTCCGGGCGGGTCTCTTGCCCTTCTTGGTCCCCCGGCCCTTCCTACCCTTCAGGGGAAGTTCTTTAGAGGTGATGGGAGGTGCCGCGGCAGAGGCGGTCGAGGCCCCGGTGTCCTCGTCCATGTCCACCCCCTTTGCCATAGTGACGGGGAGCCCGGCAGCCTCAGAGGGGTTGTTTTTAGGGGTGGGTGGGAAAGGTCTGGCAGGGGTGTCGCTGGACAACCCCTCCATTGTGGTCATAGGTGGGAAGGAAAGACAAAAAACCCCAAACAATTAGGGGAGAACCAAAAAACACCAGGGGAGGGAACAAGGTGGGAGAAGGAGGGGAGGAAGGAGGTTCACCGCTCCCCCCCCACTAGGCTGGAAGTGGGGTGGAGGGCGACAATTCAGACAGGGGAAAGGGGAAGGAGTAAGGAATACAGCTCCCAGCACTGGATAGAAAGAGCGGCTCCTCCGGCTGCACTGGGAATGTGAGGGGGTCAATTATTTGAAAGGTATGTGGGAAGTGAAGCCGTGCATGGGGGGAGGGTAACTAAAGGAGAGTGGGAGGCTCAGGCACCAAACGAGATGCTAGAGGGGGGCATGGGCACATGAGAAGAGGGGAGGGGAATGCAGGCTGTGAGGAGGGGCCTGCTCAAGAAAGCAGGGGGGCAGCAAGACACTGTGGGGTGGGGGGAGGAAGCTAGTGTGCCCATGGGCACCTGAGTGGCAGGCTCACTGCACCTGCTGCAGGACCCACCAGAGCAAGGGAGGCAAGCAGTGGGGCCAAGGATGGAGATGGCCCCTGTAGCACCTGGGGCTGGAGAGGGAGCAGCAACAGCAGCAACAGAAATGCAGGCGAGACAGCAGGGAGCAGAGGGAACCACCCCCCAGCCCCAGCACCCCACAGAAGCTGTGCCAGCTGCCACCTAGGGGTCCAGATGGCAGGAGGCCCCTCACAAACACTCCCCCCTCTTCCCCCACAAACTTGTGGAGGGGAAAGAAGAAACCCAGGAGCTGCTGTGAAGCAGCCCCCTTACCTTCTCGGCTCCAGAGGGAGCAGCAGCTGCAGGAAGGGTGAAGTCCAGGCCTGCAGCAGTGAAAAAAGGGGCCAGGCAGTCCCCAAAAAGATGGAAAATGGGGGTCCCACTCCCCCCACTGTTGCATAAATTGCTAGTTTCGTCTCCTGGAGGCTAGTCCAATTTGCCCCAAGAAGAGAGTCACACTTTCAGGCTGGGTCCAACACCATTTTATTGTTTGCAAACAAGTTCGACAAAGGAGCTCTGTTGCTCAAAGCAGAGTCGACCTTGGGCGATGCTTGAGCTGAAACTTTTATGGATTCTACATTCCTTCTGGCCAGCGTATCGCAACTTGATTGGTTGCTGTTACTGCAAGTTTGCTTAGTTCCCTTATCTAGAAAGAGCTGGCAGAGAGTTTAGCAGCTTCTAAAACATGCACACTCAGCTAAATGATACGTGCTGTTTTGAGCCTAAGCAATGGAGAAGAAGCACACTTAGTTTTTACTACACCACCAGGATGAGGGCAGCAAAGGCCCCCCCTATCCACCCCCACCCCCCCCCCAGCAGCTCCTGCAGCCAGCTGAGGGGTGGGGGGGTCGGGAAAGGCTTCCTGCAAACAGAGCAGGCAGAGAGAAAAAAAAAGGGGGACCTGGCCCAGAATGTAGCCAGGGCCTGCCTGCCACAACCCCAGTAGCCCCCCTCACTCCCCTCCCAAAAAGGGGAGGGGAGGGGTGCAGGGAGGGGAAAAAAAGCACAACAATCCCAGACCAGCAGTCTGTTGTGCTCAGTGGAAGGGTGGTTCCTCTCTCCACCTCCAGGTCCCAAGACAGAGCAGGGGCGCTACAGCAAGTGAAAGGCCTTGGTGGAAGGGGAAAGAGGCAGCTCTTGCAGAGAGAGTCAGCAATCCTGGCTAATTAGGGGCAGCTGGGACAGGGTGGCTGCAAAATCAATTAAGGCCCAGTTGAAACTAATTGGGGCTGCCTGGAGGCCTATTTAAGAACCCTCCCTGTGAGTGAGGAGGGAGTGAGCTGAGGAGGAGTTTGGAGAAAGAGGAATAGAGATGTAGCTGTGTTAGTCTAGTTGACACCCACCCAGGCCTATGTAGCACTTTAAAGACTAACAAGAGTCTTTAAAGTGCTACATAGTCCTGTTTTTTCTTTGGAGTCAGAGACAGGCAACCAGGGGAACCAAAAGAGCAGCAAAGACTACAAGGAGGCAACAGGCCCCACACCAAGGTGAGTTAGCCATGTACTATGACTCTTAGATTATGGGACAGTGGGCTGAGCAGGGGTCAGGGACCCAGGAGTGGGACAGACCCTGCCACAATACACAAACAAGTACACTTACACCCAGATCCCCTTCTCTGCCACTCACACTCTTTGTTTTGTATACATGCCCCTCTTTTTTGAATAGGATGGTGAGGTTTTTTACTTGTTTCTGTCTTCTGTATAATTAACTTTGCTCACTGTAAATCAATTAAGGTGCTAGGATAGAAGTGGTTAAGGCATTGTGTTACAATATGCTAGGATTGTTTAGGGAAATTTTAGTAAAACAACTGAATAGATAAGGAGGACTTAAGTGTCACTATACACTGGGGTCCAAGAAAGAGACCAGCAAGAAAGGAAGATGAGGAGTAGAAAGAAGAACTCACCTCTGAGAGACAGCTTAAGACCAAAGCTGCCAAGAATTCTCTGCATGATGGTGAGGGGCAGCAACCAGGATCCAGATGACTGACCTTGCCTGGCCAGTGGGGGAAACTTGTCTGCCTTGATCAGGCTTGGTGAGCATGGTGCAGTGTGCTTAGCATAGGTGTGTGCCGGGTGTGCCCGTGCACACCCTAATGTTTCAAAGGGCCACTTCTGGGGAACGGATGCTGTGCCGGGTTTGCTGTGCATGTGTGGCCAAACCCAGCGGGTCTTAGGACCCCACGGAAAGAGGCGGCAGGGACACAGTAATGTCACCCTGCTGACCTGGCAAGTAAGGTGAGTTTAAACCCCAGGGGGGGTGTGCCCTGGGCAGGGAATCGGGAGTAGCATGGCTGGCCCAGGGAGGGAAGGGGGTGGTGGCCTGGGGGGGGGGGGGGGCAGCGCGGCTGGCCTGGGGGGGTTGGGGTCGGGGTTGGGGGTAGGGTGGCTGGCCCTTGCCCACCCCCGAGCTGCCTCCCAGACCCCCTTCCTCCTAGCCCCCCTCTTTCTCCCAGCCAGCCCCGTGTTCCTCGACCCCCCCCCGCTCTGCTTCCTGCCCCTCCTTCCTCCCAGTCAGCCCCATAGCCCCTGGCCCCCCACCAGCAGAGCTCTGCTTCCCGCCCCTGCTTCCTCCTGGCCAGCCCCACCCATCCCCCTGCCCACCATCAAGTGTCTGGGGTTTTTTTTGGGGGGGGCGGTCTACCTGGTAACCCTACCAGCTGCAGCTCCACAATGTGCTCGGGGAGGAGGAGAAGCATTGTCCCCAAGGCGTCAGACTCAACTAGAGGCTCCCAGTGCCAATCGCACCCCACCTCCTAGTCATTCCTCCACTGCCGCCAGGCTTCAGTCTGGTGCCCAGCCAGAAAACCAGTAAATACCAGACAGAGGGCCCAAAAACTGGACCATCTGGTAGAAAACCGGACACCTGGCAACCCTACAGGTCGGACCCGGTGCAGGCACCAAGTGAGGGGGAGACTGCTGGGACTTTGGGAACCAGAGACTGTGGGGTGGGGGTTTGTGGCCCTAAAGGGGACTGAGAAACCTAAGAAAGACAGAGTAGGGGGAGCACCAGAAGGGTGACCCTAGAACTCTGTTATAGAACAGCTGGCAGCTGCTGGAGGAGGAGGGAAAAATAGGGGGAAAGGGCCAGAGAGGAAGGGGCTTGTGCTGAGGGGAGGGGGGCAGGTCAGGAGAAGAAAGGAGAAGGCACCAAGGGACAGGGTGAAGGAGAGGGACAAATGCCAGGGGGCCAAGTGGAGACAATGAGGAAAAGGGCAGAAGGGGAGGTGTCGGGGGCAGGGGGGAGACAGGATGATGTGAGGAGAGGGGAAGGGCTTTGGGGGCTAGAGGGGAGAAGAGGAGGTGCTGGAAGAAGGCTTGAAAGAAGGGGTGGGCATGAGGAAGGCAGAGATGGAGCAAGGCATGTGTGAGGGCACAGGGGCAGAGGGTGGTGAGGGGTTGGGCATCAGGGAAAAAGAGGGCAAGGGGGGTAGGGACAGTGAGGGAAGGGGGAGGCACAAGGAGGGTGCAGGGGTAAGGGAAGGTGCAGCTGCCAGGGAATTCTGGGGGTGAAGCAGAAGGTCGGACACCTGCAGGGGAGGGACCAGCAGCAGAAGAGAGAGGCAGGGCAGGTGTGTAGAGGGAGGTGTTAGGAGAGGGGATGAGGAGGGGTAGCTCACATGATCAGAGTGGGGCTACTGGTGGAGTGGGCACAGGGGGAGAGAAGGGCTGGTGGAGGAGGGCAGGTCTCAGGAAGGCTGAGGGCAGTGAGGAGGGCAGGAGTCAGGACAGCAGGGGGGGCAGCAGGCACCAGGGGAGCTGATGGAGCAAGCAGAGGAGACAGGGCAGCAGAGGGGAAAGGTAGAGGTTTATAAGATTTATTAATAACTTGGGTGCCACAGTGGCACATCCAAACAAGCCACAAACTCAGTACTGGTGCACAACACAAAATTTATTGTGCTCATGGGAGGAAACTCTTAGAGGGAACACTTCCCCCAGCCTCTCCACCCCACGATTTAATGTCACACACATTGGTTTAATGCAATTGCAGGATAGTTACATGAGGGAGGTTTGGTGAGGGCCAAACTAATCCATATTGGTAAGAGGATGGTGGGAAAAGTCCTTGGGGGGTGGGGGGGGTGTGTGTCACATGACACCTTTTATTTCTGGTCATGTGTCTGTATTGCCCAGAAAGTGTTACCTCCAGAGCTGTGGCTAATGGGGGTCAGGGATGTGGCTAATGGGGGTCAAAGAGTACATTTAAAAAAAAAAATTAATTAGGTGCATACCCTAATGAAATGTGCTGCGCATGCCTATGGTGCTTAGCATCTGTATCTTGCTTGCGTGGGAGTCATTAATAAACAGAATAAGGCTATTCCTGGATTAAGATGCTCTCACTATCCTGCAAACCCACCAGATTCCTGAGCCCTAGGCAGCAGATAAAGGGGTGTGACAGAGAATTGTGTGTGGGTAACACTGCCCCTCCCGAGACTGGAATGGCGAGTCTGGGCAGTTCACAAAGTGATAAATAGGAGAATTCTGCAGGTCACTGAAGGGACATGTGCTGAATGATGGAGGAAAAGGGAGATTTGGGGGGATGGTTTCTGGGAGGAAGGCATTGGGATCAGCACAGTGAAGGTAACTCAGAACATTTATGGTGAGGTGCAGATGGAACCACTGAGGCAGTAACTGGGGTGAAATATAGGTGATACCCTGTTTTAACAAGGGCAGTCCTATTCCTAAGCTCTCCTGCAGGTGTCCTGACTATTTCTTAGAAAATATGGAACAATCTACCTGTTTATCTCCCCTCATTAGTACTGGTGCTGGCCAGAACCCTGCTCACCAGATGCCCCCCCACCAGTAGTGGGGTGGGGTCCAGTGGCTGACAACGGAGGTGGGCATTAGAGGCTGGGGATGGAGTGAAAATGCAGCATGTGGGGCTGGCCACTCCACCTGCTGCTGCTGGCTCTTGGCCAGCCCCTGGGGCCATTTCCAGTGGTTTAGTAATGTAAGGTAATATATATAATCTTTAATATTGTAGTAGTCAAATTCTTTTAGTTAAGTATACATCTCCTCTATTTCCTTGTTCTAAAGTTTTAGTAAGTAAAGAGACAGGATCTCATATTGTGTCTGTTAAAGAGATTAGAAATATCGAAGGCCTGGGCCTTCGATGTGAATTGTTTTGATTTTGATTTTGATTTTGCTTAATATAAAACAGTATTGTTTACCTTTGAAGGATTCTGTGTGAGAGACTGTTTGTATGAATGAGATATAGTGTGAAGGTCATCGTTAGAGCCAGATGGTCAAGAGAGAAGGGGGAGAATGTGGGGTGAAGACAAACTCTAAAAGATAGACTGCAAAGAGCAGAGAAACCGTCAGTGTGTACTCACGGTCAAGAATGGATCAGATTGACAGAATTGACGGCTCTAAAGGTGAAGGGCGGGCACCCCTAAAAACAACTGATTAACAATCCAGGATGGGATGAGCCTTCAAGAGATGTTGGGAATGATTGACATCAACAAGATAACACTCCGGTCACAGAATGACACAGTGGAATACATTGATTTCAACAGAGAAAAGGATGATAAAAGCAAGGTGCTTTGCTATGGAACTTTGGGTTCGTCTGCCACCATCCCCAGAGGAGCATCAGATTGTGACCAACAAAGGCCCTGCTCCCCCCCTGTTCAATCTAACTGGCCACTAGATTGACACAGACTCTGGACTGGTAACTATGACATCATCTGGCAAAACTGTGTATGCATGATGTTTTGTGTGTGTGATAGAAAAGCATATGCAACTGTCGTATTCTCAATAAATGTGGCGCACTGCCTTTTCCCCTATAAAAGATCTCGTTCTGGCCTTTGCCCACGCTCGCTTACCGCCCCTTCTCTGGCCATCTGGTTCTAAGCAATATAACTTTGCACAGCTATCTTGACACATTCACACTCCTCTCGCACACATGAGCAATGTTACAAGGGCTTTCGAGGTTACATAGATCTGCATCGGGCAAAGCAAAGAGGCATTGTAAATCAAACAATTAAGGCTTCGACCGTCAACATTTTTCTAATGTGTACTTGGTTTAAGCATTACCCCTTAGCTCCCTTTTTGCCCCCCAGAGCCCTGTCCTGAGTCCTGCACCCAGGAAGCATGGGACTGCTCTGTCCCACATGCACTGCCCTGCTGAGCCACTTCCCTGACCTGGTTTGTGGAGGCCTCTGCAGCTAAGTTCCCTCTGGAGTGTGCACTTGTGCAGGCACGGAGAATTTTAGTCCCCGCCCCCAGCAGAGCCGTGGAGCAGCGTGCTGGAGTAACCTGCTGCTGCTGGTGGACTTGGTGGTGGAACAGCTGGGAAGCTCTCAGCTGCCCTGACTCCCCAGGGCTGGGGCCGGGGCTACAGCCATGTGATGGCTGCCCATCTGCTCCCGGACCAGGTTTTGTATTTACTGTCCTTTTAAAATCCTTTTGTCCCTGCAGGAGATGTCTCCTTTTCCTGTAAGAACCTACGGAGCCACTCAGTTTCCCAGTGTGTGTAACGTCTCAGCAATCTAGTAGTTAAGATGGTCACAACTGCCTATATCAACCAAACTCCCTCCCAGATCCATTCTCCCTCCTGCACCCCAATCCCTGGCCTTACCCCAAGTTCCCTTCTGCACCCAATCTCCATTCCAGACCCCGGAATTCCTCCATTAATATCCTGGAAGAGTGCAGCCCTCGACCACTTTCCAAAATCTGGGAGTGGCCCCCCTGCCTCCCCATCAAAAATTATTGCCCACCCCTGGTTTAGAGGGAACCTTGCCAATGGCCGGAGCACTCTCTCCCCTCTGTGCAGCTGCACCACTGCAATGTTTCTAGCCCAGATGAGCGCTCAGTCCAAGCCCTGGGGGAAGCAGGTAACACAAGTTCTCTTACAGATGGGGACCAAAGCTCAGAGAGATCCAGTGACCATAGGGCATCTGTTCCAGAACCAGGATCAAGCCCAAAACTGGTTCCCATTCAGCTCAAGAGAATTTTCAACATTCCACTTTTTCTCTCTGATCTCAGATTGGGACAAAAGTGAAAATCTTAAATATTTTTTGTGAACCAAAAATCAGAAATAATTTTGATTCGTGTCAAATGTGCTTCTGTCAGTTCAAAACATTGTTTCAATTTCCCTTGATATTTCCTTTTTTTTAGTGAAAATGTTCCGATACTTCAAAACAAAGTTCACTTGACTCAAAACTGAAACCTGCTGGGTCCACAGTTTTGAAATTATTTTATCCAAAAATGTTTGGGTTTGAGAGTTCCATCAAATCCAACTCTGTTTTGCAAACTGCTTCTGTTTTGCTCAATCAGCTTCTCCCGCACCACCGCCAAGAACTGAATTGGGAAATTCCTGACTAGCACTCTAGACTCAGGAGCTCACACTCCCAGTCCAGCACATTCACAAAAAAGCTCTGGTTTTCTGTCCTATTCCTTCCAGGGAAGCCGCCTCGTCAGAGGCCTTATATGGGCTGCCAGACATGGGGCTAGAGGATTTGACATGCCCAGTGCCTCTTAATCACTTCTATCCCATGTTAAAGGCTGAGTCACACTGGGCAAATGTCAGCCACCTGGCATAGGAAGCACATTGCCCCCTGCATTATTTTTAGCCCTGATTCCCTACCCTGCAGCCAGGGAATGCAGCAAATGGAGCAGACAGTTATTTACCTAGGGAGACAGATGTGGTTTTGTTACTAATCATTGGATAGCTCAACTCGTATAAACCCACTGCTTCCTGGGGCCCAGCTCAGCCTGGCAGCCTGGTGCTGTGACGATGCAGTCGGGGATCCCCTGATCCTGCACCCCTGTAGCAGCAAGAACAGACTCCGCCAGCAGTAGAATAGAGGGGTTTTATTGCTTCTCCAGGATACAGCCCAGCACAGATGTGATGCAATTACAGCATGCGGGGCCAGGATGTTTCAGACCACTTGGGTTAGGGGTCTATCACCCCTGGCCCTCAGCCCCAGCAACCTTAGTCACTCTCCCTCATGGTTCCATCCCCAGACTGACCCTCCCCCCCCCCCCCCCGAACACTCGCTTCCCTGGTTCCCTCGCTGCCCCAACTCGTCTGACCGGTTGGGTCTTTGTCTATGTGGCTTAGGCAGCCCCCTGCGGGGCCGTGCTCACAGGCAGGGGCCAGTAGGGGTCAGTCACAGCCCACAGCCCCAGCACTGCAGCCAGGAAGGTACTGACACCACATCACAGGGGGTGAGTCAAGGGGAATCACACCTCAGGATACGGAGCAGACAGCCCCCCTGCTGTGCCACAGGCGCTCTTTTGGTTCGCTCTGCTCCTGAGCACCACAGGTAACTTGCACCCTCCCGGCCGCTCCTTGCTCTGACTCCCTCGGCTAATGCCACCCATCCCGCTTGCCTTGCGGTGGCCCCCCAGCTTGAGGGTAATAGGCGGCTATGGGTGCCCACCGCACTCCCAGCCCTGGCAGGTCTACTTCGCCTATAGCTCCAACTACCGCTGGTGTGGGGGTCTCTCATCAATGAATGGTGGATCATCTCGGCAGCGCATCGCTACAAAAGGTGAGTAGGCTGGTGCACCAGCAGAGCCGTTCCCTGCCCGCGTGGAGGTGAAGCAGGTCTTCAGTGGGGCGCGGCCTTGGGGGTGTTATGTGGGGCTCTAGGTCGTATTGCCTAAGGAACTGAACGCTGGGAAGTTGCAGAAAGGGCTGGTAGAGCTCTAGGGTGTGTCAGAGAAGGACTGCATGTCAAAGGAGGTCTCCCTGCCCTGCTCTGGGAAGCCGTGGCACCTCAGTTGAGGAAAGGTGTGGACAAGTGGGAGAGAGCCCAGAGGACCATGACAAAAATGATCAAAGGGTGAGAAAACGCGACCGCTGAGAACAGGCTGAAACAACTGGGCATGTTTAGGGCTGAGAAAAAATGCCTAAAGGAGGAGCCTGATAACAGTCTTCAAATCTGTTCCTGGGTGTTATAAAGAGGCCACTGACTGAGCTGCTCTCCCTGCCCACTGGATGTGATGAATTCTCAAGGCCCCTGCCAGCCCTGCATTGCTGTGACTCTGTGGCTGTTCCCTGCAGTCCCAGCACCCTAGTGGCCCACCTTGGGGAGCATGACACCGCTGCTGACGAGGGCACTGAGCAGCATATCCAGGTGGCCAAAGCCATCCAGTTCCCGCAGTACAACCAGCGCACCATGAACAATGACATCATGCGGGTGAAGCTGGCCCAGCCAGCCCAGTTCAGTGCCTACGTGCAGCCCATCCCTGCTGCCAGCAGCTGCCCTGTGCCCTGGACGGTGTGCCGGGTCTCTGGCTGGGGCAAACTCCTCACCTCTGGGGGTAAGATACCATGGGGACAGCTTCAGTGAGGGGCAGTGAGGGAGGGGCCCATCTGCAATCATTCGGACTTACACAAGGCTGAGTGAAAGGGGAATTAGCCCACCGACTCCAGTGGGGTTACTCCTGATTTACCTGGCATGGGCAATGTGGAAATCAGGCCCCATCTTCCCTGTCATTGAATGGGCTCTGGCATTCAATCCCCATTTTCTCTCCTCTGCAGTTCAGTACCTGGCTGCCATACAGTGTCTGAATGTGCCCATACTCTCTGACTCTGCCTGCCATGCCGCCTACCCCGGCCGCATCACCACCAACATGTTCTGTGCTGGCCATCTGGAGGGGGGCAAGGACTCTTGCCAGGTGTGGTGGGAATGTCTGGCAGGGTGTTTGGGAGGGGGGGCGGTTGCATTTCTTTCAGCTGCAATGGCATTCAAAACGAAAGCTGTTTGCTCAATGCGTGGCCACAATCACCAGGTTGAGGCATTGCAAGGGCAGCACGCTGAGCCATGTGTCCTGGCAGTGTGAGGTTCAGGGGTTCATCATGGCACTGCTGCCATTAGGGAGGGCACTTCCAGGGCTCAGGGCTGTTTCTGCTGAGTGCCCCGTCATGTATTGGGTGCGGAGTCAAATGCAGACAGGTGTCTGTGTGTGCATGCACATGAGTGATGGGGTGTGAATGGGTGCGGAGGCTTAGGTGTGCATTTGTGCAGAAAGGTGTGTAAATCAAGGGGTTTGTGGGCATTGGTATGCACAGGAGGTGGTGCATGTTAGTGTGTGTGCTAGTGCTCTGATGTGTAATATTAGTGTCTGCAGAGGAGCTTCAGGACTATTTGTTGTTTTTCCAGTTACAGACTAACTTGGCTCCCCCTCTGAAGGGGGTGTTAGACACTGCTCCATGTCAGCTGGGCATCTGAGGCCATTCAGGATACATTCTAATGCTGCCCAAATGATTAGGAGAGCACCCCAGGTAGGTTTTTTGTTTCTACTTGTAGTGCACATTCACACACATCTTGGTGCACTTAAAAAACCTTATTCTGCACAAGTCACCAAGGTGTGGGGAATCCCCAGATCCTACATCTCCCAGATGTAGCCAGATGTGACTCTCAGCCAGCAGGGAGAACAGAAGGATTATTGGTTCAGAGGGACACAGTGCAGAACAGACTTGTCAGCACAGGGACCAGAGGCAGTCAGCACAATCCCTCTTTGGGGGAGGTGGGGCCCAGAGCCAGGGCCCCGGCCCTCCCCTGCATCCTAAGCCAGCAGAGACGGATCTACTCCCAACTCCTGCTCTCAGCCCCCCAGCCAGGCTCCTTCACGGGCCTTTGTCCTGCTTCCCCAGCAAATGGAGTCACCTGGACCACATTACAAAGGGCATTGGCCATTGTGCAGGTGCGGGAGACTATCATACTATAGTTCCTATCCCCATCTAGGTATTAGTACAGTGTCCAGGGAAGCTGAGGCAGACAAACGGGTTTGCTGTAGGATACTAGAACTCACATGCAACGTAACAAGGAGACTAAAATCCCCAGTTTGTCACAGCACATGGAGAGAAACAATCCACACCTGGACAGAAAAGAGGGAACATCGATGTTAGAGCGTGTTCCCGAGATGTGTGTGCTAATGCATGGATGTGTGTTATCAGCATCAGCAGAATGAGTATGTGCACAAATGCACCAGAGTTGTGTATGTTAATGTATGTGTTTTATATTAGCATCTTCAGAAGGTGGTGCTAGTGTGTGCTTGTGTGTGTGTGTGTGTGCTAGTGCACAATAAGGTGCTGTTAGTGCACGCCTGGTGTGTCTGTGTGCTAGTGTATAATAAGGTGCTGTTAGTGCGTGCCTGGTGTGTGTGTGTGTGTGTGTGTGTGTGTGTTAGTGCACAGTAAAATCCTGTTAGTGTGTGCCTGGAGGGGAAGTGCTAGGGTTTGCTCTAATGGGCAGAGAAGGGTCCAAAGAGGAGACCTTACCCTGGTTCCATAGAATCATAGAGCACTGGAACTGGCAGGGACCTTGCAAGGTCATCGAGTCCAGTCCCCTGCCCTCACAGCAGGACCAAGCACGGTCTAGACCATCCCTGACAGATGTCTATCTACCCTGCTCTTAAATATCTCCAGAGATGGAGATTCCACAACCCCCCAGGCAACTTATTCCAGTGTTTAACCACCCTGACAGGCAGGAAGTTTTTCCTAATGTCCAACCTAAACCTCCCTTGTTGCAGTTTAAGCCCATTGCTTCTTGTCCTGTCCTCAGAGGCCAAGGAGAACAATTTTTCTCCCTCCTCCTTGTGACACCCTTTTAGATACCTGAAAACCAGTCTGCAGAGCAAGGTCATTAGTGCTTGCTGGAATTAATGCAAGACAATAAATCCACACCAAGAATAGTGTCTGACCTACAGTTTCAAGGCAAATCCCAGAAATTCTGCACCAGGCCTGTCCTAGGTGCTAGTGAACTCCCACAGACTCCAGTGTACCTGTGAACTAGCCAAAGCAGCTTTGACTGTGTTGACCCCAGTGGTGTGGTCTGGCACTTCCCTGGTGCCAGCATGTGTGAAGGAGAAGAAAGGGGGTCTGGATGGGCAGGTCGTCCCATTGTTCCCAACATCACCTGAGCCTGGGTTAACAGCCACATCCAGCCCTAGGGCTCTGACTCCTACTTGTCTGGGCACAGCCTTTTGCCAGTTCTAATGCCATGAAGGGGCCTGGCCCAGCCCTGCTAGGTTGGCTTTTTGTTCTCTGCAAGGAGACTCTGGTGGGCCGGTGGTCTGTAATGGGAAGCTGACAGGGGTGGTGTCCTGGGGCATTGGGTGTGCTCAGAAGAACTACCCTGGAGTCTACACTACAGTGTGTATGTGTGTGTCCTGGACTGAAGAGGTCACTGTCAACAACTGACATGCACAGAGCACCTCTTCTGGCAAAGAGCTGTGTTCACAGCTTCCCAGCCCGCGTCGCCTGCTGCCTGGACAGACGTCACTGTCCCTTTCTGCCTCTGGGTGCCTTGATGCCAAGGAACCCAGAAGGGAAGATACCAGATGCTTAGAAGAGAAGGAACAAATGCGGATATAAAATTGCAAACTCCCCAATAAAACTGCTATTTCTGCCGAACTCTCAGCATCTGCACCCCAGAGCAGCACTCGCATCCCACACCGTGATCACCAGAATAAGAGGCATGTGAGGGTCGCAAGTGGATCTCTCCGAGCCCCTATAGTGCTGGGTGCTGCAGACATACAGGGAGGGACATGCCCAGCCCAGAAGAGCTTCCAGATGAAACTGAGAAAGGCAGCGTTATGTTCCCCATGCTGCAGCTGAGAGAGATGCACCGAGAGTGATGCAGTGATTGCACAGGGGGCGTCTGAGCTGCAAATTGGATGCAGGTAGCTGCAGTCCCATCTTGTGCCTCAAGTGCAAGCCACCCCCTGCTGGAGACACCCAGTGGCTGCTCTGTCTGGGGTGAGGGGCTGGCACCCCTGGGGGAACAGCTGAAGAGGCTGCCACCCTCGAGCATGTCCTTGATGTGGAAATCACTGAGTGAGGGTTTTGCCAGGACTCTTGGGTTCTATCCCCGGCTTCCCCCAGGAGCCACTTGAGGGAGAAGTTTCTAAAAGCTTTTCCAGGCTCAGTTGCCACAGCTGGCTGTGGGACAGTGGGGCAGATGCATTGCCAGGGGAGCTGTGTGGAGGAGTGGAGCCCTCTGCTGGAGGTCTGAAGTCCCACACCGCAGAACCACAGCAGCAGTGAAAGGCAGCTGTGGCAGAGTGCCCCGGGGTATTCACTTGCAGAGTGTGAGACTGCCTTCTTATCAGACAGCTGTGGCTGGCATAGCAGGGCCTTGACCCCAGGCAAAGGCTTCTTAGCCCTGCCACAAAGCACCTGGTATAAAATGACTGTGCTGCCAAGCAAAGTGCTGTACAAACAGATGGGTGTTTGCATTTGTTCTATGCCCGCATGGAGTAGGGCCCAACAAGTCTGGGGGAGCCAGAGTGGCTGCATAGATGCATTGGTACCTGAACCCCTTAGTTCTGCTGGGCGGTGATGTCCATAGCATAAGCCCATAGATCCTGCCCCTACAGGAACTACTATGATGGATTACATCCCCTCTGAGCTACCATCTGATGTACTAGTATAACACTGACCCTGCCTGGTCCACCAGTTCTTTAGTATCTGGGCTCCCTTACACTGCCCTGCTGATCCAGGCCCTCAAACCTCCTCCAGCACACACTGGGGGGGATACACCCTGCTTCAGGAAGACACAGACACTGAAATCAGCTCCACATGGGAAGACACAGCTTGAAAATTGCTCAGCACAGACATGCACACTGTGTTGTCTTGCACTGCACAGAGAACTGTACCAAGGCAGCTCATGAAATTTGCCTCGTCTCTCAATCTCCTCCATCAATGTGGAGGAAGATATGCCCAGCTTTTTGCCCCTCAGTTATGAAATCACAAACTTCAGAGAAGATAAAAATAAGGTTATTCAGTAGAAAAGAACATATGGGATAGCAGACAGATCGAAGTAGATTACTCAGCAAATAAAATAAAACAAGAATATAAGCTTAAAATACTAAAGAAACTGGTCACAAGTAGCTTCAGAGGGGTAGCCAAGTTAGTCTATCAAGTGCTACCAGACTTTGTTTTTATCCTGTACAGACTAACAAAACATGTAGATGGTATCATGAGCTTTCATGGGCACAGCCCACTTCTTCAGATGACTGGAGTACAAGTAGTAATTTTTCACCTTAAATGTTATTTTAAGCAGATTGCAGAGGTACTTGATGGCAAGCTGATCTTGCTTGCAGCTTAAAACTCCAAGTAATTCTCTCATTGGTACTTTTCCAGCCTGGGGCCTATCCTTCTCTCCCTTCCCACATCCTTGTTTCTTAGATGTTCACCACAGTCATGTTGGATGGAGATTCAATGAAGAACAACCCTTGATTTTATCACTCCCTGAAGGTTTTGCATATGGTGGGAAACTTTTGTTCCCAAACTTAATTCCCATGCCAGTTAGTGGAAAAATACCGGTATTCCAAGATGGAGTTCAGTAACAGGTGACTTGATCACATGATCCTGAAGTCATAACTCAAAAGTTAATTTGCAGCATCCACAGGAAAGCTTTCCAGGAAGCTGGTAGATGAGCATCTTCAAAGACCTCCTGTCCTCCCTAATGGTCCAATGACTTGTTCCCAGCTAGCCAGACAGACTGGTTGCATTGTCTGGTGGATGTTCCCCAGGTGCAAACGCTTTTGTAGTATAGATGTATAGTCAATATTCTTAACTTTAGATAAAAAAATGATAGCTGCATAAGTAAAAGGTGTGTTTCATGGGACACTACTGAGAGTATCTAATTCAGGACCAACTACTGAGAAAACAGAGTTGTTGACTTGAGTCCCACGACTTGAACTCGAGTCGACTTAAGTCGCCTAGGTGACTCGCCTTGAGACTCGACTCGGGTTCATTGTTTGTGACTTGAGACTCGACTTGAGACTTTGTCAGCCGGTGGTCAGGGCAGTGCATGTGTGTGTATTACACCCGAGTCTTCAACTGCTGAGACACAAGGCCTCATCGCAGTGGGCAGTCTAGGTGAGACTGATGGGCGCCCCGAGGAGTTTAACGTCCGTGTCTTTACCACTAGGATTGGGATCCTTTCGCGGCGGGTGGCCGACAGACGCCCCAGAGTTTACAGGGAGAGCTTATTACACCTCAGATTTTGACTGCTAGGATACACGATCCCTTCTCAGCGGGCAGCCTGGGGAGGCTGAGAGATGCCCCAATGGATCTGTCCCTTATGACCGGCTGGAGTTCTTTTAAAAAAAATTGTGCTTGGTTCTGTTACAGCAACTGAAGGAGTCAGGTCACAGCTTAAACAGTTACTATTTTATTGTTACAGGGTAAACTTAGCTGTTAAATGCTACTACTGTGTTACAGATAACACAGCCACTACAAAGGACAGGACAGAAATTACACTAATAAGTCACTTACAGGTACTATGAAGCCCTTTTGGTTCTCTGAGCTCTTATTAAATGCATGCAAAATAGACACCTAGCAGGTATATATTCTCACCCCTGCGTTCCAGACTTGGCGTGGCCAGCGTCTTTCTCTCAATCCCTCAGGAAGAAGTAGGGCGAGGTTGGGCGTCCCACAGACCTCGGGAGTCAATCAATACCTGTCAGCAGGTGTAGATGATTGGAGCTCAAATGGGGTGGGCTACTAAACCCCTCTTTATACCCCTTGGGTCATGTAGGCTTCTTCCTGGTCTCAAGTGGCCAATTAGGAAAAATGGCTTTGAACACCAAGTTTCCCACGAAGGGTGCAAAGCATAATTCACACCTGGGAAAATGCAGACAATGGGCACCTCTGGTATGTGATGGGTGAAGATTCCCCTCCTGGGACAGTGCAGGCGTCTCAATTACTGGTACTAGCCATCAGGGCAGCGGGAGGCCCCGGGTCGTCAGCTAGCCCATTTACTGTCTGGTTTCTGTTTATGGTAGAGTCAGGGACAGGCAGCACACCTGCGTTCCCAGGGCATCAAAGGCTGACTGCCTTTCTCTTGCTCTCTGGGGGGGGGGAAACAAGATGGGGTTCATGTCTGGCTACATTCCATCCCCTTGACACACCTCACTATGTCCCAGAACGCAAGATGGCGGTGATGCCAGCACCTTTTGCCCTCCTTGGAGGAAGCTAAAATCGCCCTATCGGCAGGGTCTGATCAGATAATTTTGGATCAAGGGATTGATTAGGATCACCTCCCAATGCCATATACCGGACTTGTGCAGAGGAGGTGGCAGTGTACACCAAACGCTTAACAATACATAGAAGCATGCAGCAAGCAATTACAACAAGTAACATGGTTAATATAGTATTTACAATAGAGTAAAGGAATGGAGTTAACGAAAATCCTAGGTGTTGGGCTAGCCAATCTAGCCATGAGGCTTTTCCGTCCTCAGTTACAGTGTGTAGCACCTTAACAGCGCCCTTTATAGCGAATGCATCTTGTTTAATTTGTAAGCAGCAAGATTGGTTAATTATCACACATACTCCGCCCTGCTGGGCTAAAACTGCGTCTAAGGCTATTCACTAATGCCTTCTCCAGCTCAGCTACTCCAAGCCAGGGCAGGAATGCGCGGGTGAACTGGTGAAAAATCTGTAGAGCGTTTTATAAGGGGGTTCAGGGTGAATCTTCTTGGCATCCGGTGCAGGAAACTTCCAAGGTTAGTGAGACCAGGAGCCATAATGTGGGGGTGTACAATGAGCCCCCCAGGGGCAGCGTCCTATTTAATTCAGTGGCAGATACTTGTTGGCTTTCTGCCTGCAAATGAAAAAGAGTCCTGGCTCTTCCTTTAGAATAGGGGAGTAGGGTCCCTTATACCACCCTGTTCCAGTGGGTCCTTTCTTTGGGGTATGGTGGGTAGCACAGTAATTATCATTAGTGGCTGTGCAATGCAAGGCAAGCAGCAAGTCCTGTAGGACCTGATCTGCTGCAAAAAGCTCTGCCCTAGCACACTGGTTTGGGAGTAGGGTGTTACTGGTTACCAGTGTGGGGTTGTATATTTGACCGGTGTTAGGAATAATGAATAATGACTGATTGCACCAGGCTTTTCCTTCCGGGCATTGGCTGAAGTTTAGGGGAATAATGGTAACATTGCTAGATAGTGGTGTGCCACCTTGGGAGATGTTATATCCCCAGCACCTTAAGGGTTTTTGGTGGGTTGCACTGGGATAGACATCCCAGACTTTTAATTTCTCATTAAAACTTACAATGTGGGTACACTGCTGATCCCCTAACCACCCGAGGTGGGGTCCAGTACCATTTTTGTTCTCAAAGCAGATGGGGTACGCTTTCCTGGAGGTTCCTGTTATATACTCCAGAGGTTGACCCCATAGTGTAGGTTGCCATTGTCCATGCCACCCCCAAGTTCCTTTCCCAGAGCCATTCCGAAGATCCTGGTGGTCGGGGTCACTGTCGTTGAACCAGGCTGGTCCCCATCTGAGGATGTCGCTCTTGTTCCACTAGCTGTTCAAGTTTAGAGGAACAAATTCAATCCCTAGTCCTGTGGAAAAGTTCAGCAGTGTACACGTCCAACAGTCTGTGGCGCCAGTTTGGATGGCATTCTGGAAAGGGTGTCTGGGAACGGCGGAGGCTGCTGTGGCCACAAGGAACATTACAACGAGTCCAAACATCATGCTGTCGCACGGATCGGGGTCTGCCACACAACCATGTTTGATTCTAAAAGAAAGCACAAAGTCAACTGGTCTTGGATACAATCCAAGCCTTAGTTATAGTTATTGGCATCCTTACAGAACTTGAGGTAGTCCACATCCCTTTTCCTTTATAAGTTTGGACAACGTGTGTCTGTGTTCCAAGGCTGGGGTGTTTAATTACAACGGTGTTCCCAGGAGCATATTTGGGAGCCATTATCTGATTGTATTACTTGGGGTGTTGGGACGAGTGCTGTTGGGCAGTTTAGTCCCATGATGGTTGACAACCCCGTTGCTAATCGGGTCGGGTAGGCAAAGCCGATTCCCGAGACAATCTCTACTCCAGTCAAAACATATTTCCTTCTCTGTCTGGTGGAGGGTAATGGGCCAATGTAATCAATTCACCAGTTTGCCCATTACCCGTTTTAGCAAGGAGGGTGGCCTTGTTCACTAAGCCTCATACCTCCTCGTCCTTTTCTTAAGCATATTCCTGAAAAAAAAAAAATCTGAGAGTTGCTTTAACTCTCAGTACCCATCCTTAAGGGAATCTAGCTCTGTCTGGGTACTGAGGGACATGCATTTCTACCTCTCCACTTCTGCAGCAGAGGCGTTTACATTTTTGCAGTTTCATATTTGCATTCTTATATTCAGTCAATTTGAAGAACACCTCATTACAGGTTTTCCATAGAAGTCAAGCTGCAGCTGCTTCCCTCTTCATTGGGGCAAAGGGTTTACATATCCACAAATAGTTAGCCAATTTGTCTTCTAGGTCTGAAAGTGTATGGACAGCAGCTAACACTTGATCAGACCAAGGGCTATGCCCGAACCTTTGCAAGATTTTGTTCAAAAGGGGTAACATCTTTTACAAATGCCAATTTCTCAGTCTTCTCTCTGGGAGCCTTCTTAAAAGACTGCTTACATTTAAACATTTTCTAGTATACCCAACCTCCTATTGGGACTAAAAAAGTAATACCAATACCTCCTTTTTTTCCCCTTTCTTTCAGGGGATAAGGCAACATGCCACATTTATTGAACATACATAGATCAATCAATACTTATCATATGCATATGATACATTACACTCATCTACTCTTACACACCCACAAGCATACTCCGTCTTGTTGTTACCAAAGGTTGCTCCCCCTTTTGTATCTGTTCTCACATTTAGCATTGTGCAAACATAAATCCTTTTAGATTCTCATTTTTATGTTTGACTCCTCTTCCCATCTTTCTTTCTGGAGGACTACAATTTGAACTTTCTGATCTCAGGTAGTTTGCTGATCAAACTTAGCTATTACCTGCAAAGTTTCTTTGTGCTGCCAGCTAGGGCATTTGTATCACGAAGGAAATTACAACCTGTTGTGGCTCCTGGAGCCTCCACAACATTTTAATTTGTTTGCAGTTTTTACCCCTTCTACAATATACATGGCATGTCACAGGAAAATGTGATTACATCATGGCCATTGACGGCCGTGCAGGCGGGGGCACTGATCACGCCTTCTGCCTGGGGCGCCAGCTGCCGCAGCCGGCCTCGGGCCACTCCTGGTTATTTATAAAAAGAAGGAAGAAAGTACCAGAGTTGAAATTGGATAAAGGGATCAAATGTGCACAACAATTGCAAAGTTCTTGGTGCAAGCTGGTAGCAGGGATGGAACAAACTGCTGGCTCACGTCCAGTCTCTGGTTACTTCCAGATCAGGGGAGCTCACAGCTTGTGGGTCCATGGTCAAAGTGTGGGTGGCTGGGCCCAGCTCTGCGCTCCAAGAAAGGGTGGGGGCCTCAGGTGGGAAGGGTGGAGCCAGGGTAGCCAGCCCTCAGTGCTTCCCAGACCACTGTGTGGCCTCTGCCCAGCGCTCAGAGCCGCCCTGAGTGCACAGCTTGGTGCTCCAGAGGCAATTTGAAGGGGCTGGAGCTCTGACTACAGCTGCTGCTGCAAGTAGCATCAGGGTGTGTCTAGACTACAGGGTTTTTTCGAAAAAACTTCCCCTGTGTCTAGACTGCTGCTGCATTCTTTCGAAAGTAAATCGAAAGAACGCGGCAGTTTTTCTGACCGCGGAATACCTTATTTACAAGGAAGAATGCCTTTTTTCAAAAGTGCTCTTTCGAACAAAGGCGCTATGTCATGCAATCTGTGCTTTTTCGAAAGAGCAGCCAGACTGCCTGGGTGCTCTCTTTTGAAAAAGCAGTTTGCGTTTTCGAAAGTACTGGTTGTCGTCTAGACGCTCTTTTTCGAAAGAGCCTTTTCAAAAATATCTTTTGAGGAAGCCTTTTTCGAAACACGCTTGCAGTCTAGACGTAGCCTCAGTGATGCTGGGAGCCCCGGGCCTTTTGAATCTCTGGGCCCCAGGGAAACTGCCCCCTTTTCCCCTCCCTCCCCCTCATCAGCAAGCCTGTTCCAAATCATTGGAAGGACCAAAGTCTTGTTGCTAGAATGCTCTCATTGGTGTGCGGCCATAGCCCAGAGCCTGAGCAGCAGAGAAACTGAAGCAGGAAAGAGGCAAGAGGGAGATCCGCCTTCCCAGCTCTAACAACACAGAGCGTTGACTGTGCCCCAGTCCCCCACGCTCTTGTCCCCAGCTCACAATCCCCCTTCTCCCTCCTCCAGACCCAAATATACCTGCAGTGCCCTCCCCAGTCACACCCCTCCCCCGCCTTCTGCAGGCCCAAATATACCTGCAGTGCACTCCCCAGTCACACCTAGGGTTGCCAGATGGTTGAAACCAAAAATACCAACCCCCCCCCCCAAAAAAAAAACACTGGGAAAAAATTCTGTTGAAGGGGAAAAAAAAGGGGGGGGAGGAACCAAAGTTGTTGAGCAAACCTCCAAGGGCTTATTAAGCCAAAAAAATAAAAATTAAAATAAAACAGCATTAAAAGAGCATGTCCCCTTTAAGTGCAGGGATAGGGACAGGGGAGCGGTTGAGCACTAAGACCCAGGGGAAGCATTCCTCATGGTCTTTTGGCCGGCAGCCATTTTGTGCTGGCAGCCTTGGGGAACCAGGTAAGCATGGGGGCTGGGGTTGGGGGGCTGGGGGTGTTGGGGGCCAGGGGGGACTCGGTGCGGGGGGGGGGGAGGCCGGGCGCTGAGTGTTTGTAGGGTTGCCAGGTGCCCGGCATTTTCGCTTCCTGGCTGGGGAAAAATTCAGAGAATACCCGGCAGCTCAGGTGTCCGGTATTCTCTGAATGTTTTTATTGGACAGGAGCCGAAAATACTGGACTGTCCGGGTGAATCCCGGACACCTGGCAACCCTGGGCCCTCCCCCCTCCTCCTTCTCTTTGCTGGCCAGACGTATTCACCAGCTTCAGTCCCTGTGTGCTATGAGCAGCCGGACAGACGCTCTCCTGCACGCGTACACCCACAGCAGTGTCTGTTTAAAGAGACACCAAACAAAGCCGAGGGTCTATGGCTGAGAGTTGCCTGCTCTCCCCTACATCCTCGAGGGTTCAGCCCAGGGGCGGCCCGTGAGCCTAGGCAGACTAGGCAGTCACCTAGGGCGCCGTCGGCCCGGGCGCCCGATGATGATGTCACGGCCATTGACGGCCGTGCAGGCGGGAGCGCCGATTGCGCCTTCTGCCTGGGGCGCCAGCTGCCGCAGCTGGCCTTGGGCCGCTCCTGGTTCAGCCACAAGCCTGTTCTGCTCTGAAAACACTAGGGCTGTGTCTAGACTGGCCAGTTTTTCTGGAAAATCAGCCGCTTTTCCGGAAAAACTTGCCAGCTGTCTACACTGGCCACTTGAATTTCCGCAAGAACACTGATGATCTCATGTATGATCTTCAGTGTTCTTTCGGAAATACTATGCTGCTCCCGTTTGGGCAAAAGTCCTTTTTGCGCAAAGCTTTTGCGCAAAAGGGCCAGTGTAGACAACGTGGTATTGTTTTGCGCAAAAAAGCCCCCAGGCTGCGTCTAGATTGGCATGATTTTCCGGAAATGCTTTTAACGGAAAAGTTTTCCGTTAAAAGCATTTTCGGAACAGAGCGTCCAGATTGGCACGGACGCTTTTCTGCAAAAGCACTTTTTGCGGAAAAGCGTCCCTGGCCAATCTAGACGCGCTTTTGCGCAAGAAAGCCCCGATCGCCATTTTAGCCATCGGGGCTTTTTTGCACAAAACAATACCACGTTGTCTACACTGGCCCTCTTGCGCAAAAGCATTTGTGCAAGAGGGCTTTTGCCTGAACGGGAGCAGCATAGTATTTCCGCAAGAACACTGACGATCGTACATGAGATCGTCAGTGTTCTTGCGGAAATTCAAGCGGCCAGTGTAGACAGCTGGCAAGTTTTTCTGGAAAAACGGCTGATTTTCCGGAAAAACTGGCCAGTCTAGACACAGCCACAGAGTCAGAATGGAGACATTCATCTTCCAGCCTGGTCTCGCCCAGCCACTTGGCTCTAGGGCTGCTCACGCTCCCTATCCGAGGTGTGGGGGTCATGCTCTGGAAATGCTCCTTATGCGGCCAGAGCCTCTTCTCAGAGCAGGCAGTTGCCAGGGAAGGACCTACACAGCCTCACCACCCTGGGCCTGACCTCAGAGCAGCCAGCATCCTCGTTTACACCGTTGGCGACGGGGGCTGGGTCATTTGCTCATTGTCTGCTCTGCTCATTCCCTCTGGGGCCTTGGCACTGGCCATCATCACAAGACATGACACTGGGCCACAGGGACTACTGGTCTGACCCAGGTTGGCCGGTCTCATGTTGTGTTCTCTCCATAGGGCTCCATCCACTGTGCTTTGTGAAGGCCACTGGCCAGCAAACAAGTCCATCCAGCACCTGTCCATGTGCACCCATTGGGAGGTGATGTGTGGCATGGGTGGGGCTGAAGGATTTGGAGTGTGGAAGGGGATTTAGAGCAGGAGTAAAGGGTGGAGGTGAAGGTTCTGGCTGAAGGCTCTTGGGTAGGAGTGGGGATTAGGACGGTGGGGTGCCCCAGAGCTGTGGCACTGGGAGAGATGACTTGCCCAAGCTCTTTCTTGCTGCAGCAGCTGGAGGCAGCTCCAGTGGAGTTGTGTTGGAGGAGAAGAGCCTCTCTTGTCTGCATGGCCCTTCATAGCTTGCCGTATGGCTGCGCAACCACCAGACCCGCTGATGAAGGGAGAGTGTGAGGTAGTGGGGATTGTGTTTACTTTGCTGTGCTGTATGTGATTCCTACTGTCCTGTACTGTTCTGTTGTAACCTCGTGTGTGTGCCTCAGTTTCCCTGGGCATTGCACTGGTACTTGGCTGGGGATGGGAATGATGGGTGTGGCTCTCACTGAGGGGGAGGCTGGGTTGGGACTGGCTGCGGAGTGTGTGGGTCCTCTTGGCTGGCAGAAGATGCAGGGAGGGGGCACAGGGTGCTGGCCCTGCAATTAGCACAGCAATACTTCACTATTCCACTGAAATCATCCCCTGAGCATGAGCTGCGGTAATGCTGCAGAGATGGGTTTTTGGTAACTTGTGTAGTAGTTGAGAAGTGAAATTACAAAATAGGTTCCGAGCTGTTTATTCTTAAAACTCCCTCTCCCCAAGATAGATTGTGCTGACTGCTCCTGTAACAAGTCTGAGCTACACTGTGTCCCGGTCAACAAATAAACCTCCTCTTCTACCTGCCACCTGAGAGTCCTGTAGGAGGGGGTTCAGGGCCCGGGGACTTACCCACATTCTATGAAAGAGGGCAAAAGGGGCAATTACCCGTGGTCCCAGGTGATTTAAAAAGGTCTAGTGGTCACTGCCGCAGAGTTCCTAGGGTGGTGGGGTGGCAGGAAAGGGAGTCAGGCAGGTAGGTGGAAGCCCTGGGTGTGCTGGAAGAGTGCACCCAGCTTGCAGGGGCAGCTCCGGCCAAATGTCAGGTGGGCCATGTCCATGCAGATGCAGCTTGTGTGCACATGGGGGCCCACCGACAGTTCTGCCCTGGGACTGGGAAGGCGGTCACACAGCTCACGGGGAACTGAGCTCGGCACAGCGCGGGTGTTACCTACCAGCTCTGTGGTCTTGGGGAACCAGAGCATGGCCACCTGTCAGCCCTGTGCTCTTGGGGAGTGACACTCATGGAGAACCATCCCCCTCCCCCAGGCCTCTGCTGGAATCAAAGAAAAAGCAAGGAAGAGACAGGGGAAGACACACCTGAACCCCTCTAGACAAAGGTGATAGGATTAAGGAAACACCCCAGCCTCATCTGCATGGAAGATAGAACAGAGAGACATCTCCATTAGCATACAGAATGGAGAACAGCTCTTCCCAAGCAGGAACCGCACTGAATTATGGGATACTGAAAGCAGAGAAGCACTGCCTGATGCTAATGAACCCAGGCTGCTCACCCCCAAATTAGTCATTATCAGACCAATTCCTGTAATGGGTCCTATTGCTATCCAAAATACTGAAACTGCCTTGTTGCATTTTTGAGCTCTTTCAAGGAACATCACCCATAGTCAGTCTCTGGCCTCTGTTCACCCATAAACAATCCAGTGTTCTTCTTGAACTATTGTCCTGTCCCTACAAAGACACCTCCCCTTGTTCAAGAAAAACTGTTCTGATGCCTGGATGTAAACCCTGTATCAGTTCCATTGAAACTTCATCATCTCCTGCTTGATCATGCTGGGGGCTCTGCTCTCCTTGTCTCCTGCTTTCTGGACCCCCGGCTACCATCACCATCTGGGAACCCTGATCAGTGCAAGCTCCATGGAGTGGTGAGAACTCTCTCTTCTCTCACTTCTTTCTAGGCATAGCCTCCTGACCCTGCCCTATGTAATCAGTTATATGCTTTGCTAGCCCTAACCTTTGTAATCCGTTTCCGTTTATGCAATATTGTAACTGTTTTGTGTGTTTGGCTCCTCATAGATATATATATTCACTACCCAGAAATAAATCACTTTCATTATTAAGCTGGTTGCTTCTCTCTCTTTTTTTCTTTCTCGCTCCTTCCTCCTCAGGGGTGTTGTTTTGGCTTCCCCATTCACTCTGCAACAATGCTTCTTGTACCCAAGCTAAAGATCCCCGTAGTGCCCACAAATCCTGTGGGGTTTGCTCATCACGTGGTTTACCAGCAGAATGATTGTGGGGTGAGAATGGGGATAGGGAGGTGCTGAAGTGGGCATGTGAGGTTGGCAGCTTAAAGTGCTGTTAAACCCAGCCTGCTGAGTCCAGGGACATAGAAGCGGTCATCTTGTGAGTGCTGATGAACCAGTCCTCTCAGATGTGCTCTGTTAGTGGGTGTGAATGTCCATGTGTTTCTAAGGTGGGAAGAACCCCGTCCTGAGGAACATAGTTCCTGCAGGAGAGCTCCAGTGGGAGGGGGAATTGGCAGCAGGGAGAATTCAGCTCCATATGGGAGCACAAGCAACACATGGATAGAATTATTAACCCCCCAGCCCCATAAGAGTAACCCCAATAAATGAGCATACCCCAGAGTAATGGGCAAATCTGGTAACAGGCGGCAGCTGTCAGGGTGGCAGGACAGTTTGCATCAAACAATTGGCAATTGTTCTCCGCTTACTGCTTGCACTGCTGTCTGGTTGGACTCTGGGCTAAGCGCTGTCCCTGTGCTGGCACCCACCGGGACATCTACAGCTGGCCCTACTCCCAGACAACTGGTGAGGCTCAGGCTCCAGGGTCAAGCTCGATGCTAGACTCTGAGGGCTTGCAAGCAGAAAGGGTCTCAGAGCGCAAGCCCTTCATCCCTGGTCCCACCCCAGAGCCCTCAGCCTCCTGCATCCAAACCCTGAACATCCACACTGCTCCTTGCAGCCTTCAGACCACGCCAGGGAGCCCCAGTTCTCTGGCCCAGGCTGACACCCAGTGTCTCGGGTTTGTGTAGCACCGTGGACATACCCAATGTGCCCTTCGCCTCTGGACAGAGCCGTTTAGATCTGATGTAACCTCTGCTCTCAGCTAATCCACTGAACAGGTGCAAGTCCTCTTGTGCGGCATCTCTGCCTGTAACAGCAGGCCCGTACGCAGGAATTTCTGTGTGTGGGGGGGTGTGAGGTGTGGGAGGGGCTCATAGCTGCCCCCCTTCCCCCCAGCGGCCCAGCCCTGCTCCCCACAGCCCAGCCCTGCACTGCCCTAGGCCTCGCTTCTGGGTGAGGAAGGGGGGAATCAGCAGCAGTCTTCCCTGGCTGGCTGGAGCACAGGGGAGGGAGGCTGGGGCAGGTGGCCCTGCTTTCCCCTGGCTGGCTGGCTGGAGCACGGGGGAGGGAGGCTGGGGCAGTCGGCCCCTGCCTTCCCTAGGTCGGCTGGAATTGGCCCCATGGCGGACCACGAAGGGCTGTGGGGGTGTGTTTGTTCACACCCTTCGGCCCCCCCACCCCCGCGTATGGGCCTGGACAGTCTGCATGTAAGGAGCTGTAGTGGAAATGCGGAAGACGATTGTGAGGTTGAGGAAATTAGGTGGTGTACCACAATTGTTCCTTTTGTGCCTGCATTTTCTTACAGGCCCAGATGCTCTAGGCAGCCATTTGTGCTTTTTGCTTCTTCTTATTCTTTTGTTATTCTCAAAAAGTGAGCTGTTTGCTCAAGATGGTACAGTGTAGGAATGCACTGTTGACTTTCAAGAAGTTCTGGGACAGGTCCCAAGGCCATCCACCTGGTATGGAGCATTGGAGTGCTTGGGAAGATCACAAAGCTATTTATGCTGAATGTTTCCCACCTGATAATGCTAATTATTTGGCCTGGGAAACTATGCAAAGTATCAACAAGCTAATTATTGGATCTGGGAAACTATGCAATGTAGCAACGATTTTGTTAGGTTCTCAAAACAACAGGTGTGATTACTGTAGATCCAACACTATATAAAGGCTGGGAATATTCCTAACATTGGGACCTCGGCGTAGACCGAAGCTGCAGGAGGTGCTACTGGGGTCCGTCTGCTGTCCTTCTTCAGGGGGTTCCCGACAGCAGAAGGGACGTATGCGTTGCATTTTATTCTGAGGCTTGCTTAGGCTTAATAAGCATTGTACTTTCTTAGTAAGCATTGCATTTTATTTGAAGATTTGTTTAGGCTTAATAAGTATTGTATTTTATTCTAAGATTTGCTTAATAGGCATTGTACTTTATTCTAATATTAAGCATTGTACTTTACCTTAATATTTGCTTAGTAAAGTTTTTAAGCCTTCACCCAATTTGTGTGCTTATTGCCTCCGAATCCCTTAAGGGAAGAACCATTGCCTCTTGGCAATACAGGAGCCAGGGTGAGGGAAGTGAATATGCGGAGAGGGGAACTAGTTTAACAGTGTTTGAATGGGAAAGGGCTCCTTGCATTGATCTGCTGCACTAAACCCCATGAATCTGTATCCTGAAAAGGCGCCAACCCTGCATGCCTGAGGGCATGTGACGTTACTCATGTGAGTCAAACCATGACAGTCAGTAGAGCTCCCCCTCTGCCCTTGCAAACTCCCGGAGCTTTTAGCATTGGGTAATTTCCCATTTGCCAGAAACAATTTCCATCCTTTTGTAGGGGCTGTGAGCAGCGACTGAGAACCACCCCCTGCCCCCGCAAGGCACACACTGTGGGCCATTGCTGGGTTTGCCCAGTCTGTCTTGAAAGTGTGATTACTCAGATGGGAGCTGGTGGAGAGGAACTTAACACTTGGGCTACGTCTATACTGCAGGCTTCTTGCGCAAGAACGGTTTTGCGCAAGAGTTCTTGTGGAAAAGGGCTTGCACAAGAGTGCGACCACACTGCCATGTGCTTTTGTGCAAGAGTGTCCATGGCAGTGTGGACACTCTTTTGCACAAGAAAGTTCTGATGGCCATTTTAGCCATAGGAGTTTCTTGTGCAAGCACCCCTGTTTCCCGTCCACACTGCCTTCTTGTGCAAGAGCTCTTGTGCAAGAGGGCTTATTCCTCGTGGGGAGAGGAATAACTCTTGCACAAGAAGCCCTCTGTTCCGACGCTTTACTGTAAATTTACTTGTGCAAGAATGCGCATGCAGCGTAGAAAGACACTCTGCAAGTTTTTGTGCAAGAAGCCTGAAGTGTAGACGTAGCCTTGGGGTATATGGATACAGTGTATAGGGTGGGGCATGATGCCTAACACCCAACCCCAGCCCCCGTTACAAACAGTGCCTTTGAGTACGTAAGATTCAAACATGCAGCGCGGGGTGAATTACTGGTGTGACTGGTGCTGAATGCGCAGCGAGATCTGAGTGGTCAGCTCCTGGTGACCCTCTGCGTGTGCGGGTCTCACTGCAGCTTGGAGACGGTTTGAGAAGCATTCGATTAAAAGGGGCAGAAAGAGGGCAGGACTTTCCCTATCATGCAGGAGTCATTGGCAGAGAGTCTCTGGTCTGGGCTATTCAGGGGTTGGACTAGGTCCCTTCTGGCCTTAACATCTAAAAATGACTAGTTGCTAATGTGACAGGGCGTCTGACCCACACTGGCTCTTTAAGGGTTAAAAGCCAGCCCTGGCCCAGGGCTCCTGGAGGGAGGAGACAGACATTGTCTTGCTTTGGCTGGGGAGCAGGAGGGCCCTAGTTGCCAAAGATGCTGGAGGCTTCCTGAGACAGAGCAGGGCTGGGGGGCCTGAGCCAGCCAGCCAGGGCAGGCAAAAGCAGCAGGTAGGGTTGCCAGGTGTCCGGTATTCAACCGGAAAATCCGGTTTTTGGGCTCTCTGTCCTGTAAAAAAATCCAGAAAATACCAGACATGTGCAATGTCCAGTATTTCCTGGTTTTCCGGCGGGGCGCCCAAGGGAAGCCTGGCAGGGGCAGGGGGAGTGGCTGGGAGGCGGGGCGCGAATGGCGCTGGGAGCCTACGGTTGCGTGTGATGCCTTGGGGAGGAGGGGAAGCCCTGTACGTGCTCCTGAGCGCTGGTCAAGCACGTGGTGGAGCCGCAGCCGAACTCACTTGTGCTTCGCTGGGACCGGGTCAGTCCCGTTCCCCGCCAGCCGATTCGCTCCCCGACCTCCTCCCAGCCAGCCCCCACTTCTCCTCCCAATCTCCCCCGGCCAGCTGCACCCAACCCCACCCCCCCACCAGCCCTGCTCCCCACCGGCCGGTTCCCCCACCTGATCTCCCCTGGCCAGCCCCACTGCCCCCAATCCACACGCCCCTGTCAGCCCTGCTTCCTGCTGGCCAGTTCCCCCACCCGATATCTCCCGGCCAGCCCCGCTGACCCCCCAACTCCCCTGGCCAGCCCCGCTGCACCCGACACCCACCCCCCCACTAGTCCTGCTTCCCGCCGGCCGGTCCCCCCGCCCAATCTCCCCTGGCCAGCCCCGCTGCCCCCGACAAGCCCCTATCTCCCCCGTCTAGCCCTGCTGCCCGCTGGCCACCCCCCCGCTCCTATCCGATCCTGCCCGCCTCCCAGCTGGTCCCCCGTCCCCATCTGAGATCAAGTGTGTCCAGTATTTTTTTTTTAACTCACCTGGTAACCCTAGCAGCATGTTCACACCCCCTTGCCAATAAGGAGTGGCCATTGCAGATGCAGTTTGTCCCTGAGGCAGGGGCTAGATGATGGCTGGCAGCTGGTCACTCAGGTAAGGTGGGTGTAGGGGAATTGAGGGTTTCCTGGGAGGGGTGGACCCCAGAGTGCCGGGGCACTGACCGAGGTCAGACAGAAGGAAAGGGCACTGTGGGCAGGAAGGGACATGGAGCTGGACCAGCAGAAGATCTTCACTAGAGGCTGGGACACGAAGCAGCAGGACTGTGAGGGAGGAGCGCTGACATCGAGTGACCTCTAGGAGGCACCGTGGAACTGAGGTCACACCCCGTGACAGCTATGTTAATTATTATTAATTAGCTGGCAACTGTCAGGACCCAGTGCATGAACCAGACAGGGAGAACATGCAGTGGCAGCTGGATTTATTGCCATCGCTTGCACCCGCGCTGGCTAGGGATTACAGTGGTAGTGAACCTCCCAGCTCTTCCCTTCGCCTGGGCCCAGTGGAGCTGAGAGGCTCTGTGTTCCCAGATGTGAAGCGTCCTTTCTGAGCTAGTTGGCAGCCATGGTGCTCTGGATCCAGGACAGCAGGGAGCAGACTTTGGTGTAGACGCCAGGTTGGTCCTTCTGGGCACAGCCAATCCCCCAGGACACAATGCCCTGCAGCTCCCCATTGCAGACCAGTGGCCCACCAGAGTCTCCCTGTGGGTAAGTTGAGAGCAAATGAATGGCCTGTTAAAGTCACTGTCGCTCCCCTGTCCCTTATGCTGCGTGTACCCCCCAGGTGCTTGCCCCCACATCTCTCCAACAGCCCAACAGGACCATGTCCACTAGCCCTCACCTGGCATGCATCCTTGCCTCCCTCCAGGTAGCCAGCACACAGCATGGTACTGGTGATCATCCCAGGGTAGGAACCCTCACACTGCTCCTGGCTGAGGATGGGGATGTCAACACACTGCAGGTTGTAAGGGCTGAACACTGAAAGATAGAGAAGAATTGTCAGCTCTGGCTTAATGCCCCCTTATATAAATGGGGCTGGGCTCCCTGAGGGGTGGGGAAGGGGCACAGGTGAGGACAGTTTAGTTTTTGTTGGCAATACCCCTTGCCTTGGTTCTGCCCTGCGTGTGAACAGGTGCCTTGCGCTAACTCCATGTGCCTGTTAAGTTCTCAGGCAGCCTCTTGGCCTTGCCAGAGGGCCAAGAATGGGCAGTGTCAATACGGGGCCAGATGGGCTCATAGCTCATCACCAGGGTCGTGGAAGGGGACTCAGTGAGGTCTGGCAGCTCAGGTCATGGTGCCCCACTTGTGCAATGTTCCTGTTTGCTCTCTCTCCCCCAACTCTGCCCTCTCCATGCTTGTGCTTGGACTAGCAGCTGTCTGGGCAGCCTGAGAGCAGGAGAGGCTAAACTCACCACCGTCACTGAGAATATTGCCCCATCCCGACACCACACAGGATGTGCCAGCAGCCGGGCAGGCAGTTGGCAGGGGAATGGGCTTGACGTTGGTGTCAGGCTGGACAGGGTGGGCCAGCTTGATGAGCATGATGTCATGGTCCATGGTCTGGTAGTCATAGCTGGGATGCCACACAATGGTCTCGATGCTCATCAGGTGCTCGGTGTGTTCGAAGATGTAGAGGTTGTGGTCTCCCAGGATCACCTTCATGGAGTTGGGGCTGGGAAACAAATGCCAGCTCAGAGCATCTCTGCATGGCCCTGGCTCCAGCCCACCCTCATGAGGCTGCAGTAGCAGCCCAGTGACACCTCCCACGACGTATGGGCTGGGGGATGAACCGTGGCTCAGAGCCCCTCTGATGCCAGTCTGCGTCACCCTCCTGGTGCTGCCAGACAGACAGACACAGACACGAGTTCCTTACTTACTAGTACCAGCAGTGGGCAGCCGACACCACCCACTGGTCTGTGATGAGTGATCCGCCACAGAAATGGTATCCGACATTAAGGGAGACCTGCCAGGGCTGTGAATGGGGGCTGCACTCGTATCCCCCGACTATCCTGTCTGCTCCCTGGGGGGCAGCAGCTGTGGGGAGAAAGCACTGGATTATCGAGGGGTCATCAACAGTGAAGGAGCGAGGCCCGCAGCAGGGCTGGGAGAGTTCTGGACTCTCATTCCTGCCCCTCTCTGGGTGTGACAAGCTGGTGATGGGCCTGGTGCTGACCTGTGACCCATCACCTGGCCACAGGTCAGGGCCTGAGGGTTTGTTTGTTTGTCTGTCTGTCAATGGAGGACTTTACAGAACCTTAAGCTGGGAGTGCTGCTTGAATGGGACCAGTGGGCTGCAGACAGATGTTCTCTCAGGCTATGACTGCACCAGAGTATCCCGAAATAGCTGTCCCGTGTCTTCACAGCAAGCCTGTTATTTTGAAATCTAATGGGCTCGCTATTCCAACGTCCCTGTAAACCTCATTCCACAAGGAGGGTATGTCTACACTACCACCCTCGTTCGAACTAGGGTGGATAATGTAGGCATTCGCAGTTGCAAATGAAGCCCAGGATTTAAATATCCCGGGCTTCATTTGCATCTTCCCGGGTGCCGCCATTTTTAAAAGTCCCCTAGTCCGAACTCCGTGCCCGCGGCTACACGCGGCACAGAGTAGGTAGTTCAAATTAGGTTCTCTAATTCGAACTACTGTTACTCCTCGTGGGGGGGTAGGTAGGTTGGTGAAGAAGGGACCGGGGAGGGGGGTAGGGAGGTTGGTGGGAAGGGACTGGGGAGGGGGGGTAGGTCGGTTGGTGGGGAAGGGACCGGGGAGGGCGGGTAGGTAGGTTGGTGGGAAAGGGACCGGGGAGGGGGGGTAGGTAGGTTGGTGGGGAAGGGACCGGGGAGAGGGGGTAGGTAGGTTGGTGGGGAAGGGACCGGGGAGGGGGGGTAGGTAGGTTGGTGGGGAAGGGACCGGGGAGGGGGGGTAGGTAGGTTGGTGGGGAAGGGACCGGGGAGAGGGGGTAGGTAGGTTGGTGGGGAAGGGACCGGGGAGGGGCGGTAGGTAGGTTGGTGGGGAAGGGACCGGGGAGAGGGGGTAGGTAGGTTGGTGGGGAAGGGACCGGGGAGGGGGGGTAGGTAGGTTGGTGGGGAAGGGACCGGGGAGAGGGGGTAGGTAGGTTGGTGGGGAAGGGACTGGGGAGAGGGGCTAGGTAGGTTGGTGGGGAAGGGACCAGGGACGGGGGGTAGGTAGGTTGGTGGGGAAGGGACCGGGGAGAGGGGGTAGGTAGGTTGGTGAACAGAGACATGGCCCACTTCTTCCAAAAATTACAATAGTTTCATTCTCACTCTTAGCTGGAGCCTGTTTAACTTCACTCTGATCCTGAAGCTATATCCCAGATCTGCTTCACTATGGCCACCAGTCAACACTATGTTCTTGGGGAGCCAGGAAGTGACACTCATGGAAAATCATCCCCCTCCCCCAGGCCTCTGCTGAAATTAAAGACAAAACCCTGAAAAGGCTGGGGAAGGCACACCTGAACCCCTCCAGACAAGGGTGATAGGATTAAGGAAACGCCCCAGCCTCATCTGCCTTGAAGATAGAACAGAGAGACATCTCCATTAGCATACAGAATGGAGAACAGCTCTTCCCAAGGGGGGGTAGGTAGGTTGGTGGGGAAGGGACCGGGGTGGGGGAGTAGGTAGGTTGGAGGGAAGGGACCGGGAAGAGGGGGGGTAGGTAGGTTGGTGGGAAGGGAACGGGGAGGGAGGGTAGGTAGGTTGGTGGGGAAGGGACTGGGGAGAGGGGGTAGGTAGGTTGGTGGGGAAGGGACCGGGGAGGGGGGGTAGGTAGGTTGGTGGGGAAGGGACCGGGGAGAGGGGGTAGGTAGGTTGGTGGGGAAGGGACCGGGGAGAGGGGGTAGGTAGGTTGGAGGGAAGGGACCAGGGAGGGGGGGGGTTGGGGGGAAGGGACCGGGGGGGGGGTAGGTAGGTTGGAGGGAAGGGACCGGGGACGGGGGGTAGGTAGGTTGGTGGGGAAGGGACCGGGGAGAGGGGGTAGGTAGGTTGGAGGGAAGGGACCAAGGAGGGGGGGGTTGGAGGGAAGGGACCGGGGGGGGGTAGGTAGGTTGGAGGGAAGGGACCGGGGGGGGGGGTAGGTAGGTTGGAGGGAAGGGACGGGGAGGGGGTAGGTAGGTTGGTGGAAAGGGACCGGGAAGGGGGGGTAGGTAGGTTGGTGGGAAAGGGACTGGGGAGAGGGGGTAGGTGGGTTGGTGGGAAGGGACCGGGAAGAGGGGGTAGGTAGGTTGGTGGGAAAGGGACCGGGGACGGGGGGTAGGTAGGTTGGTGGGAAGGGACTGGGGAGGGAGGGTAGGTAGGTTGGTGGGGAAGGGACTGGGGACGGGGGGTAGGTCGGTTGGTGGGAAGGGACTGGGGGGTAGGTAGGTTGGTGGGAAGGGACCGGGGAGAGAGGGTAGGTAGGTTGGTGGGAAGGGACCGGGGAGGGGGGGTAGGTAGGTTGGTGGGAAGGGACCGGGGAGGGGGGGTAGGTAGGTTGGTGGGAAGGGACCGGGGAGAGGGGGTAGGTAGGTTGGTGGGGAAGGGACCGGGGAGAGGGGGTAGGTAGGTTGGTGGGGAAGGGACTGGGGAGGGGGGGTAGGTAGGTTGGAGGGAAGGGACCGGGAAGGGGGCGTAGGTAGGTTGGTGGGAAAGGGACTGGGGAGAGGGCGTAGGTAGGTTGGAGGGAAGGGACCGGGGAGAGGGGGTAGGTAGGTTGGTGGGAAGGGACCGGGGAGAGGGGGTAGGTAGGTTGGAGGGAAGGGACCGGGGAGGGGGGGTAGGTAGGTTGGAGGGAAGGGACCGGGGAGAGGGGATAGGTAGGTTGGTGGGAAAGGGACCGGGGAGAGGGGGTAGGTAGGTTGGTGGAAAGGGACCGGGGAGAGGGGGTAGGTAGGTTGGTGGGAAGGGACCGGGGACGGGGGGTAGGTAGGTTGGTGGGAAGGGACCGGGGAGAGGGGGTAGGTAGGTTGGTGGGAAGGGACCGGGAATGGGGGGGTAGGTAGATTGGTGGGAAGGGACCGGGAAGGGGGGTAGGTAGGTTGGTGGGAAGGGACCGGGGACGGGGGGTAGGTAGGTTGGTGGGGAAGGGACCGGGGGGGGGAGGATAGGTAGGTTGGAGGGAAGGGACCAGGGAGGGGGGGGTAGGTAGGTTGGAGGGAAGGGACCGGAGAGGGGGGGTAGGTAGGTTGGTGGGAAGGGACCGGGGAGAGGGGGTAGGTAGGTTGGTGGGAAGGGACCGGGAAGGGGGGGGTAGGTAGATTGGTGGGAAGGGACCGGGAAGGGGGGGTAGGTAGGTTGGTGGGAAGGGACCGGGAAGGGGGGGTAGGTGGGTTGGTGGGAAAGGGACCGGGGAGAGGGGGTAGGTAGGTTGGTGAACAGAGACATGGCCCACTTCTTCCAAAAATTACAATAGTTTCATTCTCACTCTTAGCTGGAGCCTGTTTAACTTCACTCTGATCCTGAAGCTATATCCCAGATCTGCTTCACTATGGCCACCAGTCAACACTATGTTCTTGGGGAGCCAGGAAGTGACACTCATGGAAAACCATCCCCCTCCCCCAGGCCTCTGCTGAAATTAAAGACAAAGCCCTGAAAAGGCTGGGGAAGGCACACCTGAACCCCTCCAGACAAGGGTGATAGGATTAAGGAAACGCCCCAGCCTCATCTGCCTTGAAGATAGAACAGAGAGACATCTCCATTAGCATACAGAATGGAGAACAGCTCTTCCCAAGCAGGAACTGCACTGAGGTATGGGATACGAAAAACAGAGAAGCACTGCCTGATGGGAAATCTCTGCTCCAGATGTTAATGAACCCAGGCTGCTCACCCCCAAATTCATCCTTATCAGACCAATTCTAGTAACGATCCTATTGCTATCCAAAATACTGACACTGCCTGGTCGTATTGAGGGCTGGTTCAGGGAACATCCCCCATAGCCAGGTGTGATCAGTCTCTATTGTCTCACCTCTGTTTACCCATAAACAAATCCCCTGTTCTTCTGAAACTAGTGTGCTGGCCCTACAAAAGCTCCTCCCCTTGCCCAACAAAATCTGTTCTGTTGCCTGGATTTAAACTGCATCAGTTCCACTGAGACTTCATCATCTCCTGCCTGATTGTGCTGAGGGCTTTGCTCTGCTTGTCTCCTGCCTTCTGGACCCCCGGCTCCCATCACCATCTGGGAACCCTGATCAATGCAAGCTCCATGGAGTGGTGAGGTCTCTCTCTCTCTCTCTCTCCTTCTCCAACTAGCTCTCTCTAAGCATAGCCTCTGGACCCTGCCCTATGTAAACTGTTGTATGGTTTGGTAGCCCTAACATTTGTAATCATTTTCAACTTAGATTTAATATTCTAACTGTTTTTTTGTATTTGGCTCCTCATACATATATATACATATATAACTTCACTCTGATCTTGCAGCTGTATCCTGGCCCCACTTCACTATGACGTGCAACATAATTACCTGCCACTGCAAGCCATGCCAGCACAATCCACATTTTCATACTTCTCGTCTGGCTGTTAGAAAGACAAGTTCAGCCCTGCTGTATTTATAGAGGACCTTGTGGAAAGTTTATCACTAATCTGCTCACTGGGGGGTTCTCCATGTGGGCAACAGATGCCACTTTCGCATGAACATTGACAGGGCTATGAATAATGTGCAACGTATGACTGACTGGGGAATTTCTGATTCTTAGCCAGATTTATTTTTCTAATATTGGATGCCTCAATATGCCGGGTGCAACGGCAGGGGTCCGGACTTCTGGATGCCTTTCCTAACAACTGACCTCATTGAAACCCAAGTTACTACAGGGAACGGGATGGTTGTTCAATGGAGGTGCTTTCCCCTTCCAGGCAAGGCCCAAGTGCAGAGCTAGCGACTATTGTGCTACAAAAAAAAAAAAAAAAAATAAAAGTCTCTTCCTCGTCCCCTCGCCTTCACCTTCTGATTCTATGTAGCTGATTTGTTACTGTATAATTTGTTTACTTCTTCATTGTATCCTGTTATGTAATGGTCATACGAATTCACTTTCAAAATATGATCTGAAGTGGATCTGCCCCACAAAAGCTCATCACCTTATAAACCATCTTGTTAGTCTTTAAAGTGCTACACGGCTGCTTTTTTCTGTTTTTGTTTTACCAGAACAGACTAACATGGCTACCTCTGTGCTACAGTCAGTGACTTAGGGCCTTGTTAGGGGGCACTCTCCCATGGCAGTCAGTGCTGGCCCCAGTACCCTGGCATGGTACTAGGGGATGCTGTGCTGCAAGGAGCAAGGTGGGGACGGCGCTCTCCCCAGCAGACAGTGCTGGCCCCAATACCGCACTGTGGCAGTAGGGGGCGCTGCACTGCTGGGGTGTCATTTTTTTGGCCGGCCACTGGTTCTGTGGTTGCTGAAGAGCTGGTACCACTGGCTGTGAGAGGTTGCTGTTAAGCTTCCTGCCTAGGGTTGCCAGGTGTCCGGTATTTTCTGATTTTTTTTTTTTTCCCAGCCAGGAGGCAAAAATCCTGGGTACTTACCAGGTTCCTCAGGGGAGCTGTCTGGCCCGGCGCGAGGAGGCAAGATGGCCGCCCGTTAGGGCCAAAAAGGCTCAAAAGCAAAGCATTTCTCAAAGGGGCCACACTGTTTGTTTATTATTAATTATTATTATTATTATTGCTTAACAACTCTCGGGGTCGCAGGGTCCTTCCCCCCCCCCTTTTTTTTTTGGTTTGGTATTTTTTCAGAAACCATCTGGCAACCCTACTCCTGCCTCTGGCAGATCCCGACAAGCTTTGAGAGGGGAATGCAGTGTGCAGCAGAGGTGTTGCCTCACTACTCCCTTCCTGTGGGAGCTCTTGTCAAGGTCATATGTGCGCTGGGTCAGTGGGGACCCTGGCTTTCTCCAGCACAGTTAGGGCTCTGGAGCAGGGGCCGCTCCTTAAACTATGAGCTTGAGGGCCAGGCTCTGTCTCTTGTGTGTTGTGCCCCAAGCCCTGCCTAGCAATGTCAGCCATGCCCTTGTACTGCTGCCCCAGCCGTGCATTACAGCCCGGCTTTCCTGGTGTTACCTTGTGGTGCTACTGGCCATCCTGGCCATGCCTGCAGTCTGTGCCCCTCATCTCCATGGGTTAGGAGATGGCAGCTGGACAGTGCGCAGAGCAGGATGTACTGGCCGGGGCCACTTGTCCCACTATACCCATCTGAGATGAGACAAACCTTTCCACCGCTTCCTTCTGCACCATCTCTGTGTCTGACTGCGGATGGTGTGGAGGTCTAGAGAAGGGCCTGGGATGGCGTGGAAGGGGGTGTAGGTGGATGGGTGAGATGAAGGAGCTGCATGGGGCTGCTTGGGTCAGAGAGTGTTTAGGGAGAGGGGCTGTCTGTGTGGAGCAATTGGGCGAGGAGGGAGAGGACCAGTCTCCTCTGTAAGCTGAGTGCTTGTGCGGTTGCTCAGGAGAGTTCCAGATTCTGCCCAGCTGATTAGCAGGGTGCCCAGAGTTAGGTTTTGTGTTCCTGATGGTGGTGCACATTCACACATGCTTTGGTGCGAATAAAAAATTATTACACACAAGGATGGAAAAAATCCTCACATGGATGGGAAACATTAGAGGAAATATTGGAGAGGTGATAGGTAAATTAAGTTGGTGGGAAGGGATAGAGGGTTTGGGGTGATGCAAGATAGGTCAATTGGTGGGCAGGCAGTGGGAGGGGAGGGGTAGATTAGCGGGAGGAGAGGGGGATCAGTATGTTGGTGGGAAGGGAGGGGGAGGTTAATGGGAGAGGGTAGGAAGGTTGGTGGGAAGTGGGGGGGGGTCCTCCTAAGGCATTGAGCAGCAACAAAGAGCATTTGGGGATGTGCCCTCAGCACTGTCATCCCCAGATGAAGGAATGTGGACCTGTTTGGTTACTTTGGGACCTGCTGAAGGGGGCAGGGGCTGTGCCAGGGTTCATGGTGGGAGACTAGCTGCTGGGATTTTTCCTACCTAGCCTCTCTGGGTACGTCTACACAGCAGCGCTATTTCAGGGTAGCATCTGTTATCCCAAAATAGCATTTTGCGTGTCTTCACAACATGCCCGTTATTTCAAAATACATTTGAAATAACGGGCTTCTTATTCCAGCTCCCTGTAAACTTCGTTGCACGAGGATGAAGGAAGACGCCGGAACAGCGATTTATTTTAAAATAAGTGCTGTGTAGACAGTGCCAAATTTCAAAATAAGCTACGCAATTTGCATAGCTCAAATTGTGTAGCTTATTTCGAGATACACACTACCGTGTAGACACACCCTCTTACTCCAGCAAGTCTCCCTGACCAGTGACCTGCCTCAGCAACCTGGCTCCTAGGCGATGGAGGGAGGCGGAGAGCCTGGTGGGTGGGCAGGAGAGGGAGGTGCTAGCCTGGTTGCACAGGAACAGGTCGGAGCTCCATGCGATGCAGAGCCTGTGGCTGAGACCAGCATAACTAGTATGTCCGGGCACCAACATGTCTTGCAGCTGCTGTGCTCGCTGGTGCACACTCCCCTGGCTGCTAAAGGCCAGCCAGAGATGCACATGGGCATGAGCCCAGACTGGGGATCCCGATGCTCACGTATTCACACGAGGCCTCACGGGCTACATAGCTCTTTATTAGCATGTGCTTTGCAGCAGAGCTGAGAAACCATGGTCAGAGCCTGCTGTACTGGGTGCCTGGCTGGCTGAAGCTAGGCAGGCCCTGCCCCAGAGAGCTGAGTTTACATGAGAATACACACTGAGCAGGACCAGGAAGCACACACTGGTCATTCCAAGCAGGGCAAGGGGAGGCTTCATGCTCATTCACTGAACTCCAGCGGTGCTGGTGTAATTAAAACTTCTTGCATCAGGAAACAAGTTGGGGGCTACCTGACTGGCCTTGTACTTGCTCCGAAGGACCTGGCACTGGCTCCTGCTGGCTCCAGGGCTGTATGGAGCCAGAGCTTGTTTGGCAAACCCTGTGTTTGTCATCGAGAGCCAAGCTCCCGTCTGCTGCTGCTGCTTGCAGCACTCAGAGCCAGATGGTCCCTTCGCCATTGTTCAGCCTGGCTCCAGGCAGAGGTGCTGAAAGCAGGGTGCTGCCCTGTAAAGGTAATAACCCAAAGGCAAGATTTCCACCTTCAGCACCCCCACCATAAACCTGCTCCTGTAGCTCCAGGCTGGCAGCAGGGCTTGGCCGGTGGTCATCACTGCTGCGTTAGCTGGCTGGCTGGCTGGGGATACGCCGGCCCCAGTGCTCCCAGCTGCATGGAACTGGGATCCTGGAGTGTGGGAGGACATTCAATTGGCGTGAGCCTCGTTGAGTTGTGCACTGTACTGATGAGCCCCAGGCCTTGCCCCCGTGCTGCAGCCAAGCACAGTAAGATCATGCGGCATGGCCTGAACTGGGCCCTTTCCCGCTGGTCTTTGAGCTGGGAGGAGCTGTGTTCTCCAAGGGCACGGCTGGCTCTGGATGGCTCCTTTGGCAGCCGACTCCAGCGCTCTCAATGCACGGGCCTTCCAGGTGGAGCCGGGGGTTGGTGTCTGCTGGTGCTTGGGCCCTTGGCCCTGAGTGCCAGCGTGAAGCCCAGGCAGACAAACTCTGCAGTGTTGTTTCTAATGGCTCCCAGTCGAATGTGCGGCTGGGCAGGATATTGCATGCCTGGCATTTTGTAACTGGCCTATTACAGTGGTTGCAACACTCCTCGTCCTTTCTCTGATGGGGCTGCTGGGGTGTGGGAACCACAGACGAAAGGAGCCAGCTATAGTGTCTGGGAGTGGGGGAGGGATGGGGCAATGCATGGGCTGTGCCGTGTGTTCGCTGATGCCCTGAATCGGTTTGATTCTGAGCCAGAAGCCTGTCCCAGCCCTTCGACACAGGGCTACACTGTCCCAGCCACTCACAGCATGATCAAGTAGCCATTGTCTGTGTCCCCCTCGGGAGTACTCCGCACTGACAGGCCCCCTCCACGCTGGCTCTGCTCCCGAGTGGACAGGCTCTGTCCTGGGCTCTGGCGCCAGCCCCTGTAGCACAGGGCCAAGAGCTCCCTGCGGAACTTGATGCCTGCGAAGGCATAGACCAGGGGGTTGAGGCAGCAGTGCAGCAGGCCCAGCCCCTCGGTCACCAGCAGCCCAAAGTCCAATGCCTGCTCCAGGGCACAGTGGCGAGCAATGTAGCCCAGGCGCTGCAGGCTGTCCAGCAGCAGGAAGGTGTGGAAGGGGGCCCAGCACAGCAGAAAGAGTGCCAGCAGCAGCAACACCAGCCGCAGCGAGCGGTGCCTAGCTAGCAGCTGCGCCCGATGCAGCGTGCAGAAAATGCGGCTGTAGCAGAAGACCATAACCAGCAGTGGCAACAGGAAGCCAAGGGAGAAGGAGGTGAGGCGCAGCCCTACCCGCCAGGCCTGGGCCTCATGGGCTTGGAAGCCCTGGTGACAGATGAAAGCCCGAGCATGGGGCAGGAAGGTGGTGGTGCGGAAGTGCAGCTCAGGGGCGGAGAAGGCCAGGCAGACAGCCCAGAGGAGGGTGCAAGCCAGGTGCAGATGCAGGACATGGAGGTGCCGGTACAGGTGCACGGCATGCACAATGGCCAGGTAGCGATCGATGCTGATGCCAGCGAGAAGCAGGACGCTGCTGTAGCTGTTCACAGCCGACAGTGCCCCCAGCAGTTTGCAGGGCACCTCTCCAAACAACCAGCCGTGGGAGAACTGAGTGGCCCAAAAGGGCAGCCCCAGCACCAGCAGTATGTCAGCCAGTGCCAACTGGAAGAGATACCGGTCGGCCAGGTTCCAGGGGCATCGTCGCCGCCCCAGCACCACCAATACCAGCCCATTCCCCACCAGCCCCGCCACAAAGACCAGGGCAAAAACGGGGGGGACAAAGTACTGCGCAAATTCGCCAACTGCTTCTGGCCTGCAGGGGGCGGTGTCCTCTCTGATGTCTGGGTAGTCAGTGTAGTCCTGGGAGGGAGAGACAAAGAGGAGGGCTGAGAGGGGCTGCCCGAGAAAGATGCCAGTTTACCTGCCATCCATCTCCTTGCTGAGTGTGCCAGGCAGGGGACCTTGAATTGACGTCCACGTAGCCTGGACAGGGGATTAGAGAGCATTGCCAAATCCACTGAGCTGGGTGGGGTGGGGCTCTCTGTGAGTAGCTTGGAGCTTTTCCCACATGTCCGGGGTGTGTGTGGGGGAGAGACTGGAGTGGGGGCAGCTGGCAAAGTTAATAAACAAACATCATAGAATCATAGGGCTGGAAGAGACCTCAGGAGTCATCAAGTCCAGCCCCCTGCCCAAAGCAGGACCAATCCCAACTAAATCAACCTAGCCAGGGCTTTGTCAAGCCGAGACTTAAAACCTCTGGGGATGGAGATTCCACCCCCTCCCTAGGGAACCCAACCCAGGGCTTCCCCACCCGCCTAGGGAAATAGTTTTTCCTAATATCCAACCTAGACCTCCCCCACTGTAACTTGAGAGTCTCCTTGTTCCTTTGGCCTCCCACATCTGTCACTTTAGTCTCTGGGCCAGGGACTATTGTACAGCCCCCGGCACAATGGGCCCCAGGGCCTTCATGGGTCTTGATCTGGATGCTGGGCAGAAGATTCAGCAGTTCCGGAGTGACTTGGCTTCCTAAATCCCATTGGCAAAAGAGATGACTGGCTTTGAGCCCCTTGAAAATGGCACTTATGCTCCTAAATCACTCAGGTGTTGGCGCAAGTTTGCCTGCAGGGCATGTGCTGCTGCTGTTATGATAGGGTCCCTATAGGCTACTCCTGCACTTCGTTCTTGCTGCTTTGATTATGAAAACTTGGTGTTTTTTCTAGATTGCTTGTTTGTAAGAGTTATTGCCTTCTTTAAAAGATCTCTGGAGCTTTGCACAGTCATTTTGGCTTTGCAGGGCACATCTGTCGCTTTCTCATTCGGTCTGTCAGCGATGGGCCCAAGCCCCAAGGCCGCCTTGACCACTTTCAAATGAACAATGATTGATTGCTTGTGCTGTGCAGTAGGAACGTGCCCTTGTTTCTGCTAAGCACACTAGGGTCAGGTTTGAAGAATGTAACCTACAAGCCAGCCCCAAACTACCAGTCAGACCAAGTAGCATTCCCCAAAGGTTGAATATCTCACTGGGCAAACGTGTCTGATACAAACCCCCCTGGTCCGAGGCTGGCGTCCAGGGCCCTGACCCCCACGACACTGGCTGACTTCCCAGTTAGGTCTGTATGTGCTGCAGCCAGACAGCCACCCTGGGCTCTCCCAGCCTAGATTATAGTACAGGACCCCAGCTGACTCCCAGATTTTCCTTTTGAAATCTAGGTCCTGTATGGCCCAGCCCTCTGCTGGACAGTGCAAGCTTGTTAAGTCTTATTTCTTTAAGATAATATGCCAGCTTATTCTTTCAAAGATTTCTTCGGACAGTTCCATTTACTGCCAAGGGATTAGATGAAACAGTAGGGCTACGTCTACACTGCAGGCTTTTGAGCGTCTACTCTGCATGTGTGTTCTTGCGCAAATAAATTTACAGTAAAGCACTGGAACAGAGGGCTTCTTGCGCAAAAGCTATTCCTCTCCCCACGAGGAATAAGCCCTCTTGTGCAAGAGCTCTTGCACGAGAAGGCAGTGTGGATGGGCAACAGGGGTTTCTTGTGCAAGGAACCCCTATGGCTAAAATGGCCAACAGAGCTTTCTTGCGCAAGAAAGCGTCCACGCCGCCATCGAGGCTCTTGTGCAAAAGCACATGGCAATGTGGATGCGCTCTTGCACAAGACCTTTTGCGCAAGAACTTTTGCACAAAACAGTTCTTGCACAAAAAGCCTGCAGTGTAGATGTAGCCTAGAAGTTTAGTAACTACAAAGAAAGAGATTAAGTGAATACAGATCATGAGGCATAAAAGCCATATGTCATTTACAAGAAAAATAAAGATAAAATGCAACTGATGCCTCATGTAACAAACCATATTAAATTCAAAGCAAAGTTTTTCTCGCTGTGTGTCATCAATACCCTTACTGGCCAAATTTCTGAGAGGGGACATGACAGCAGTTTTCAAGTATCTAAAAGGGTGTTACAAGGAGGGAGGAGAAAAGTAGTTCTCCTGGGCCTCTCAGAATACGACAAGAAGCAATGGGCTTAAGCTGCAGCAAGGGAGGTTTAGGTTGGACATTAGGAAAAGCTTCCTGATTGTCAGGGTGGCGAAACACTGGAATAAATTGCCTAGGGAGGCTATGGGATCTCCATCACTGGAGACATTTAAGAACAGGTTAGACGTCTATCAGGGATGATCAGATGGTGCTTGATCCTGCCGTAAGGGCAGAGGACTGCACTTGATGATCTCATAAGGTCCCTTCCAGTTGTAATGTTCTATGCTTCTTAGACCAGGACCCCTTCTTCTGTTTAATGGCTTCTTCCTTTGTCCTTTGTTCTTTGTGAATCCGTGGACAGACAGAAGGGAATGAGGAGGAGGTGTTTTGTGGTGTTTGTACCCTTTTTTATAGTGTCAGCTCCCTCTTGAAAAACATTTCCAGCTGAGATTTAGGAAGGGGTTCCTATATATAAAGATGTTCCCTGCTGGTTTTCCTACCTGTTTGAACTCCCTTGTCTCCCGTTGCTTGATGACTCTGTTTACTGCTTATGTGCAAATTAAGCTGAGCACACATTGCGTTGTTTGAGACAACCCCTCCTCCCCCGTTTGGAACAAGTGTTAATAATATCACTCAGGGGAACCCTATAACTTCACAGTCAAGGCTGCCATGTTTTATCAGGACAATATTGACCAGCAAATGCTGAGTTTTCAAATATCTTACAAGACATACCATGTGCAAAGATTATTACAGTAGTGCATTGGGCATGGATGCAGGTAGACTCTGTCACAGACCTACAGCATGTGACACGGTTATAGACAGTAAATTGAGCTCTGGAAGACACTTACCTCAGAGGATTGCTCATCCCATGTGGTGTTGTCCATGTTTCCAATGGACTTGGTTCTGCTGCCACCCAGACACTCTCTAAGCATGCACTGAAATGAAAGGTGAGACCTGTAGTAAAAAGCAGAACTGTCCAGCTAATAGTCCTGTAGCTACTAGAAAAGCTTCCGGTGATGAAAGAATTGTTTGTGTCATGAAAAGAAACAAGAGTGGGTAGAACCATGAGGCTGGGTGCAGACAAGCAGCGCTCCCCCCCATACAAAGATTTTGGGCAATGCCTTCTGTCCCCCACAGCTTTCACCAGAATCTGTGTGTTTGGTAAAGGTGGAATCTCTGGTTCATATGGGCACACTGACCATATGTCACGGAGTATAGGGGAGTCCCCAGGCCCTGCACCCCCACCTGCAGCTAGACGTGACTCTCAGCTGGCAGGTAGAAGAGAAGGTTTATTGGTTCACAGGGACACAGTGTAGCTCAGACTTCTTGTTACAGGAACAAGGAAAATTCAGTACAGCCCCCTTGGGGAAAGGGGGGCCCAGAGTCCCAGATCTGGGCCCCCGCCACCGCCCTCCAGGGCAGCTAGGCTCTCTTCTCCTCCAGCCTGCCAAAAAACTAACTCCCACTCACAGCCACTACTCACAGCCCCCCAGGCGGCTTTGCCTCCTGCTTTGTCCTGCTTCCAGGCCCAAGATAGTATTTGCTGTCACCTGGTCTTTAGGACATGAGAAACTGAACCTACTTCCCCAGGTTCATGCCCAGCTTCCTCCTCCTCATGCAGATAGTGCTGCAGTGCCTGGGGAAACTGAGGCACATGCACACACACGAGTTACTGCAGAGCAGCACAGGACAGTAGGAATCGTGTACACACAAGAAAGCAAACAGTGAATGTAACAACAGAGTGAACACAGGACAACAAGAGTGGACAAAATCCCACCGATGTCACATCTCTCCCCCTTTGAGACCAAACTGAGCGGGGTCACTCAGCTGGGGACCTGGGGAAATTCAGGCCCCTGTCTCCATACCAGAGCATCAGCCAGGACTCGGCACCGTCCATAGCACAGATCCATCCACGTCACAGTCCAGCAGGAGCAGCCTCCAGACCAGCCACTGGGCTCTGGGCCCTCGCAGTCATGGGGCAGCCCTGGAGCCATCTGGCCTGCCCCAAGCTGGGACAGGATCCAGTTTCGTAGGGAATCGTTCACTCCCAGCTGGGCCATTAGCTGGGCCTTGCTGAACCCTCCGATCCTCGTCCCTCTCTCCTGGCACCGCTCGACAATGTCCCTCCTCAGGCCACAGTTAGAGAAACTCTCCCCTTGGTCCCAGTGAGACTGGCTAGACACAGACACTGGCCAGAGTCATGCACCCCCACTTCCCCAATCTCCCTGTTAGCTACAGGGAACACAGCAGAGTTACATCCATACATGCTTTGGGGCTAGGGTAAGACATCAGCCTGATTACATAGATCTGCCAGGTCCTAATCACCCCACAGCCCCACCCCATGATACACAGAATCCCCGAGAGGTACCGTCTCTGCTGCTCTTCCCTTTTCATAAGCTGGAGTTCAGGTCTGGAAGTTTTCTCCTCAGCTTGTCGGGCTCTTCTGTCCAACCCTGCCCCAACGGCCAGGGAGTTTTTCTACCCCCAGTCAGTCAGGTAAGAAGTATCATCGCAGACACTGACCTTTTCCTCGGCTTGCAGCTTAATTCTCCAATTTGGACTCGCTCTTAAAGACAGGATCCATTTCACGGGCCTGTTAGACATGCAAATCTCTTCTTCCTCCTCAGGAGATGGGCCCTCTTCCTGCTGTTCCCATGGGATGCAGACACACCGGCCCATGCTGCAGCTCTCCACGATTCCCAGAAAGAACCCCTTCATTGTGCCTGCCTCCTGGGGTGTCATAACCTGCCGGGGTTAGATCGTAGACCCCTCCGCCTCCTGGGATCACTTCTCACGGTCCACAAGGGAATCCCTCCTGTGGGGGGGACACTCCCTTTCGAGGATCACACTTGGATTAGACCACAGGCCCCTCTGCTTCCTGGAACTGCTTTTCACTGCCTCCAGCACTTCTGGCTCTTGCAAGCCCCCCTTTTTTCTAGTGCGCTCTGTCACTTGCTGCTGGATGCTCCATCCACTGGGTGCAGTCCATCCCACTGCTGCTACCACAGTCACAGATAGGGTTGCCAGATGGTTGAAACAAAAATACCGCCCCCCCCCCAAAAAAAAAACCACCCGGAAAAAATTCTGTTGAAGGGAAAAAAAAAGTCAGGGGAGACCAAAGTTGCTGAGCAGAGCAAAACAGCATTAAAAGAGCATGTCCCCTTTAAGTGCAGGGATAGGAACAGGGGAGCGGTTGACAACTAAGACCCAGGGGAAACATTCCCCATAGTGTCTTTTGGCCGGCAGCCATTTTGTGCTGGCAGCCTTGGAGAACCAGGTAAGCATGGGGGCTGGGGTTGGGGGGCTGGGGGTGTTGGGGGCTAGGGGTGACTCGGTGCGGGGGGGGGGGAGGCCGGGCGCTGAGTGTTTGTAGGGTTGCCAGGTGCCCGGCATTTTCGCCTCCTGGCCAGGGAAAAATTCAGAGAATACCCGGCAGCTCAGGTGTCTGGTATTTCCTGAATTTTTTTACTGGACAAGAGGTGAAAATACCGGACTGTCTAGGTGAATCCCGGACACCTGGCAACCCTAGTCATGGAGTGTGGGGGAGTCACCAGGCCTTGCACTCCCGCCCGCAGCCAGATGTGACTCAGCTGGCAGGTAGAAGAGAAGGTTTATTGGTTCACAGGGACACAGTGTAGCTCAGACTTCTTGTTACAGGAACCAGGAGCATTCAGTACAGCCAATCTTGGGGAAAGGGGGGCCCAGAGTCCCAGATCTGGGCCCCCGCCACCGCCCTCCAGGGCAGCTAGGCTCTCTTCTCCTCCAGCCTGCCGAAAAACTAACTCCCACTCACAGCCACTACTCACAGCCCCCCAGGCGGCCTTGCCTCCTGCTTTGTCCTGCTTCCAGGCCTAAAGTGTTATTTGCTGTCACCTGATCTTTAGGACGTGAGAGACTGAACATACTTCCGCAGTGAGTCCTGCCCAGCCTCCTCCACCTCATGCCGATAGTGCTGCAGTGCCCAGGGAAACTGAGGCACACTCATGGAGTCACTGCAGAGCAGCATAGGACAGTAGGAATTGCACACACACAACAAAGCAAGCAGTGAAGGTAACAACAGAGGGTGTGTCTAGACTGCATCCCTCTGTCAACAGAGGGATGCAAGACAAGCATGCTGAAATTGCTAACGAAGCTGGGATTTAAATATCCCACGCCTATTTAGCATAAACATGGCCGCCGCTTTTTTTCTAAATGGAGTTTTTTTGAAAAAAACCCAGCAGTCTAGACGCAGATCTGTTGAAAATAAACCCTTTTTTGACAGATCCTGTACACCTCATTTTTTGAGGAATACAGGATCTGTCGAAAAAGGCTTTATTTTTGACAGATTTGCATCTAGACTGCTGTTTTTTTTTCGAAAAAACTCCATTTCGAAAAAAGCGGTGGCCATGTTTATGCTAAAGAGGCACGGGATATTTAAATCCCGGCTTCATTAGCAATTTCAACATGTCTAATCTACATCTCTCTGTCAACAGAGAGGTGTAGTTTAGACACAGCCAGAGTGAACACAGGACTGCAAGAATGGACAAAATCTCACTGCGTCACACTATACGTCATGGAAAATCCGGGACAGTTCCGAATTTAAATGCTCTGTCCCGTTGTCCCCATCAAACAGCAAAATGCCCCAAAAGCCCTTCAGGAGAAGCACCAAGCTAGAAATGGCTCAGTGCATCACCGTTTATTTCCCTGCTCCCAGCTGCCGGAGCGCTCAGAGACTCATCCCCGCAGCAACACCCTTCCTCCGCCTCTCCCCAGAGAGCACATAGGTGGCTCCCTGCCTTGGGCTTTGCCAGCAGGCAGCTAGGACGGGCTTCCAGAGTTCCTCGCATTCCAGTGTGCCACCTGGCGAGTCTCCCCTCCCCCGCCCCACCAACACGTGCCACATGGTCCCCTCCCTCCCCCCATGGGGCTGCCTCTGTCATGTGGGTCCCCTGTCTTACGGTGACAACCGCCACCGTTGCTGCTGGGAGGGGAAGGGGATGCCAGGCAAATCGGAGGCAAAAGGCACCGAGGAGCTGCTCCCGGACCTCCGTTCTTTTGAGCTGCCACCTGCGCCCTGGCGGAGGCACACAGAGCCCAGATGGGGCGCTGCCTCCCCCTCGAGGTAAGCTTGGGCTCGGCAGGTGCACTCACTGCACAGTCGCTCTCTCTCCCCTGATCTCGCCCCCTGCCCTCTGCTGGGGGAACGGCAGCTCATGGAGCTGGTCTGGAGGGACCAGGGCTTTCTTACCCACTCACCCCCCACCGGGCCTCCGAGCAGGAAGCTGGAGTTTGTGCACAGGTGCCCTGATGTGTGGGAGGGAGAGAGCTGAACTCCCTCTCCCTCTCCACCCCACTGGGGGAATGGCAGCTCTCTTCCAGAAACTTTCCACGCTGCAAAGGGGTGTGCAACTAGGTAAGTGGACCTGCCTTATGCCCATACCCTTGAACCCCAATCCTTCTCATTGCCCTTGCCAAGATTCTGCACCCCAGTTTGCGCCGACACCCTCTCTTACTCCTGTACCCTCCCTCCTGGCCAGACACCTACCCGCAGCCTGCTCTTGCTCCCGCAACCTGGCCGGACACCTACCTGCAGCCTGCTTCTGCTCTCTCCACCTGGCCAGACACCCTGCACCCGGCCTGCCCCTGCAACCTCCCTCCCTCCCAGATCCTGCACCCCCATCCCTGTCCCACTCATTGGCCACGCTGTCCCACACAGTGAACCCCTCGTTTTTGTCCCTACCCAGAACCTAAGGGAGTCCATAAAATCCACTAACTCCAGAATCCCAGAAAAGTTAATGTGGCCTATGGGAAGCCCTGAACATGAGTTCTCCCTGTCCTTTCCTCTTGCCCCATGGGTCTGGAGTGCCAGAGGAGTGAGGTGTCTCAGTTGGGGACCACATTAGTGAGGTTGGGTTTTTTGGAGGAGTTTTTTTGCTACCCCTGCCATAAAGAAAACATTGAAACCTTGTGGGTTGGACATAAATTAATATTTTACTTTATTTAAAATGAAGTTTGATAAACTAACATGAGAAAGTTAAAATGCTTAATCTGTTTAATAATGTAAATTAAACCGTTCTCCCCAGCTGCACCACTAGCAAAATGGCTTGGGTGTAATTATGTAATTAACAGTGAGTTTCCATTAGTAACTGGTGATCCGTGGAAAGGTTTACATTGAGCCAGGTGGTTCACTGGCCAAAAAGATTGAGAACCACTGAAATAGAGGTCCCCCCAGCCTCTCCCCCTGAGAGACTGCCCCAGGTTCCCTGCTGCTCCACAAAAGCCCACAGAGATCAGGTCTGTTACCAGGGCAGTGAAATCACCGTGTCACTCCAGTGTAGATGATGGACAGACTTTTTGAGAGTCCAACTATCAAGCAGTTGATGATTTAAACAGCGTGTTCATCTGTGACGTGAGGCAGGATGTAGTGTCTCTCTACAGAGAGGGTTTTCATGACTTGTCCCTTATATATCTGAAGGGTGACTAAATGGTAACTGAATCTTCATAATATCAACAGATTGCTTTGGGCCCAATCCTGGCTTAAAGTTTAAATTGGATCAGGCCCTTTGTAAGCAGGCTGGGAAGTGGTCTCATTTGGCCATTATTATTCGGTAGTATTTACATAACATAGGCATTGTTGCCATCATGGTATTGACATCATGGTATTGACCGGGTGCTCGCGAACAGGGTGAGTGCTAACAGGAGGGAGTTTTGAGAGGCTCTCCTGGAGGAGGAGAAGGAAGGAGCAAACTAAAGCACCTTGGGGTAAGTGGCTGCTTATATTTGGAGGTTTTGGGCTTGTGTGTGTTTGTTTGGAGTTTGTTTGTTTGGAGTTTGTTTGTTTGTTTGGAGCGTTTGGAGTGCTGAGCTGAGTGTGTTTGTTTGTTTGTTTGAAAGGCCGTGTGCTCAGGCACTATTTGGTGTCCGGGAGGTGGGCGGGCGTTAGCCCGCCCACATCAAAAGGACCTCCCCCCAGCCTGCGGGGAGGACCACAGAACCCAGGAGAACCAACTAATTACTGGGGACAAATAATGAAAAAAACAGGGACGGGTGTGAGGGTCAAAGGGCTAAAACGAGGGAGCCGGATGGGGATACCGAGCAGAGAACCCCGGACAGCGCCCACTGCTCCCCGAAGGTCTCGAGAGAGCCAGCGGACGCTGCCCATTGGAACTCTGCCCGGATACGTGAGCGGATACAGCAACGGAAATAGGCCCCACAGTCGCAGGCCCCTCCCCCGGCCAACCTCTTTTCCCTGGTTTTATAGATTGCCGATTTGGCAATTGCCAGGAGGAGGTTGACCAGGAGGTCCCGCGACTTTGTGGGGCCACGGATGGGGTGTGCGTAAATTAACAAGTGGGGGGAAAAATGCAGCCAGAACCTCAACAGGAGGTTCTGGAGGAGCCGAAAGAGGGGCTGTAACCTGGCGCACTCGAGGTAGATGTGCGCCAGGGTCTCCCTCACGCCACAGAAGAGGCACGTTTCGGGGGTGGGGGTGAACCGCGCCAAGTACACGCCCGTGCTCACCGCGCCGTGCAGGATTCTCCAACAGATGTCCCCGGTGGGTCGTGGAACCAAAGTCGAATAGAGGCTGGCCCACCGGGGCTCCCCACCCTCTATTGATGGTAGGAGGTCCCGCCACTTGGTGTCTGGGCGGGACACGAGGGTGGGGAAGTGGAGCGTGTGAAGCACGAGCGTGTACAGGTGACTCTTTGGCGCGGTTCGGAAGGGGACTGGCCGCAGCGAGTGCAGCCGGCTCAGGTGACGAAGGGGAGGAGGTCGGGAAGGTACGCGGGGCTGGGGGCCGATGGAGAGATCGGGAGGGCCGGGGGTAAGGGGTGGGCGGGGTGCACCCTCTCGCAGGACTTTGTTTAGGTACACCCGAGCAGTGGGCGGCAAAGCATCCTTCACCTCCTGAAGTACGCGCCGGGGAGTACGTAGGGTGGAGAGCCCCATGCGCTGGGCGAGCGCCTGAGGATCCACCCAGTCTCCCCGGTCGTAGTCCAGGAGGTCTCCGACTCTGGTGACTTCTGCCAGGACCAACCTCTGGCGCACCAAGGGGGACTCCGCCGCCTGCACACGTAGATGGGGATTGTGTAGCAGGGGCTCCGCGAGGAGGTCTGCCCCCACGGTGGCTCCCAAGGACCTGGTCGCTGCAAGCAGCTTCCAGGTCCGGAGGAGGTCCTGGTAGAAGGCCGGCAGCCCGGAGAGGTCTCGCGGAAGACCTCTCAGATAAAGGAGCTGCCGGTCGTATCGGAGCCCTCGGAGGCGGCGAAGGAAAGCGTGCACAAGCGTGCTCCATGCCGGACTACCTGCATCAAATAGGAGTCTCTGCAGGGCCCGGAGACGGAGGACGTGAACCCGCGTGCGCAAACACGTCAGGCCCTGCCCTCCCTCCTCCGGGGGGAGATGGAGAACCCCTGCAGAGACCCAATGCAGTCCTGGCCAGATGAACCGCAGCATGAGCTGCTGGATACGGACCAGGAGGCCCGGGGGCGGGACCAGGGTGCCGAGGCGGTGCCAGAGCATGGACAGGACCAATTGGTTGAGTACCAGTACCCTCCCACGCAGGGAGAGGCACCGGAGCAGTCCCGTCCATCTCTGCAACCGCTCGACCACCCTGGCCTCTAAACCTTGCCAGTTCTCCGGCGGGGAGGGATGCGTGGCAGAAAGAAAAACGCCGAGATAGAGCAGCGGACCCGCGCTCCACCTGATGGCCTGAAGCGCGGGTGGGAGGGAGCCCGCCTGCCACCCGGCCCCTACCACCAGGCCAGAGCTCTTGACCCAGTTGACCCGGGCGGAGGAGGCCGCCGAGTAGACGGCTTGGCAAGCCTCCACCCGCGCCAGGTCTCCCGGGTCCTGGACCACGAGGAGCACGTCGTCGGCATACGCCGACAGGACCAGCCTCGTCTCCGGCTCACGGAGCGCCAACCCCGTCAACCTCTTGCGAAGGAGACGGAGGAAGGGCTCTATGGCCAGAGCGTACAGCTGGCCCGACAGCGGACAGCCTTGACGTACTCCCCGCCCGAAGCTGACCGGTGCGGTCAGGGTCCAGTTGAGCTTGACCAAGCACTCTGCGGAGGCGTACAGCACCTGGAGAAACCCCACAAAATGGGGCCCGAAGCCGAAGGCCCGCAGGGTGCCCAGGAGGTACCCGTGGTCCATCTGGTCGAACGCCTTCTCCTGATCCAAGGACAGGAGGGCGAACGACAGACCGTCCCTACACCCGAGCTCTAAGAGATCCCGGACCAGAAAGAGGTTGTCGAAGATGGTTCGGCCCGGGACGGTGTAGGTCTGGTCTGGATGGACCACGTCCGCCAGCACGGACTTCAACCTTAGGGAGATGGCTTTGGCGACAATTTTATAGTCCGTGCTGAGGAGCGAGACGGGACGCCAATTCCTCAGATCGCGGAGGTCCCCCTTCTTGGGCAGCAAGGCGATCACGGCTCGCCTGCACGATACAGGGAGGACCCCGCTCTCCAAGGACTCGGCCCAGACGCTAGCAAGGTCCGGGCCAAGGACGTCCCAGAACACGCGGTAGAACTCCACGGTCAGCCCATCCATGCCCGGGGATTTATTGGTGGGCATGAGACGGAGGGCTTCCGAGAACTCGGCCAGAGAGAGAGGCAGCTCTAGCCGGTCCCGGTCGCCCGCGCTGACCGTCGGGAGTTCGTTCCAGAGAACCCTGCGGGCGTCGGCGTCGGTCGGATCCGGGGAGAAGAGAGAGGCGTAGAAGGCGCGAGCCCTCTCGCGCATCTCCACCGGATCCGTGAGGGGGGTGCCGTCCTCCGCCAGAAGGCAGAGGACGTGTTTTTTGGCCCCCCTCTTTTTCTCCAGGGCGTAGAAGAAGCGGGAGCCTCGATCCATCTCCCGAAGGAGGCGGATGCGAGAACGAACAAAGGCACCCCGGGCTCGAAGGTCCTCGAGGGCCCGGAGCTCCTCCCGCTTCTCCCGGTACGCTCCGCAGAGGGGCGGATCCTCGGGGCCGGTGGCCAGCCGCTTCTCTAGCTCTAAAACCTCCCGTTCCAACTGCTCTATCGCCGCATCCCTCCGCCGGCTGGCCCCCCGGGCGTAGTCACGGCAGAAGAGCCGCGTGCGCACCTTCCCCACATCCCACCACCGCCGCGCCGAGGGAAAGGCGCACCGCCGCCCGCGCCAGGCCAGCCAGAACTCCCGGAAGGACGCTACGAAGCCCACGTCCTCCAGCAGGCTGTTATTGAAATGCCAATAGGCCGGCCCCGGCCTCTCCGAGGAAAGAGAAGCCCGTACGGCCACCAAGTGGTGGTCCGAGAAAGGGGCCGGCCGAATGCCGGAGGAGTGGGCCCGGAAGAGATGATGACGAGACACATAAATGCGGTCCAACCGGGAGTGGAAAGACCGACGACCTGCCACCTGGACGTAGGTAAACACCGTTTCCTCGCCCAGGTGGAGGTCTCGCCAGATGTCCACCAGGGAGTGATGGTCTATTATCTCCCTGAGGACGTCCGCGGCGGCCGGGCACTGCTCGAGCCCCGTACGGTCCCGCTCCTCGAGGGTGCAGTTGAAGTCTCCGCCCAGGACCAGGCACTCGCGAGGATCCAAAGTGCCGAGGAAGGCCGATGCCTGCCGAAAGAAGCGGAGCCTCTCCGGGGCGGACGTCGGGGCGTAGATGTTGACGAGATTTAGTGTCAGCCCTTCCGTCCGAACCCGGAGATGCAGCAGGCGACCCTGCACGACCTCGGCGGTCCCCAGCACCTCGGGCTGCAGGTTCGGGGAGAACAGGGTAGCCACCCCGGCTTGACGGGCCGACAGGTGGCTAAAATAAACCCTGTCCCCCCACTCCAGCTGCCAGCTAGCCTCGGTGGCCGGAGCTGTGTGGGTCTCCTGGAGGAATATGACGGAGTACCTGCCCCTCCGGAGGAAGGAGAGGACCTGACACGTTCGGAGGCCCGACCCGCAGCCCCGGGTGTTTAGAGTGGCAAAGATGAGCGGCGGCATCGAGAGGGCTGGGGAAGATCCTGATTGGCAGGAGTGCCGACGGCCCCCATCGGGCCCCGCAGCAAACCGTGACCGTTCCCAAAAGTGAGCAGGGCGTCACGGAAGCTGCGGACCCGCTGGTAAGCCGCGGCCCCCCGCCGCCCGGTCCCTTTACCCTCCCGCAAGAGGGCTCTGACTATTTGCAAAATGAGATGAAAATCTCCCCAGCGTTGAAGGGCGAGAGCGACCTTGTTCTTGGAGCCACGGATGTCTTCCAAGAAAACACGCATCTCGCCCTTCAGCGCGTCTGGCGTCGGGGCCTCGGGCCCTCGAACGCCTTGGGGCCAGACCCCTCCGTGAGCCCCGCGACCCATCGGCACGGGGACGCAGGGCGTTTGAGGTCCCTGCTGAGAGGACAGTGGCGGAGAGAGATCAGCCCCAGATGTGCTGGGAGCAGAAGAAACGAAAACCGCCTCCCGGGGGCCAACGTCTGGACTAAACGTGGCAACCCCAGGGGCGGCAGTAACAGAGTAAGGGGAGGAAAAGAGTTCAGGGAGGGGATCGGGAAAAGGAGGGAGACGAGGAAGGAGAGTAGGGGGAGGAAGAGGTGAGGGATTAGGGAAGAGACAAGAATGGCGGGGAGGAGGAAGAGGGGTGGGAAACTCGATTGAGAGGGCGTTTGAATAGGGAGCAGGAGAAGGAGCAGGGCGAGATGCCTCAGCAGAGGAGGCACCGGGGTGTGGTGCCTCCTCGCAGCGCAGAGAATCGATGGCAGTGGTAGGGGTAGTAATAGTCTCCCCAGCGCTGAGCTCCAGTGCCACAGAGAGTGCAGCACCGGAGGCCTCAGCGCCGGGGGTGACAGATATTAACGGGATCTCCCGCCCGCTGAGAGCCTCAAGGGTTGCCGCGGCCGCGGCCGAGGTGTTGTCGATGGCCGGGCAGACGGTCGCACCCCGGGGCAACTCAGAGGCAGGGAGAAGGGATAGCAGCGGGTCGGAAGGGGAAGGAGAGGTCGGTTGTTGTCCCTCCAGGACCTGATGATCCCCCTCCGAGGCAGCCGGGGTCAGCCCCAAAGCCTCCACCTCCTGAGAGAGGAAGGCGAGCCCGCCGCCCGCCACCAGGTGCTGATCTCTGTCGGTGGCAAGGTCAGCGGCCGCCCCCTCAGTGGAGGCGGGAACAGTGGGAGCATCCTCCATGGACACCCCCCTCTTGCAGGGACCCCGGGAGGGAGGTGTTCACCTCTCCCGCGTCCGCCGCAGTCACCTCGACCGCTTCGTGGTGCTGTGAATCGCTTGCGGGCTCAGAGGGTGGAATGGCCCCAGCGTCCACCCCCATGGGTACAGGGAGGTTGTCCTCCCCCTCAGAGGGCGGGGTGGAACGCCGAGCACGCTTTCGGCGCTTCCCCATTGCGAGCTCCCATCCCTCGGAGGAAGAGGGCTGGGCCTGAATGGAGGAAGAGCCAGGGGACAAGGGCAGCGTCGGGGGGGCAAGGGTAGATGGGGGCTGGGCAGCAGGGGAAAAGGATACCTCCCCCCGAGGTAGGTTCTGCCCGAGTCCCGTCACTGACCCCGCCGCCCTCTCCTCCGCGGGCCCAGCCTTGCCGCTTTTGGCGGTGGCAGCATCAGCACCCGCACGCTCGTCTGGGCCCTGCAGAACCCGAGCGGGATTGACGACGGTCACGGTTGGAGGAGGGGCGACCCCAGGGTCCGGACCGTCAGGGCCACCGGCGATGGTAGGGCCGGTGCCCTCCCGGGCATCGGGGGTCCCGGGTGCCTCTCCAAACCGGGCCAGGGGGCAGTCCCTTCGGACGTGCCCCGTCGCCCGACAGAGAAAACACCGGGCCTCCCCCATGGTGTAGTACACCCGGTACCGGGCCCCTTGATGGGGCACCAGAAATGACCCTTCCAGGGCTTCTCCACCACGTCCCGCCGGCAGTAGTAGGATTTGTACCTGCCGGCGAAAGGAAAGGACGTGGCGGAGGGTCGGGTCTTTACAGCCCAGAGGAAGGGGACTCAGGACTGACAGAGGCCTCCCCAGGGTGGAGAGGAAAGGCAGTAGGGCGGCATTGGGGAGGAAGGGAGGAACAGAGGACAAAACCACCCGTACGCCCAGGTCCTCCAAAGGCTCGAGGGGAACGTGGACTCCCCCCACCGCCAAACCCCTTTCCACCGCCTTCTGGGCAGCGGCCTCGGACGCCAGGAAGAAGACCACCTTCCCGAACATCTTAGAGGCCGCCACCACGGCCGCGGGCCCCACCACGCGTGCCAACGCCCGCACGTAGGTCTCCACGTGGGGCGAGGCCGCCACCAGGAGACAACGGACCCCGTGCCTCCTGGTCAGGGTGGGAAAGGGGCCGCGGCCGCCGGGGATGGTATTCCGGGAGGCGGCTTGGGAGGCGACAGGCGGGGGGGTGGCGGCCACCTGGGCGTACGCCCTGGGGCCCGGGACACCGTTGCCCCCAGAGCTGGTGGAAGGAACAGGGGAGCGGGAAGGAGGGGGAGCCGCGGCCAACATGTGGGTCGCGGCCGGGGAGTGAGCCCTCGCCTCAGGAGGTTTTGCCTTCCGGGCGGGGCTCTTGCCCTTTTTGGTCCCCAGGCCCTTCCTACCCCTCAGGGGGGCATTCTTGATGGTAGCCGGAGGTGCCGCGGCAGAAGCGGTCGAGGCCCCGGGGTCCTCGTCCATGTCCGCCCCCTCTACCGTAGTGACGGGGGGCCCGGCAGCCTCAGAGGAGTTGTTGTTTTTAGGGAGGGGTGGGGAAGGTTCTGCAGGGGTGTCATCCGACAACCCCTTCGTTGTGGTCATGGGTAGGGAGGAAAGGACAAAACAAACAATTAGGGGAGAACCAAAAAAAAAAAAAACACCAGGGAAGGGAACAGGGAGAGAAAGAGGAGGGGAGGAAGGAGATTTACCACTCCCCCCCACTAGGCTGGAAGTGGGGTGGGAGGGTGATAATTCAGAAGAAAGGGAAGGGGAAAAGGTGTAAGGAATACAGCTCCCAGCACAGAATGGAAAGAGTGGCTCCTCCGGCTGCACTGGGGAGATGAGGGGTAAATAATCATTAAAAGGACATGGGGACAAGTGAAGCTGTGTGTGTGGGAAGAGTAACTAAAAGGAGGGGGAAGCTCAAGCGCCTAACAAAAGAAAGCGGGGGAGGGGGAAGCACTGGCACCCAAAGGGTGGATGGGACAAGCAGTGGAGTGGGAAGGCAGGCAGTTAAAAGATGCCTGTTCAAGGGCGGGAAGAGGGAGGAGACACTGCTGGGGGAAAGGGAAACTGTACCCACAGGCACCTGAGCAGCAGGCCCACAGTACCTGCTGCAAGGCCCAGAAGAGCAGAGAAGGGCAAGGAGACAAGCAGTGGGGCCGAGAATGGAAAGGCCCCTACAGCAACCGGGGCTTGGATAGGGAGCAGCAGGAGAAGTGTGAGGGCCGATGAACTAGGGGGAGGTAAGCCACCCCCTGCCCTCAGCACCCCAAAGGAGCTGCATCAGCCCCCCCACCCAGGAGCCCTGATGGAAAGGGCCCCTAATCTCCCCTCCCCAGCACCAGGCAGGCTGTGGGGAGAGGAAAACCCCAGGGGCTGCTTTAAAGCAGCCCCCTTACCGTCTCTTCTTTGGGGAGAGCAGCAGCAGCAGGAAAGATGAAGGTCCGGCCTACCAAGGTGGAGAAAAAGGGGGGGGGTCAAAATAGACCCCCAAGGAAATGGGAGCCGTGTGCTCAGGCAGGCAGGCAGTTGGAAGCTGATTAGGTTTGAATTGAAACACCGTGTGCTGATTGGCTGAGCTGTAGGCAGAGGGAGGAGCTATCAGGGAGGCTGAGCACTTAAACCCTGCTGGTAAGCGACCAGGGAGCTTTGCGACCGGGTGCTCGCAAACAGGGTGAGTGCTAACAGGAGGGAGTTTTGAGAGGGGAGCTTGGGGGGAGCCAGTGACTTCTATTGCCCTTAAACTAAATCCTTTATAACAACCTCTATCTGAAACATTTAATTAACCCTCATATATAATTAGAGTAGGAAATGGAGGCAGAAGCCCAGCAGCAGAGTGGGGGCTATCCTGTTTATTGTGTCGAGTGCAGTATGTATGACTACCTACCCTGTGGGTGGGTGGCGTATGTGTGCGCTCGATGCCAGGAGCTCCTGGCCCTCAGAGACCGAGTGCGTGCTTTGGAGGCCAGGGTGGCTGAACTGGAGGAGCTAAGGAAGGCAGAGGTGTTTGTGGATGAGACTTTCCGGGACATAGTAGGGCTGTCCCACCTCCAATCTGACAGTCCTGATGCTGTTACGGAGGATGAAAGGCTCAGGGAAGGAGAGCAGTCAATGGGAGCAGAGGGAAACCATCCCATAGTTGGGACCCTCCTTCCAGAGGGTGATGTTGTATCCTCTAGTGCCGAGGATACTTCTCCGGGGGAGGGAGCTCCAGCTGTTAGGAAGAAGCAGGTTCTAGTAGTGGGGGATTCGATCATTAGAAATATAGATAGTTGGGTTTGTGATGACCGGGAGAACCGTATGGTTACTTGCCTGCCTGGTGCGAAGGTTGCGGATCTCTCGAGGCATCTAGACAGACTTATGGGCAGTGCTGGGGAGGAGCCGGTCGTCGTGGTACATGTTGGTACCAATGACATAGGGAAGGGTAGAAGAGATGTTCTGGAGGCCAAATTTAGGTTACTAGGAAAGAGACTGAAATCCAGAACATCTTTGGTGGCATTCTCTGAAATGCTTCCAGTTCCACGCGCAGGGCCAGATAGACAGGCAGAACTTCAGAGTCTCAATGCGTGGATGAGACGATGGTGCAGGGAAGAGGGGTTTAGATTTATTAGGAACTGGGGACACTTTTGGGGTAGGGGGAGCCTATACAGGACTGATGGGCTCCACCTAAATCAAGGTGGATCCAGACTGCTGGCATTAAACATTAAAAAGGTCGTAGAGCAGTTTTTAAACTAAGAGGTGGGGGAAAGCCGATTGGTGCGGGGGAGCACCTGGATCGGACGGAGACTTCTCTTACACGAGGCTCCATAGGTAGGGATTCCCTAGAAGTTAGTCAGATAGGGAACGTGGGAAACAATATATGGGCAAGATCAGATGTGATACAATCGTGCATAAAAAAATCCAATGTGTCTGTGAAAGGCGGACATATAAATAGTGGTAGTTTTCTAACATGCTTTTACACTAATGCTAGGAGTCTGTCTAATAAGATGGGTGAACTGGAGTACCTCATATCAAAGGAGGAAGTTGACATAATAGGCATCTCAGAAACATGGTGGAATGAGGACAATCAGTGGGACACTATCATACCGGGATATAAATTATATCGGAAAGACAGAACAGGTCGTGCGGGTGGCGGAGTGGTACTATATGTGAAGGATAATATAGAATCAAATGAAGTAAAAATCCTAAAGGAATCAAAATGTTCCATAGAATCATTATGGATAACAATTCATTCCTCTAATATGAATATGGCATTAGGAATATATTACCGACCACCTAACCAGGACAGTGATAGTGATGCTGAAATGATAAGGGAGATTAGAGAGGCTACCAAAATAAAAAACACAGTAATAATAGGAGATTTCAATTATCCCCATATTGATTGGGTGCATGTCACCTCAGGACGGGATTCAGAGATTAAATTTCTTGATGCCTTAAATGACTGCTTCTTGGAGCAGCTAGTACAGGAACCCACAAGGGGAGAGTCGATTCTCGACCTAGTCTTGACTGGAACGCAGGATCTGGTCCAAGAGGTAACTGTTACTGGACCGCTTGGAAATAGTGACCACAATATAATAACTTTTAATATTCCGGTGTTGGGAAGAACACCGCAGCGGTCAAACACTCTGGCATTTAATTTCAAAAAGGGGAATTACACTAAAATGAGGAAGCTAGTTAAACAGAAACTAAAAGGGAGAGTAATTAAACTAAAATCCCTGGAAGCTGCATGGGAACTGTTTAAAGACACCATACTAGAGGCCCAACTTGAATGTATACCCCAAATAAAAAAACACAGTAAGAGACCTAACAAAGAACCACCATGGCTAAACAGCCATGTTAAAAAGGCAGTGAGAGAGAAAAGGGCAGCTTTTAAAAAGTGGAAGTCAAATCCTAGTGAGGAAAATAGAAAGGAACATAAACACTCCCAAATTAAGTGTCATAATGTAGTAAGAAAAGCCAAAAAAGAGTTTGAGGAACAGCTAGCCAAAAATTCAAAAAATGATAGTAAAATGTTTTTTAAATACATTAGAAGCAGGAAGCCCGCTAAAAAAGCAGTGGGGCCCTTGGATGATAAAGATATAAAAGGAGCGATCAAGGAAGACAGTGCCATTGCGGAGCGATTAAATGATTTCTTTGCTTCAGTCTTCACGGCTGAGGATGTTACAGAGGTTCCTAAATCTGAGCCAGCCTTTTTAGGTGACAAATCTGAGGAACTCACTCAGATTGAAGTGACATTAGAGGAGGTTATGGAATTAATTGATAAGCTGAATAGTAACAAGTCTCCGGGACCAGACGGCATTCACCCAAGGGTTCTGAAAGAACTCAAATGTGAAATTGCGGAGTTATTAACAGTGGTTTGTAACCTATCCTTTAAATCCACCTTGGTACCAAATGACTGGAAGATGGCCAATATAACACCAATATTTAAAAAAGGCTCTAGAGGAGATCCTGGCAATTATAGACCGATAAGTTTAACATCAGTACCAGGCAAATTAGTAGAAACACTAGTAAAGAGTAAAATTGCAAGGCACATAGAAGAGCACGAATTGTTGGGCAAAAGTCAGCATGGTTTCTGCAGAGGGAAGTCGTGTCTAACTAATCTGTTAGAATTCTTTGAAGGGGTTAATAAACATGCGGACAAGGGGCACCCAGTGGATATAATATACCTAGATTTCCAGAAAGCCTTTGACACGGTCCCACACCAAAGGCTTTTACGTAAATTAGGTGGTCATGGGATAGGAGGAAAGGTCCTTCCATGGATCAAGAATTGGTTAAAGACAGAAAACAAAGGGTGGGAATAAATGGTAAATTTTCACAATGGAGGAGGGTAACTAGTGGTGTTCCCCAGGGGTCAGTACTGGGACCAATCCTGTTCAACTTGTTCATCAATGATCTAGAAAATGAGGTAAGCAGTGAGGTGGCCAAGTTTGCAGATGACACAAAGTTGTTCAGGACAGTCAAAAGCAAAAGGGATTGTGAAGAACTACAAAAAGATCTCAGCAAACTGAGTGATTGGGCAGCAAAATGGCAAGTGAAATTTAATGTGGGTAAGTGTAAGGTAATGCATGTTGGAAAAAATAACCCAAATTACACGTACTACATGATGGGGTCAAATTTAGCTACGACAGATCAGGAAAGGGATCTTGGAGTTATAGTGGATAGTTCTATGAAGACATCCACGCAGTGTGCAGCGGCAGTTAGTAAGGCAAATAGGATATTAGGAATTATTAAAAAAGGGATAGATAATAAGACAAAAGATATCATACTTCCCCTATATAAAACTATGGTACGCCCACATCTCGAGTACTGCGTGCAGATGTGGTCTCCTCACCTCAAAAAAGATATGTTGGCATTAGAAAAGGTTCAGAAAAGGGCGACTAAGATGATTAGGGGCTTGGAAAGGGTCCCATATGGGGAGAGGCTAGAGAGACTGGGACTTTTCAGTTTGGAAAAAAGGCGATTGAGGGGCGATATGATAGAGGTATATAAAATCATGAATGGTGCGGAGAAAGTGATTATAGAAAAATTATTTACCTTTTCCCATAATACAAGAACTAGGGGACACCAAATGAAATTGATGGGTAGTAGGTTCAAAACTAATAAAAGGAAATTTTTCTTCACACAGCGCACAGTCAACCTGTGGAACTCCTTGCCCGAGGAGGCTGTGAAGGCCAGGACTCTATTAGGGTTTAAAAAAGAGCTTGATAAATTTTTGCAGGTTAGGTCCATAAATGGCTATTAGCCAGGGATAAAGTATGGTGCCCTAGCCTTCATAACAAGGGCAGGAGATGGATGGCAGGAGATAAATCACTTGATCATTGTCTTCTGTTCTCCTTCTCTGGGGCACCTGGCATTGGCCACCGTCGGCAGATGGGATGCTGGGCTCGATGGACCTTTGGTCTGACCCAGTATGGCCATTCTTATGTTCTTATGACATATACATTTCTCAGTAGCTTTACATATGAAATAGCCCAGCCCCATTGATCTCCATGGGCAATGTACCTTTCCAGCCGTGGTGGGGAGGGTTAGTGACATGGTCTTCTCCACCCTGTAATTGTCATGGTTAGTTCAGTATTGTCACTCTGGCTCATGAAAACAGAGGATACCTGACAGTTTTGCAGTAACTTCAGAAAATGCAGTTGCAGTACATCTCATTAGGGACGTAAATTCCCATTTATCTGTTAACCAGTTAATGCTGGGTCACACTGGGGCTGCCGCTGGCTCCCAGCCCCTGCAGGAGCAGCCTGTCTACAGCAGACTGGACTCCCCATGGAGAGAGGCTGCTCTGGACACTGGTGCAGTCCCTGCCTGTGGGGCCCTGGGTTCCCCACAGGCAGGGGCTGCTCCAGCAACCCCTGTCTGCAGCAGGCCCTCTGTGGGGCTGGAGCAGCCCCTCTGCCTGCAGCAGGTGGGGAGCTGCTCCAGCCCCCTCCCATTACCAGTTAATTGGAACTGGTGAGCATCATCCGTTAAGAGGACTAAGGAAGTTGTCCCGTGAAGTTGTGGGATAGTTCTGGATGATTCCCAGGCCCTGAGTCAAATGGGGCTGCATCTACACTGCCAAGTAATAGGTTTCGGATCCTGGATCTCATTATGACTTGAGGCTGGACCCCTGGTGCTACAGTGTCCTGAGACCCTAGGTCTGGATCCGACCCTGGGTTAATGCAGTTGCAGTATAGTTGCACAGGGGGACTCCTATGGGGCCCAAACCCATCCCTATTGGTAGAGGATGGTGGGAAGAGTTCTTAGAGGGGTCACACGATACCCTTTACTTCTGGTCATGTGTCCATCTTCACCCCAGAAATACCTCAGGGGTTGTACTTCAGGTGGGCGGGGCCGAAGGAGTTGGGCGTGGCTAATGGGATCAGGGGCGTGGCTAATATGTCTCTCTTTTTGGTTCAGAAAATATGGCTACAGTACATATGGGTGAGGTTTATTCCTGGCTGCCCCATGCGTGTCCTAATGAAGAAAGCCACTTTCCATACCAAACTGGAAGTAAGGTGGCGGTGTGGGGAATAAGACTGATGGGGAAGGGGAGAGAGATAGGAGAGCTTTAATGGGAGAGGCTGTCCTGAAAGGTGGCAGGCGTTGAACAACAGGGTCGAATGAGAAGCAGCCCCATGTGCATTTCATGCACTCTGGGGACCCTGCTGCACTGCAGGCAGTGGGAGGTGCAGCTGTGATTGCAGATGCTGTGCGGCTCTGAGATGCTGCCAGCAGCTGCTTGTTTTCCTCTCTGAACGGGGCAGATGCCTCCATTGCAAGGCTGTGGAGCTGTGGGCATGGGCCACACCGTTGTCTTTAAGGCACCTAAGGGAAGACTGGACCCTGCTGATGTTGATTTAGTAGCAAGGGAGCAGGTTCCAAAACAGGATGTGCAACCTGCTGCCACTGGAGGCCTCTAGCAGGAATTCCTGAGCCACGGCTGTAAGAGCAGCACTCACGTGGCCCGTGTGTGTCAGTACAATTGTCCAAAGGGCCAGCCCGAACACTGAGCCACATTGACACGACTCTGCCAGGCACTTTGAGTTTACACATAGCCCCCTCTCTTCCTTGTGGGCCAGTGCAGTTCCAGGCGGGCCCCCACTGCATTGGGCAGCACTACAGAGATGCTGAAATTGGATGGGGGATGGGATTTGCACAAACCCTGGTGAAATGGGGTGCCCATTGTGCCAGGTGTAGTGCAAAAGCAGACACTGGTCACTGCACAGACTGCTGGGCAACCCCAGCACACATTGGGGTCCTGTTATGCTGGCGGCTGCATGGACACAGAGAAAGCCCTTCCTCCAAAGGGCTTGCAAAGGTTTGTGCATGTGAACATTGTTACTAGAATGTGTCACAAGGATTGGCAGGAGGGCCACTTCTGTATTTTCGTCAGCGTGCTGGAGTCAGTGCAAAGAGACCATGACGGATGAGTTGCGTTAAGCAAACAAGACCCATAGGGTATGTCTACACTACAGCGCTATTTCGAATTAACTTATTTTGAATTAGTTAATTCGAAATAAGCTAATTCGAAATAACGCATCTAGACCCAAAAACTAATTCAAATTAGCGTTTTGCTATTTCGAATTAGCGCGTCCACACTGATTGGACGCTGAGTCGCATTTAAGGGCAGCTGAAACTGGTTCCAGCAGGGCATCAGGTCAGTAGTTGCTTTGTGTGGCTGCTGTCTGAGGCTATCTGAGGCTCGTGCTTAAAGGGACCCCCCCCGGACAGCCGGTTCTCAGTTTTCCCTCTTGCTTGCCTACCTCGCCGAGGGACAGCAAAGTGTTTTCCTCTCTGCCTGCCTGTTTCGGTCATTCTCATTGGGGACCGCATCGTCCTGGAGCGCTGGGGAGACCAACAGTGGACCCAGAACTGCAGGATGAAGAAGGACACCTTCCTGGAGCTCTGCGAGTGGCTCGCCCCTGCTCTGCGGCAACAGGACACTCGCATGAGGCCCGCCATTCCCCTCCACAAGCGGGTGGCCATCACCCTATGGAAACTCTCCACGCCGGATAGCTACCAATCCATCGGGAACCAGTTCAGCGTGGGGAAATCCACCGTCGGAGCAGTGCTCATGGAGGTACGGCGCTCACCGGCCACTGGGCCGCAGGGGAGGAGGGGAGGACTGCAAGGAGGGGATGGGCCGCCCCAGGGAAAACGGGGGGAGGAGGCAAAAGTGCCCTGCACGGGAAGGTTTGGTCTGTCCCATCCGTACTACACACCGCCCACGGTGGCCAAGATTGTAGCGGGGGTTGATTCTGGGAGTGGGGCGCGGGGCAGGGAACGAACACTCCCAGCCACCCGGGCACCCCAGTGATTCGCGGTTTGGTGTCTCTCTCTGCAGGTGGTCAAGGCCATCAACAGGGTGCTGCTCCGCAGGGTTGTCCGCCTCACCGACTTGGATGCAGTCATCCAGGGGTTCAGCGCCCTCGGCTTCCCCAACTGCATGGGGGCGATTGACGGGACGCACATTCCCATCCGTGCCCTGGAACACCAGGCCTCCCTGTACATCAACAGGAAGGGGTACTTCTCAGTGATCCTGCAGGCCGTGTCTGACCACCGGGGCCAGTCACGGACATTAATGTGGGCTGGTCCGGCAAGGCACACGACGCGCGGGTGTTCCGCAACTCCTCCGTGTGCCAGAGGCTGCAGGCTGGGACCTTCTTCCCCGACCGCCACATCAGGGTCGGGGACGTGGACATGCCTGTGTGCCTGGTGGGGGATGCGGCCTACCCCCAACAGCCCTGGCTGATGAAGCCCTACATGGGACACCTTAGCCCCTCCCAGCAGGCCTTCAATGCCAGGCTCACCAGGGCCCGCATTGTGGTGGAGGGGGCCTTCGGACGCCTGAAAGCCCGATTCCAGTGCCTCCTCACCCGTCTCGACCTCGCCGAGCACAATATCCCTCCCGTGGTGGCAGCATGTTGTGTGCTGCACAATGTATGTGAGCGGAAGGGGGAGGCTTTCCTGCCAGCCTGGATGGCTGAGGCTGACCGCATGGCTGGCCAGTACGTGCAGCCCCGCACCGACGTCGACTGGGAGGCCCAGCGGGGGACTGTCCGGATCCGGGAAGCCCTGTGGGAGAGCTTCCAGGTGGAGGAGGAGGACTGAACTCTCCCTGCATGCCCCACTGGGGCCTTCTTCCACCCTCCCCTCCCTTACCCCCCTTCCTAATGTCAAATAAAAACACCTGTTTTGCCAACAAATATGTCTGTTTATTTCACAGAACTGAGGTGGGGGAAGGGGGGTGGGGGAAGGGGGGAATCTGGGAGGAGGGAGCTGGAAGGGGGAGGCAAGGGGAGGAAGGGAAGGGAAAGCTCAGGGTTCGGGCTCTTGCTGGCTCTCCCGTCTCGCAGCACTGCGGGTGCGGGGGCGTTGGGGGGGAGTGGGCGCGGAGGGTGGGGCAGGAGGGATGGGGGGTGCAGAGGAAGCGGGAGGGGGAGCAGGGGTGGGAGGAGGAGCGAGAGCTGGGGCGGCCGCAGGGGCTGGAGCAGCAGGAGGCAGGAACCTGTCCACCAGGGTCTGGAGGTGGCCTCGGAGGGCACGGCCCTGCTCCTCCAGCACCTGCAAGCTCTGCTGCCGCAGCTGCAGGTCCTCCTGGACCCAGCGCTCCTGGTTACGAAGCTGCTGCCCCAGTAGCCACTCCTCCTGGTTCCGGGTGCGCCTGCTGGCCCAGGTGCGGGTGGCTGTTCCAGGCGGGGTGGTGCGCCCTGCACTCGCAGGTGCTGCGGCTGTGGTGAAACACGAGCAGTGGTCAGTTCTCCCTGGAGACACAGTGGGTGAAACCCAGCCCCCCTCTGCAAGGCGAGGTCGGCGTGTGGGGAACGGGCCAGGGCCCCTGCATGACACCCAGCTGCTGCTCCATGGTGGGCAAGGCCCAGGCGCACAGTCCCTGGGCTCTCTCCCCCCCACACACACATAAGGGGACCATGATGGCACTCACATGTGGAGCCCTCCCCGGCCTCAGATGACACAGCTGATGGGCTCTGTGGGATGACTCGGGGGTCCTGGGTGCTGGGCAGGCTCCCTGCAGGCTCCTGCGGCTCCTGGCTGTCGTCCTCCTCGTCTTCCTCTTCTTCCCCTGTTTCAGGGGCTGGGCCCTCTGCCCCGGGGTCGATCACCACCCGGGGGGCACGGACTGTGTGAGGCCCCCAGGATGCGGTCCTGGGCCTCATAATGAGGGCAGGTGTCTGGGTCAGCCCCTGGTTGGGAGCCCCTGGTGTAGGCCTGCCGCAGATCCTTAATCTCGCAGCGCACCTGCTCCTGGGTCCGCACGTGGCCTCTGGTGGCCAGGCTGGCAGCCATGTGGCTGTAGACGGCCGCATTCCTGTGCCTACTGCGGAGATCGTGGAAGTTGGAGGCCTCCCCCCAAACCTCAGTGAGGTCCACGATCTCCGCACTAGACCAGGCGGGTGCCTGTTTTTTTCGGCCCCTGGCAGGCTCCTGGGAGCCGCCAGCCTGGTCCTGGGAAGAGGTGGAGGGCTGCGGGTGGCTGGCTCATGGTGTGCCAGGTGCAGGGGTCTGCTGGCTGGATGCTGGCAGGCTTGCAACTGGCACAGGCACTGTGGCCAGAATCTGCCCCTTTAAGGGCTCTGGGGCTGGGAGGGGGGCAGAAGAGTTTTCCTGGTTTGGCCCAGAGTGGCCACCAGGGGAACCTGGGAAGGGCTAGCCTCCAGCTAGTTCGAATTAAGTGGCTACACAGCACTTAATTCGAACTACTTAATTCGAATTTGGCGTTACTCCTCGTAGAATGAGGTTTACCAAGTTCGAATTAAGCGCTCCGCTATTTCGATTTAAATTCGAACTATCGGTTTGTATGTATAGCCACTATTAAAGTTAATTCGAACTAACGGCTGTTAGTTCGAATTAACTTTGTAGTGTAGACATACCCATAGGGATGCTGTGGGGAAGTTCCTGGTGATATACTGGAAAGGCCCAGGAGGAGATTCTGCTCACCTGTCAGTGGGGATATGCTGGGATCATTGGGAAGGGCCCGGGCGGGATGTTGCTCACGTATCTTTGGGGACATGTCAGGATCAGTGGGAAGGGCCCCGGGGGGGGGATGCTGCTCACGTATCCTTGGGGTTGTGCTGAGATCAGTGGAAAGGGTCCAGGGCGGGATGCTACTCCTGTACTATTGGGACGTGAAGGGAATGGCAGGAAGGGCCCAGGGCGGGATGCTGCTCACGTGTCAGCGGGATGTGCTGGGATCGGTGGGAAGGGCCCAGGGCGGGATGTTGCTCACGTGTCAGTGGAACATGCTGGGATTGGTGGGAAGGATTCTGGTGGGGATGCTGCTCATGTGTGAGTGGGATGTTCAGGGAACGGTGAAAGGGCCGGGGGGGGGGGGGATACTGCTCACATGTCAGTGGGACATGCTGGGATTGGTGGGAAGCACCCGGGGGGGGGGGGGCGGGATACTGATCATAGAATCATAGAATACTAGGACTGGAAGGGACCTCGAGAAGTCATCGAGTCCAGTCCCCTGCCCTCATGGCAGGACCAACTACTGTCTAGACCATCCCTCATGTGTCAGTGGGACGTGCTGAGATCCGTGGGAAGAGTCCCGGGGGGGATGCTACTCACGTACTAGTGGGACATGAAGGGAATGGCAGGAAGGACCTGGGGGGGATCCTCCTCATGTGTCAGTGGGACGTGCTGAGATCCGTGGGAAGGGCCCCGGGGGGGATGCTACTCACGTACTAGTGGGACATGAAGGGAATGGCAGGAAGGACCTGGGGGGGATCCTCTCATGTGTCAGTGGGATGTGCTGAGATCCGTGGGAAGGGCCCCAGGGGGGATGTTGTTCACATGTCAGTGGAATGTGCTATGATTGGTGGGAAGGGCCCCTGGGGGGATGCTGCTCACATATCTTTGGGGACGTGGTGGGATCCGTGGGAAGGGCCCAGGGCAGCATGCCTCTTACGTATCTTTGGGGATGTGCTGGGATTGATTGGAAGGGCCCCGGGGGGGATGCCGCTCACATGTCAATGGTACTTGGTGGGATTGGTGGAAAGGGCCCGGGGGGGGGATGCTGCTCACGTGTCAGTGGAATGTGCTGGGATCGGCGGGAAGGGCCCCAGATGGGGGGGGATGCTGCTCACGTGTCAGTGGAATGTGCTGGGATCGGCGGGAAGGGCCCCAGATGGGGGGGATGCCGCTCACGTATCTTTGGGGTGTGCTGGGATTGGTGGGAAGGGCCCCAGATGGGGGGATGCCGCTCACGTATCTTTGGGGTGTGCTGGGATCGGCGGGAAGGGCCCCAGATGGGGGGGATGCCGCTCACGTATCTTTGGGGTGTGCTGGGATTGGTGGGAAGGGCCCCAGATGGGGGGGATGCCGCTCACGTATCTTTGGGGTGTGCTGGGATCGGCGGGAAGGGCCCCAGATGGGGGGGATGCCGCTCACGTATCTTTGGGTGTGCTGGGATTGGTGGAAGGGCCCATGTGGGGATGCTGCTCACGTATCTTTGGGGTGTGCTGGGATCGGCGGGAAGGGCCCCAGATGGGGGGGATGCCGCTCACGTATCTTTGGGGTGTGCTGGGATCGGCGGGAAGGGCCCCAGATGGGGGGGATGCCGCTCACGTATCTTTGGGGTGTGCTGGGATTGGTGGGAAGGGCCCATGTGGGGATGCTGCTCACGTGTTGTGGACCCTGGGTGCAGCTCAGCTCCTATGTGGAGATTGCCAGGAGAGGTTCCTGTGGGAGCAGGTGTTCCTGTACTGGGAATGGCTCCCCCCCAGGGAAGGTGGGAGCATGGGGGGTCCAGCGGCAGCTGGTGGTTCCCCAAAGGTATCACTGCAAGCTGCTGTACCTGGCCCATGACGTCCCTTCTCGGGGACACCAGGGGATCCGGCACACCTGGCTAAGGCTGCTCCAAAACTTCTACTTGCCGGGGATATTTGTGGCCGTGCAGCGGTCCTGCCGGGCCTGCGACTCCTGCCAGAGGGTGGGGAAGGCCCAGGATAGGAGGAAAGCTGCTTTGAGGCCCCTGCCCATCATAGAGGAGCCTTTCCAGAAGGTGGCGATGGATATAGTGGGGCCCTTCAGCAGGGTGACTCGGACAGGGAAGAAATACATCCTGGTGGTGGTGGATTTTGCCACCCGCTACCCCGAGGCCGTGGCTCTGCCTTCTATTGAAGAGGACATGGTGGCAGATGCACTGCTGACCATTTTCAGCAGGGTGGGGTTCCCTACGGAAGGCCGCACGGATCAGGGGATCCAACTTTATGTCGGCCCCGCTCCAGTGCTTGTGGGGGAAGTGCGGGGTCCAGCACACCTGGGCCTCAGCGTATCACCCCCAGTCCAACGGGTTGGTGGAGAGGTTTAATGGGACTCTGAACGTAAGAACATAAGAATGGCCGTACTGGGTCAGACCAAAGGTCCATCTAGCCCAGTATCCTGTCTGCCGACAGTGGCCAGCACCAGGTGCCCCAGAGAGGGTGGACCAAAGACAATGATCAAGCGATTTGTCTCCTGCCATCCCTCTCCAGCCTCTGACAAACAGAGGCCAAGGACACCATTTTATCCCCTGGCTAATAGCCTTTTATGGACCTAACCTCCATGAAATTATCTAGCTTCTCTTTAAACTCTATTATAGTCCTAGCCTTCACAGCCTCCTCTGGCAAGGAGTTCCACAGGCTGACTACATGCTGTGTGAAGAAGAACTTTCTTGTATTAGTTTTAAACCTGCTACCCATTAATTTCATTTGGTGTCCTCTAGTTCTTCTATTTAGAGAACTAATAAATAACTTTTCTTTATCGGCCCTCTCCACACCACTCATGATTTTATATACCTCTATCATATCCCCCCTCAGTCTCCTCTTTTCTAAACTGAAAAGTCCCAGTTGCTTTAACCTCTCCTCATATGGGACCTGTTCCAAACCCCTAATCATTTTAGTTGCCCTTTTCTGAACCCTTTCCAAGGCCAAAATATCTTTTTTGAGGTGAGGAGACCACATCTGTACACAGTATTCAAGATGTGGGCGTACCATAGTTTTATACAGGGGCAGTAAGATATTCTGGGTCTTATTTTCTATCCCTTTCTTAATAATTCCAAGCATCCTATTTGCCTTTTTGACCACTGCTGCACACTGTGTGGAAGTTTTCAGAGAACTGTCCACGATAACTCCAAGATCTCTTTCCTGATTTGTCGTAGCCAAATTAGCCCCCATCATACTGTACGCATAGTTGGGGTTATTTTTCCCGATGTGCATTACTTTACACTTATCCACATTAAATTTCATTTGCCATTTTGTTGCCCAATCACTCAGTTTGGTGAGATCTTCTTGGAGTCCCTCACAATCTGCTTCTGTCTTGACTATCCTAAACAGTTTGGTATCATCTGCAAACTTTACCATCTCACTGCTTACCCCTTTCTCCAGATCATTTATGAATAAGTTGAACAGGATTGGTCCTAGGACCGACCCTTGGGGGACACCACTAGTTACCCCTCTCCATTCTGAAAATTTACCATTTATTCCTACCCTTTGTTTCCTGTCTTTTAACCAGTTCTCAGTCCAAGAAAGGACCTTCCCTGTTATCCCATGGCCATGTAATTTACACAAGAGCCTTTGGTGAGGGACCTTGTCGAAAGCTTTCTGAAAATCTAAGTATACTATATCTACTGGATCCCCCTTGTCCCCATGTTTGTTAACCCCTTCAAAGAACTCTAATAGATTAGTAAGACAGGATTTCCCTTTACAGAAACCATGTTGACTTTTGTCCAACAAATTATGTTCTTTTACATGCTTCACAATTTTATTCTTTACTATTGTTTCGACTAATTTGCCCGGTACTGAAGTTAGACTTACCGGTCTGTAATTGCCCGGATCGCCTCTAGAGCCCTTTTTAAATATTGGTGTCACGTTGGCTACCTTCCAGTCATTAGGTACAGAAGCCGATTTAAGGGATAGGTTACAAACCACAGATAATAGTTCAGCAATTTCCCATTTGAGTTCTTTTAGAACCCTTGGATGAATGCCATCTGGTCCCGGAGATTTGTTAACATTAAGTTTTTCTATTTGTTCCAAAACCTCCTCTAATGACACTTCAATCCGGGACAGTTCCTCAGATTCATCACCCACAAAGGACGGTGCAGATTTGGGAATCTCCCCAACGTTCTCAGCCGTGAAGACTGAAGCAAAGAAATCATGTAGTTTCTCCGCAATGGCTTTATCGTCCTTGATTGCGCCTTTTATAGTTCGATCGTCTAGGGGACCCACAGGTTTTTTAGCAGGCTTCCTGCTTTTAATGTACTTAAAAAACATTTTGTTATTTCTTTTTGAGTTTTTGGCTAGCTGTTCCTCAAAATCTTTTTTTGCTTTTCTTATTACATTTTTACACTTGATTTGACAGTGTTTATGTTCCTTTCTATTTATCTCACTAGGATTGGACTTCCACTTCTTAAAAGATGCCTTTTTGTCCCTCACTGCTTCTTTTACATGGTGGTTAAGCCACGGTGACACTTTTTGAGGTCTCTTGCTATGTTTTTTAATTTGGGGTATACATTTAAGTTGGGCCTCTATTATGGTGTCTTTAAAAAGTTTCCATGCAGCTTGCAGGGATTTGGCTCTAGTCACTGTGCCTTTTAATTTCTGTTTAACTAGCCTCCTCATTTTTGTGTAATTCCCCTTTTTGAAATTAAATGCCAGGGTGCTGGACTGCTGAGGTGTTCTACCCACCACAGGAATGTTGAATGTTATTATAATATGGTCACTATTCCCAAGTGGTCCTGTAATGGTTATTTCCTGGACCTGATCCTGCGCTCCACTCAGGACTAAATCGAGAATTGCCTCTCCCCTTGTGGGTTCCTGCACCAGCTGCTCCAAGAAGCAGTCATTTAGGCCATTGAGAAATTTTATCTCCGCTTCTCTTTCTGAGGTGACATGTACCCAGTCAATATGGGGATAATTAAAATCCCCCATTATTATAGAGTTCTTTATTTTGGTAGCCTCTCTAATCTCCCTCAGCATTTCAATGTCAGTATCACTGTCCTGGTCAGGTGGTCGGTAATATATCCCTACTGCTAATTTCTTATTATTGGAGCATGGAATTACTATCCATAGCGATTCTATTGAACATGTTGATTCACTTATTTTTATTTCATTTGATTCTACATTATCTTTCACATACAGTGCCACTCCACCACCTGCTCCCACAGGAACCTCTCCTGGCAATCTCCACATAGGAGCTGAAGCAGATGGTAAGGACCTTTATGCACCAGCACCTGCAGAACTGGGACAAGTACCTACCCCACCTGCTGTTTACATACAGGGAGGTGCCTCAGGAGTCCACGGGGTTCTCCCCGTTCGAGCTGATGTATGGGAGAAGGGTGTGGGGACCCCTGGACCTGCTGAGAAATGAGTGGGAGGGGGAGGCTTCCCCGGAGGGTGAGTCAGTGGTGGAATACGTCCTGGCTTTCCAGGAAAGACTCGCTGAGCTCATGGGTTTGGCCAGAGAGAACCTGAGCAGGGCCCAAAGGAAGCAGAAGGTCTGGTACAACAGCAATGCACGGGCCTGTGCCAATGCTACCGGGGACCAAGTGATGGTCCTAATCCCTGTGTGGAAGAACAAGTTGCAAGCACCCTGGGATGGCCCCTTCAGGGTCATTAAGCAGCTGAACTAGGTGAACTATGTGGTGGAGCTGACTGGCCGGACGCGCGGCCAGCAGGTGTATCACGTTAACATGATGAAGCCGTACTGGGGCCGGGAGAACTTGGTGCTGGCCGTGTGCAGGCCCTGGGAAGAGCAGGGGGAGGATCCCTTGGTGGGTCTGTTCCCTGGGATAGAAGCAGACTCTTTGCTGGAGTCAGTTTCCCTCTCGGACCAGCTCAGCAGGCCGAGATCCGAGAGGTGCTGCGCTCCCGCCAGCAGCTGTTCTCCGACAAGCCTGGTCTCACCAGCCTGGCTGTCCACTGGGTAGAGACGGGCACCTACCGCCCGGTGCGCTGCTCCCCGTTCAGAGTCACGGGGAAGATGGCTCAGGACCTGGAGAGAGAGGTCCAGGACATGCTGGCACCAGGGGTGCTTCAACCGTCCTCCAGCCCCTCAAGTAGTTCTGGTCCCCAAGAAGGACGGGTCAGTCTGGTTCTGCGTGGACTATCGGAAGCTCAACGCCATCACGGTGTCCAATGCCTACCCCATGCCTAGGCCCGATGAGCTCCTGGACAAGCTGGGGGGCGCTTGCTACCTGACCACCCTGGACCTCACCAAGGGCTACTGGCAGGTGCCGCTAGACCCTGAGGCCAGGCTGAAATCGGCGTTTATCACCCCGGTGGGGCTCTACGAGTTCCTGGTCCTGCCCCTCAGCCTCAAGGGGTCGCCAGCCACCTTCCAGCTGCTGCAGGGGATGGAGAGCTTTGCCCTGGCGTATATTGACGATATTTGTGTCTTCAGCCAGACCTTGGAGAACCACGTGTTCCAGGTCAGCCAGGTACTGGACTGGCTGCAGGGGGCTGGGCTGACTGTAAAGGCTGGGAAGTGCAAGGTCGGGATGGCTGAGGTGACCTACCTGGGCCATAAGGTGGGGAGCGGCTGCTTGAAACCAGAGCTGGCCAAAGTGGAGGCCATCCGAGACTGGCCTGTTCCCCAGACCAGGAAGCAGGTCCAGGCTTTCATTGGGATGGCGGGGTACTACCGGAGGTTTGTGCCCAACTTTAGCTCCATCACTGCCCCGATCATGGAACTGTGCAGGAAGGGGAGGCCCGACAGGGTGGTCTGGATGGAGCAGTGCCAGGGGGCTCTCTGTGCACTGAAGGAGGCCCTGGTCAAGAGCCCAGTGCTAGTAAATCTAGACTTTGCAAGCCCTTCGTAGTGTTTACCGATGCCTCGGACACTGGGCTGGGGTGGTGCTGATGCAGGTGGACAAGAAGGGGGAGTGACACCCCCATCATGTACCTGAGCTGCTGCCCGGGAGCGGAGCTATGCAGTCATAGAGAAGGACGCCTGGCGATGGGGTGGGCCCTTCAAAAGCTGCAGCCATACCTGTCTGGCCGGCGTTTCACGGTGTAACTTACCACTGCCCCCGACCTGGCTGCACCAGATGAAGGGGACCAACGCCAAGCTGCTGAGGTGGAGCCTGTTCCTGCAGGATTACGACATGGAAGTGATCCATGTCAAGGGGAATGCCAACATCATCACCGACGCGCTGTGCCGTAGTGAGGGGCCCGAACTTCCCCAGGCCACAGGCGGAGTGGCCCTGCTCAGTTCGCTCTCAGAGGGGGAAGAGATGTGATGCAGTGGGTGCTGTCCACTTGCTGGTCACTATGCTTGGGCTGAGGGTGACCCCCACTGGCCTGTGTCTGTGAGCACTGCCCAGCGGGGGGGTCACCCCTCAGCTCCAGCATGTAGACAATGGCCGGCCAGGGCTTCTCACCTGAACAAAGGAAGGGGTGTGGCTACCTGGGGGATGTGTGTTCGGTGGTTTTGAGAGAGGCAGTCTTGGCTGGGAAAACATGAAGAAAAGAGACCAAGCTGAGTACTGAGGGTTGAGGGGACCCCTACCTTAAGGGGTCTGGGGCTGCCAGCCCCTGACTCCTTATGTCCACATCATGCCTATTCTGTGTTGCATCCTGGAGAAGCAATAAACCCTCTCTATTCTACTGGCTGGCAAAGTCTCATCTTGCTGCAGACGGGGTGCAGGATTGGGGGACACCCGATGTGCCGCCACAGCTGGGATTGGTGGGAAGGGCCCAGGTCGGGATGCTGCTCACGTGTCATTGGGACGACCTGGGATTGGTGGGAAGGGCCCAGGTCGGGATGCTGCTCACGTGTCATTGGGACGACCTGGGATTGGTGGGAAGGGCCCAGGTCGGGATGCTGCTCACGTGTCATTGGGACGACCTGGGATTGATGGGAAGGGCCCAGGTCGGGATGTTTCTCACGTGGCAGTGGGACATGCTGGGATTGGTGGGAGGGTGCCGGGGGCAATGCTGCTCATGTATCTTTGGGGACGTGCTGAGTTCAGTGGGAAGGGTCCCAGGGGAGGGAGAGGGGAGGCTGCTGACGTGTCAGTGGGACGGGCAGGGAACGGCAGGAGGGCCCTGGGGGGGGATGCTGCTCACATGTCAGTGGACATGGGTCGGTGGTGTGTTTGGAGCCCCTTGGGGTGTTTGGGAAGGGTCCCCACTGGCGAGGTGGGAGGCTGTTGGTCGATGGTGCTGCTGACAAATGGGCAGTTGCAGTGAGTTTGGCAGGATGGATTCGTTTGGGATGCTGCTCGGGTAGACAAGTCATCACAGTGTTGTTCCTTATGCTGGGGGAGCGAGTAGTGGTGAGGACAGGGCACCATTCTCAGCATTTCCATGTCCCACGTAGCCTGCTGGGCAATGCTAGACTTGTGCTCCCATAGGGTGTGTCTAGACTACAGGGTTTTGTCGACAAAAGTGGACTTTTGTCGACAAAACTATACCTGCGTCTACACTGCCGCTGAGAACTCAGCAGTTTTGTCAACGGCTGTAAACCTCATTCTACGAGGAATAACGCCTTTTGTCGACAGTTCTGTTGATAGAAGGCGTTATTGCATCTACACTGTCCTTTGCATCTACACTATCATGTCGACAAAGCGGCTTGCTTTGTCGACAGAACTGGATGTACTCTAGACGCTCTTTGTCGACAGAAGCTTTGTCAACAGTATTTGTTGACAAAACTTCTGTCGACAAAACCCTGTAGTCTAGACATACCCATAGTGTCCCAATGCTGCGATGTCCCAGACGTACAGCAAACTGCCGACTGCAGACTATCCTCTGGCCGCTCGCTGAAGTGCGGACCCCTGTCTAGACGGGCTGTTACTTCTCTGCGCTGTCCTTGATTTCTCCTAAATTGCTATTAACGGCAGGCGCAACTCTTGCTTCCCTCTCTGTGCTGCTGTCTTCCCCACCCCCACTAGTTCCTGTGTCACAGCGTAGCCCTGAGGAGAAGGGGGAGTGGTAGCCCTGTCCTCTCCCTTCCCCCCACTCCTGCCTTGGTCCGGCACTAACAGGTTTGAACCGCGGGAGAGGAAATGTGCTGACACAGACACAGTGGCTTGTGGGTGACATGGGGAGTTAACTATAGAACAGTTGGCTAGTTGTGGCTGATGTGGTCACTGTTAGCTCATGCAAGTGAGCGAGAGTCAGGTTACATCAGTTCTCAGGATGCTGCCCGGGCGACCGTTGCTCCTGACGGGTTTAGTGGTAGATCTGCATGTTGCTTGGTGCTGGAGGTATCTGAACCTTCCCTGGGTTCTCTTGTCCCATTCTGCCCTGTTCTGCCCAGGAGGGAAGGTACCAAGCTGCCAGGAGCCTCTTGTCTGCACTGCTCTTGGCTCCCGCACAGCGTGCTGGCAGTGGTAGGCATGGGTCAGGAGAGGGCAGTGCTATGTTTTGTGGTGGGGGAAGAGGGTGCCCACACTCCTTCCTCTCTCCATCTTGCCCCCCCCGCTCCAGCTGGCTCTGATGTCACCCTCCTGTGAGCACAAACTAGTCCCCAGGGGGGACAGTCGAAAGCTCAGGGGAGCATGTTGTATGGACTCCTCCCTCTCCCCCATCTGTCTGTGTCCTGTGCTCCACGCATCCTGCTTCCCGCCTAATGCTCCTCGCTGGGTCAGACTTTGCTCCCACCCAGAGCCACCACTGTGTCCTGTGCCCTGCAGCCCTGTCTGCCCCACAGCCAGTGGCTCCAGATTGTGATGCTTATGAAGCTGTTAAAATGTCACTAAGAGCCCGCTGTGGCTCTGGCTGGGCTCCTCCTTCTGGGACTGGGAGGGGTTTGGGTCTGCCGTCCCGCCAGTGATATGCTATGACGTGTGTAGCACGGCGCTTGCTGATGGAAACCTCTCCAGAGCAGGCACTGGTTCCTCTGGGTGCGGGCGCCTGGCAGAGACAGCTGGTAATGGCGTGGGAAATGGCAGTGCCTGATGCTGCCCATAAGATGGCGATATAGGACCCCAGAAAAGGAGGCCTGTCTTGGGTCCCTGCCTGCTGTCTGGGGGAGAGCTACCGGGTACTGACTCTCATCCGGAACCGTTTGGGAACTGGGGAAATGTTGCCAGAGTTCGTGCTGGCTCTTGAGCAGGGAAGCAAGGGGGAGCCAAGCTGCAGCTCAAGTCCCTGCTCCCCCTATGATTTTTTTGGCTAAGGTGCCCCTCATTGGCCCCACAGCTCGGCATTGCTCCTGGAAACACTGCTGGGAGTATGGGCTGAGATGAGGCCTGGGAGGCTGTGCTTTAGACACCCTTTCATCTGGCCTTGCCCCACATGGCCCCAGTGCTGCCAGCCAGGCGACGTTTCTTTTGCAGCAGCACCCCCATGTATAACCTGCAGACTCCACTCTCTGCAATGAACCTGAAGTGGGAACCGGGGGATTCACCTTTTCTGCCTCAAGCACCTGCAGATCAGTGCTCCTTACATCCTTTGCCCAAGCTGGCTGGTAAATGTGTTCTAGAAAACGCACCATCTCAGATGATCAGTCATTTTTATTGGGAATAAAATGCAGAACAAAATATAAACATCTGTGAATGTGCAACGTCAGTCTTATAAACTGGCCTTCCAAGCCTGCGCTCATGCCGCCAAGCACTGGACCCCTGGGAGAGTGGGGACACACTTTGGGCAGCTGCAGAATTTATGCTGCTTCACCCCACCACTCTTCTTATATGCTGTTGCAGCCCTGTCTTCCCACATCCATGAGTGATGCAGGGTCCCTGACACTGGCCACTCGGGGATCCTTTCCCCACAGCGGGAGACATTTGCCCAAACTGGCAAACCCAAGTCATCTTTTTCTGCATCCTTCCTAGGGCAGGGCAAACAGTGAGAACCATCCCTGTGCACCTCTGGAGAGGCATCTGCAGGGGCTTCGGGGCTCAGCACAGGCTGAAGCCTGTTAGCATGCACCTCACCCAGAAGGGGTGGTGGGTTCAATTAGCATTTGTCAATGAAATACAAACGCAGCCTGAGCCAGGAACAAAGTCACTGTTGCCTGGGCTAGAAGCAGTAACCCAGCCCTGGTGGGATGAGGGACAGAGAAGGGAATAACACTCAGCCTGGCTAGAGAACACAGGCTGTTCTTGCAGCAAGAAGCTTCGCTTAACTGTTAATGCAGGAGGACTGTTGCTGGAGTGGAGCAGTCTGGGGAGGCTGCACCCAGACACCTTAAGCAGAGTATGGGGGCTCCACAAATGCAGACCTGGCCTTCTCAGTTGGATGCACCAGGTGCTGTTGCACTGTCAAGCAGCCTGGGGCTTGCCCTGCACTGCGTACTGAGGGGCCGGGGGGCACAGAAGATGGAGGAGGTGAGTGTGTGGAGTAGGTTCTATGGAGCTGAGTGTCTCATTGGTTCTGACATCTCATCAAGGACTGGAACTGGAAGAGACGAGTCACTGACTGGTTCTGTTCCGTGTTTGTGCAGCACCTTGCACAACGGGAATCTGGTTTAGCCTAGGATTAACTTCCTCGGTGCTACAGAAGCACACCTACTGAGGTTATTGTGGTAGCAGGAGGGGCACAGAGAACAGGGAAGGCATGGGAGGAGTGAGCACTGGGCTGAGAGTCAGGAACTCTGATCAATGTTCTGGTTTTGGGGCATTCAATGGGTTCCTTCATTGCATGCAGCCGGAATGGACCCTCTCATGGCAGCATCGGCTTGTCCTTGCTGCTGGAACTGGACCTGTCTGCCCCAGCCTGACTAATGTCCTCAGTGGAAACCGTCCAGACTTTCTGAACCTCTGCAAATGGTAGATACATTATAGCCTTTTTTTTGGAAAAAGCTACGCAATTTGCGTAGCTTTTTCTGATGGCTTTTCCAGAAGAGGCTTTTCTACCATTTGGCCCCGTTTAGGCCAAATGGCGACAAAGCCTCCTCTTTCAGAGGAGTCCTTATTCCTCGTAGAACAAGGTATACAGGGCTCCCCGAAACAGGGCCGGATTAAGGGGGGGGGCTAGCTGGGCAGCTGCCCGGGGCGCCAACCTATGGGGGGCACCTGATGGCAGCTGTAAGGGGCACCGCGTGCCCGGCCGCGTGGCGCCCCTTAGAGCTGCCATCAGGCGCCATGCGCCCGGGGCTGGGGGCCACGCGGTGCCCCTTAGAGCTGCCATCAGGCGCCACACGCCTGAGGCCAGTGACCACGTGGCACCCCTTAGAACAGCAATCAGGCTCCACGCGCACGGAGCCGGGGGCCGCGCGGTGCCCCTTAGAGCTGCCATCAGGCGCCGCATGCCCAGGGCCGGGGACCACGCAACGCCCCTTAGAGCTGCCATCAGGTGCTGCATGCCCGATGGCAGCTGTAAGGTGCGCGGTGCACCGGGGGGCGGGGCCACACATGCATCGCGTGCCTGATTGCAGCCGTAAGGTGCGCAGTGTGCCGGGGGGCGGGGCCGCACACGCGCTGTGCGCCGGGGGGTGGAGCCGCGCATGCTTCGCGCGCCTGCTGCCCGGTGCATAGGAATGGCTTGAGCCAGCACTGCCCCGAAAGAGCGCGTTTGCTCTTCCGCGAAAGAAAGCGGAAGAGCAAACGTGTTCCCTGGATGTGGCAGAGACGTTCCGGGATACCTAGACATAGCCTGACTGAAACAGCTCAGCACCTGGCAACTGACTTAGGGGAAGGGATGGACCTATGATCTTCCGGGAAACCACGTGTACAGCCTCTGGCACCTGCACCCACAATCTGCAGAGAGTCAGCGATTATGCCAGGCGCTCAGAAATCTGCTGCTGTTTCTTTCCAGTTCAGTCTCAGTCATGCAGCTCCCACACAAGAGGCTGTGAAACTGCAGGTGGCTGTCTGGCTATGACTGTATGGACTGCTTGTCTCCTCTGCCCCTTTGGGGAGCGTTTCACCCCCCACAGCTCCAGCTCCCCCACACCCTTTGGGGAGGGGTTGCCCCCTGCTACCCAGGCTCCCCCCTAAAGCCCTGAGTAAGAGGCTTCGGTGGTCTCTGACCAGGTGGAGTCCTTGCGCTGGCTCGGTGTCTGGACATGTCTGTGCAGGAAGTCGTGGCTCACGCAGCCTATGTGACCCAGCAACTCCAGGAACTTGTTGCGGAATTTGATGCCAACAAATGCATAGAGCAAGGGGTTGAGGCAGCAGTGGAAGTAGCCCAGGCTGGCAGTGATAGACAAGATGATGTCCAGCACGACCTCCTTGTCACAGTCCCGCCCCACCACCTGGAAGTCGATCAGGGTGTTTGCTAGCAGGGCCAGGTGGTAGGGTGTCCAGCACAGGAAGAAAACAGTCACCACTATGAGGATGACCCGCATGGCCTTGTGTTTGTGGAAGCCATGGGAGCGCAGCAGAGTGTGGACAATGCAGGTGTAGCAATACAGCATGGCTACCAGGGGCAGGAAGAAACCTAGCAGGTGGTAGCAGATGCGCAGGGCTGTTTTCCAGCGCAGGGAGGTGTTGCTGGAGAAGTTGTGGGAGCACAAAGTGATGTTGAGGCGATAGTCCTGCTTGACTTCCAGGTATAGGAAATCCGGCATTGTCAAGAGGACACAGATGCCCCACACCACCAGGCAGCTGGCCACCATCAGGTGTGACTTGTTCCTCTTGTACATGTGCACAGCATGGACGATGGAGAGGTACCGGTCAAAGCTGATGCACACCAGGAAGAAGATGCTGGAGTAGAAATTGATCTTGAAGATGGAGCCAACCAGCTTGCAGGTGCCAGTGCCGAAAACCCAGCCATTCACGGCCTGCACTGCCCAGAAAGGGAGTGTCACCACCAGCAGCACATCAGCGAGTGCCAGGTTGAGGATGAAGACGTCAGTCCCAGCCAGGGACCTCTTGCGCTGCAGCAGCACAGCCATCACCATGCAGTTCCCGCACAGCCCCAGCGGGAAGAGCAGGCTGTAGAAGACTGGCAGGAAGACCCTGTCAAAGGCCTGGATACTCTTGGAGGTGCAGGGCGGCACAGAGCAGCAGGTGTCACTCCCATTGTAATAATCAGGGGAGAAGCTAATGTTCTCCAGCAGCTCAAAGGCCTCTTCTCCACTGAGGATATATGCATCCTAGAGAGCCAGGGGACATGTGAAAATCAAAGGGCTATTCTCATGTTGCTCATCTTGGTTACTCTGCTCCTGGCGGGGATGTCTGAGGCTGCCTGCAGTAGCTCTCTTCTCTGCAACTGGTCCCCAAGGGGTAGAAACTTTGGGATACTGCAACTTATTCCCAGGGTACAATGGGCAAAGGTGAAATCTGCAGTGCTTTTATGTACCAGTCCCACTTACTCTTATCTTTGCAGGGTTTACCCAGCATTGCTCGGGTCCTTAACTTAATTGATCAGATGGTGGGTTGGGATCAGGACTCCTAGGCTCTATTTCTAGCCTGTCATTGGCTTTCTGCTGGACCTTGGACAAATCATCTCCTCCTATAGGGTTGCCAGGCACCCAGGGTGGGTATCGACTACACCTCTCTGTCAACAGAGAGATGTAGATTAGGCACATTGAAATTGCTAATGAAGCAGGGATTTAAATATCCCATGCTTCATTAGCATAAACATGGCCGCCACTTTTTTTTGAAACGGAGTTTTTTCGAAAAAAAACCCTGGCAGTCTAGATGCGGATCTGTCGAAAATAAATCCTTTTTCGAAAGATCCTGTATTCCTCAAAAAATTAGGTTTATGGGATCTTTTGAAAAACGGTTTATTTTCGACAGATCTGCGTCTAGACTGCTGTTCTTTTTTTCGAAAAAACTCCATTTTGAAAAAAAGCGGTGGCCATGTTTATGCTAATGAAGCATGGGACATTTAAATCTCTGCTTCATTAGCAATTTCGACATGCTTGATTTGCATCCCTCTGTTGACAGAGGGATGCAGTCTAGACGTAGCCCCAGTGTTTGACGAGAATGCCTGGTTGAAAAAGGACTCTAGTGGCTCTGGTCAGCGCCACCAACTAGACTGAAAAATCTGGTTGGCAGTGTTATAGGGGACCTATCCATCTGCGTGAATTATTTTTGAAAAAAATCTATATATTTTGTGTTGATTTTTGTATTCAAATATGATAGGGATATAATATTTAGTACTGTAATATAATACAAACCATGCTGAAGGTCCCAAATAGACATTTTGTCATAATTTGTTTAATAAGAAATGTTGAAATTTCAGCTTTTGGTTGAGGTCTGGAATGGAATTTTTTTCAAAAGGCGAGAGAGTTCTGCCCAATGGCAATGCAGGTTGTAAAGGTGGATGAAAAGCCCTTTCTCTTGGTGCAGCTAAATACTCTCCACTTGTGTACATGCCTGCATGCCCCAGGCAGTGGAGGGCATAATGGGGGCTGTTGCCTTGTGTTTGCGTAAATGCGGTGATATTTTCTATAGACACAAAAAGAAGTTGGCACCTAGCAGCTCTCAGCCAGAGCAGGCCAGACTTCTTCCCCATTGCTCCATCTGCTGTTGAGATCTGGGGAGCGTTCCCCCCTAATTCTGTATCAAGAGCCAGGCAGTTCTTCCCCCACTGACTGTCCCCTTTTCTCTCTCCCTACTGGGAACTGCTGGGCACAGAAGACTTGGAAAATCTGGCCCCAGATATTTGTTTTTCTCTCTGGCTGGTGATCTTGGGCACACGTTGCCCTGTCACATGGTGTGAAAAACCAGCATCTTGCGCTGGTCCCCAGGATTCATAACATCTGCACTGACTTTGATGGCTTAGGTCGCAGGGATTTAACTCGCTCCTCCAGCCAAGTGGCAACTTAAGGGAAGTGATTGTTACTGGTGCGCTGGAGGCGGGGGTCTGGGGAATGCTTGTATCTGCAAGAGCAGTAGCTTGTACTCTGAAGCCAAGTGCTCCTCCTTCAGGATGCTGCTTGCCACTGCCCTTTGCATCCCAGCCCTGTACCCTCAATTCCCTGTTACATCACCCTGCTCTTTGAGAGAGCAGAGTCATAACACAGGGGCCTGAATGCTTCCCCACTTGCACAGCTGGTTCCAGTGACTGAGGCAATGTCCCTCTTTAACTACATAGCCCCTGAGGCTCCAGCCACCCTGCACAATACCCTGGGCTGGAACTGTAATTGTCTCGATACAGCCTCATACCTGCCCTGCATCAGCGGGTCTCTTTGCTGTCTCCCCATGGGTTGAGTTCATTCCTAGCGGTCTCTCCTTGCTGAGGGATGTGCATACTCCTTCCCCAAAGCCCAGATGAGAAGTTTTTCTCAACTGATAAGGAGCCCAGATTACAGCCCACATCACTTTCCCTGTATCCCCAAGTGCACAAAGCATCCCCAGGAGCACAGAATCATAGAACACTAGAATTGGAAGGGACCACAAAAGGTCGAGTCCAGCCCTCTGCCCTCACGGCAGGACCCAGCACTGTCTGAGTGGACACAGCTGCTGAGCGAATACCCTGCCTGGCAGGGGTACTGGAGCTGCTGGGACTGGGATAAACAAGCCTGTTTGTTCTTGCAGAAGTACCTATTTTATGGTTACTAGATTTACCCAATGCTGCTTGAGTCTTTAACTCCATTAACTTTTGTTGTTGGAAATGAAAATGTGCATGCTTCATTGAAATCATTGCTCTGGGGTGGGGCTGGGGATAAGGGTTCAGTGTGCACGCTTAGCCCCAGCCCTCTCTCACTGCAGCAGATTGGGGCCAGGTGAGAAGTGCCTCTCCATGGCCACTGCAGATCCCGTGGGCACAGCTGGGGGAGGGGTCTATGTCCCTCACCTGGGGCAGGTCCAGGTTCGTCTGCCCCCTGCGTTCCCCAGCCAGAGTAAGGAATGCAGCAAACTGTGCACTTTCCCTTCTCTCCCTGGGGGAGCAATGCCCCTGTACGATTGGGAAGGGGGGAGGAAGCTTTAGCTCCTCCACCATCCTTAAAAGGTGCCTGGGGGTGGGAGGTTTGGGTCTGAGACAGTCCCAAATAGGCGGAAGGGGTCCCCAGCCAGCCCCTTTCACCTGCCTGCTGATTCTGTCTCTTCTGTACAGTTTTATGAGAAACAATCACATTCTAGGAACATCCCATTTTCCTGGCACAACCAAACTTTATCTTGCTTTAAGTTGTGACCAGAGGAAGCAGCATGCCAAATGTGGGGGTCCTAGTTCTTACCGTTTAGGAGGAGTTCTTGAATAAACAGGCAGACAAACAGATGGACAAACAGACAAACTCTCTCAAATATATAGTAGATTAAACAGCGATGTGCGTATCTAATGGTCTGGTACCTGTTTGCCCCAGTGGTGACTTTTCTGCAGACACCCTGCAAGGCACAGGCTGCAAGGATGATCAAAGCCCAGGTAGTTTTGCTGGCACTGGGACTCTGACTCATTGGCACAGCACATGCTACCTGCCTGCCACGCAGTTAAGGTTTCTTATCCCCCTAGAAGTGGACAATGTCAGTGCCTCGGGAGAACTTTCCTACAGCCATTGTGCTGGTGCAGCGGCTGGCATTTCATCTCCTCAGACTCATGCAAGTGCAGTACTCCTGAAAGGAGCCAGATTGGACTGGAGTCTAGCTCCCTTCCCAACCCTGTCCTCCCCTGCACTTGATCCGTGGGGATGGGAAAGAGAAGGCTATATCCAAAGCCCGTTGGTGGCTCAGCCAAGGAGTGTATGCGCTAGCCTGGAGTTCACTTCCCAGCTCTGCCACAGCCTCTCTTTGTGCTCTTGGACTTGCTGCTTTTTGAGCACACCTAAGTACTCTCCGAGTCTCATGTCTCCCTGACTTTAATAGCCTGGTGAAAGTCGTCCCAAGTGCAGTCCTGGCGCTTCCTCAAAGCAGGGGTGAGAAGGACTGAAGATATGCTCTGCCTCTGCTTGGTTAGCACACTTTCAGACTGTCCATAGCTAAAGTGAGTCCCTTCTAGAGGGGGCTCATTTTAAATACTATGGTTTAACTTTAGAGATTCATCTCCTTTGAGTTACAGCAAATAAGCTAAATTCATTTCTGAAGTGCTGAGAAATTTAATTTCTCATTTCATAATTATTCAGAAGGAGTAAGCTATTTTCCCTCAAACATTCAAAAAAAGCAAAACAAAAAGTCCTCCCAGATTTTGGCTAATGACAAACAATGAAAATTAGAGCCTGAAAGGAAATGTTTTGGCAAGTCAGTGAAAAAAAAGAGGTTAGAATTTTTACTTTTTCTCACATTTATGCCTATCACTTGAACATCTCTGTTCAGAGAAATCAGCTTCTCAACATTATTGTTTAGATTAAATGACTTAAGAGCATTTTTCTTCTGTCCATGAATATTAATATTTCCAGCCATGCCAGGGATAAAAGGGTTTATACATTTATTCGCTTTTGTAATAATTTTAGATTGGGTTTCAAAAGTTAATTCCAGCATTTAATTGACCTGCCTGTGTAACCAAATCAGCATTAGATGCAATTCATTCCCCCTATTCTGGGTGCTTATATAGTGTTATCTATCTGAAAATAAAGATTTTAAATATTTGTTCACTTTCAGAATTAGCCTTTTTGAAAAAATCATACTGATAACTTGACATAACACAACATTTCTGACTAAGTGTCTCTCCTAATACAAGCCCCCCTCCAAAAGCCCTTGAGGGTTCAAACATTTCCCTGTCTCCCCCCCCACCTTTTGTAAATAAAATAGACACTCCTAATGATTTTATCAAATGGAAACTCACAAAATCAACCATGCCTGGGGATGTAGCACCTTCCTAGCATAAAGCGTTGGACGTGTCGAGCTTCTGAGAGAACTGAAGTGGTCTTTGATTCTGCGTAAACTTCAGGTATCTGTGGTTTGAGTTTGACTGACAGTCTTTCTTCTCGGAGTGCCTGGAAGGAAGCCGTGCACTCATTCTCGCTGTTCAGTGACATGCAGATGAGCTCAGAAGTGACCATCCAGAGAACTGGGGAAACTGCCCTGCTCTGAGATGCATATCCTGGCTGAGATGGGCCCCTGCTCTCTGTGCCATAGTGGGTTTGGGATAAGCACTGCCAGGTGCAAAGTTCTTTCAAGGCCTTGGGTGTTGCTGGACATAGCATTTGTAGTGTGCAGGAAGATTGCTGGATTGATGGTCAAGGAGCCTGGGGTCTTTCGCTCCACCACAGAGGAATAGAATGGACCAACCCATGCAAATTCCAGTTGCACTGGTCCAGAGAGTCCAAGCTTTGACCAGCCTTAAAAGTGAGATTTGCAGCCACAAAGCGTGAGATTCAAGGCCAAAGAGTGAGACTTTCCTTGTGGTGTGGTAGTCATTATTTAAGATAGGGATTCTCCTCTTTGGACCTTGGACACATCCAGTAGTCCAGATTTTAATCCAACCAGCACTTAATTGTTTTTTTAAATGTACACAGCTAATTATTCCACATGTGGCACGTAAGTATCCTTATTCATACTAAAGTCTAGGGCACATGTGAATTCTCTGTGTAATGCAAACTAAGAGAGTTCCCAGCGACACAGTGTATATTTAAAAAAGAAGTCATTGTCAGCATGAATTTGTCCAGTGTGGTTCAAATTTTGAACAGTATTTTACAGAGCCTGCAAACTTTTGATCAAGTCCTGCACATTTTTGTGGAAAATTCATGGTTTTTTGGCTCTCAAGTATTAACACGTACACACAAAGCCCTTATATCACTCATGCCTGTAGTCTCCATGGGTACCGCAGTGCACAAGCTTGGGAAGTTGCTCCAAACTCTAAGCCCCATGACTGAGGCACCAGCTAGATCATTGCCCATTTCAGCATCTGAGTAAATGTGTTTACCCCGAATGAGTGAGAGAAGCAGGAATCTGTGTGAGAGAGATGGAGCATGCAAATGAGGGAGTCTCACCCAATGAGTGAAACTTGACTTGTCTGCTGGCAAGGGCCAGATTATGCAAGTGGCTTTAGTGGCTGCAGCCCAGGGCCTCAGGCTAAAGGGGGCAGCTCTGCCTGGCAGGGGGCAGGGGAGTAGCACCACATACTACTGTTCCCCCTCTCCTTCTCCCTGGCTGAATTTGCAAGCATTGCCGCTAGCTGGGCTCACCTGCCGGCCCCACTCCCGCTGTTCCCATTGGCTGGAAATCACAGCCAACAGGAGCTGCAACGAGCAGTGTCTACCAGTGCAGTCTATGAGATACCCAGCAGTCTTCCGGGGCACTACAGATGCTATGTCCAGCAACACCCAACGCCTTGAAAGCCCTTTTGCACTGCTCACAATCCACCCTGGCAGTTCCTATCCCATGCACACTATGGCACAAAGAGCAGTGACCCATCTCAGCCAGGATAGGCATCTCAGAGCCAGCTCTCCAGATAGTCACTTCTGAGCTCACCTGCATATGTCCTTTAGGGCAAATCAGGATAAGCCACAGGGCTTTTTTGTTTATGCTTAGTAATCCTTGCTCCTGGCAATCCAAGCAACATAAAAGATACAGATTTGTCCTTTAGGGCTTTTTGTTCCTTCCTCCAGTGTGCTTTGAGTTGCAAATTCAACAGTTGAGAAAACATATGAACATAAGAATAGCCAGAATGGGTCGGAGCAAAGGTCCATCTAGCCCACTGTTCTGGCTGCCAACAGCGGCCAATACCAGATGCCCCAGAGGAAGGGAACACAACAGGTAATCATCACGTGATCCCTCCCCTGTCACCCTTTCCCAGCCTCTGACAGAGGCTACTGACACCATTCCTGCCTGTCCTGGCTAATAGCCATTGATGGACCTAACCTCTATGAATCTATCTAGCTCTTCTGTGAGCCCTGTTAAGGTCCTGGTCTTCACAACAGCCTCTGGCAAGGAGTTCCACAGGATAACTGTGCATTGCATGAAGAAAAACTTCCTTTTGTCTGTTTTAAACTTGCTACCTATTCATTTCATTTGGTGACCCCTAGTTCTTATGTTATGAGAACAAGTAAATAATGTTTCCTTATTCACTTTCCCCACATCAGTCATGATTTTATAGACCTTTATCATATCCCCCTTTAGTCTCTTCTCCTCTTAGCTGAAAAGTCCCAGTCTTTTTAATATCCCAGCCATTCGAAAACCCTAATCATTTTTGTTGCCCTTTTCTGAACTTTTTCCAATGCCAATATATCTTTTTTGAGATGAGGCGACCACATCTGTGCGCAGTATTCAAGATGTGATCGTACCATGGTTATACAGAGAGGCACTATGATGTTTCTGTTTTATTATCCATCTCTTTCTTAATGATTCCCAACATTCTGTTTGCTTTTTTGACTGATGCTGCACATTGAGTGGATGTTTTCAGAGAACTACCCACAATCTCTCTCGAGTGGTAATAGCTAATTTAGTCCCCATCCTTTAGTATGTACAGTTGGGATTATGCATTACTTTGTATTTATCAACATTAAAAATCATTTGCAATTTTGTTGCTCAGTCACCTAGTTTTGTGAGATCCTTTTGAAGCTTTTCAGTCTGCTTTGGTCTCAACTATCTTAAGCAGGTTAGTTTCATCTGCAAATTTTGCCACCTTACTGTTTACCCCTTTCTCCAGATCATTTATGAATATGTTGAATAGGGTTGGTCCCAGTATGGACCTCTGCGGGACACCACTAGTTACCTCTTTCCATTCTGAAAACTGACCATTTATTCCTACCCTTTGTTTCCTGTCTTTTAACCCGTTATCAATCCATGAGAGGACCTTCCCTCTTATCCCATGACAGCTTCCTTTGCTTAAGAGCCTTTGGTGAGGGACCTTGTCAAAGGCTTTCTGGAAATCTAAGTACACTATATCCACCGGATCTCCCTTGTCCACATCACATGTTTGTTGACCCCCTCAAAGAACTCTAGTAGATTAGTAAGGCAGGATTTCCCTTTACAGAAACCATATTGACTTTCCCCCAACAAATGATGTTCATCTCTGTGTCTGACAATTTTATTCTTTACTATAGTTTCAACCAATTTGCCTAATACTGACGTTAGACTGACGTCTGTAATTGCCAGGATCACCTCTAGAGCCCTTTTTAAAAATTAGAGTCACATTAACTACCCTCCAGTCATTTGGTACAGAAGCTGATTTAGGGGATAGGTTACAAATCACAGTTGGTAGTTCCACAATTTCACATTTGAGTTCTTTCCAAACTCTTGGATGAATGCCATCTGGTCCTGGTGACTTGTAACTGTTTAGTTTATCAATTTGTTCCAAAACCTCCTGTAATGACACCTTAGTCTGGGACAATTCCTCATATTTGTCACCTAAAAAAAATGGCTCAGGGTTGGAAATCTCTTTCACATCCTCAGCCGTGAAGACCAATGCTAAAAATTCATTTAGTTTCTCTGCAGTGACCTTATGGTCCTTGAGTGCTCCTTCAGCATCTCTTTTGTTAGTGGCCCACTGGTTGTTTAGCTGGCTTCCTGCTTCTGATGTACTTTAAAAAGTTTTGCTATTACTTTTTGTGTTTTTGGCTAGCTGTTCTTCAAACTCCTTTCTGGCCTTCCTAGTTATATTTTTACACTTAACTTGACAGAGTTTATATTCTTTTCTATTTTCCTTACTAGGATTTAACTTCCATTTTTTAAACCACACGTTTTGTCTCTCACTGCTTCTTTTACTTGGTTTTTAAGTCACGGTGGCGCTTTTTTGGTTCTCTTACTGTGTTTTTTAAGTTGGGGTGTACATTTAAGTTGGGCCTCTATTATGGTGTCTTGGAAAATTTTCCATGCAGCTTGCAGGGATTTCACTTTTGGCACTGTACCTTTTAATTTCTGTTTAACTAACCTCCTCATATTTGTGTTGTTCCCCTATATGAAATTAAATGTCACAGTGTTGGGCTGCTGAGGTGTTTTTCCCAACACAGGTATGTTAAATTTAATTACATTATGGTCACTATTTCTAAGCAGTCCAGCTATATTCACCTCTTGGACCAGATCCTGCACTCCACATTGGACTAAATCAAGAATTATGGATTCCAGAAACGGCTGCTCCAAGAAGCAGTCATTTAAGGTGTCAAGAAACTTTATCTCTGCATCCCGTCCTGAGGTGTCATGTACCCAGTCAGTATGGGGTTAGTTGAAATCCCACATTATTATTGAGTTTTTAACTTTTATAGCCTCTCCATCGCCCGTAGTATTTCATAGTCACTGTTGTTATCTTAGTCAAGTGGTCAGTAATATATTCCTACTGCTATATTCATATTATTAGAGCATGGAATTATTATCCATAAAGATTCTATGGTACAGTTAGATTCATTTAAAATTTGTACTTTATTTGATCCTATGTTTTCTTTCATATATAGTGCCACTCTCCCACCAGCACAACCTGTTCTGTCTGGCCTTCTGATATATTTTGTGCTCTGGTATGAGTGTGTCCAATTAATTATCCTCATTACACCGACTTTCTATGATGCCTGTTATATCAATATCCTCATTCCAAACGAGGCACACTAGTTCACACATTTTATTATTTAGACTTCTTGTGTTTGTATATAAGCACTTTAAAAACTTGTCACTATTTAACTTTCTGCCATTTCCTGATGTGATTGAATGGGACTCTTACATTTGACTGTTTCTCATCTGATTTTACCCATATCTCATATTCCACACACTGAAGTGGGTTTTATACAATAAAAACTTGTGCCCTGATAAATCTGTTAGTCTCTGAGGGCACGTCTACATAACAGGGCAAAACTCGAATTAAGATACACAACTTCAATTGCGTCAATTGCGTAGCTGAAATCGAAATAGCTTAATTCGGCTTTTGGCGCTGTCTACACAGCAGGAAGTCAAAGGAAGAACACTCTTCCTTTGATTTACCTTACTCCCTGTGAAAAATGATGGTTACAGGAGTCATAGTAAGAAGTCCTCCAGCTCACCATTATTTTGAAATAATGGCTTGCTGTGTAGCCGTGCTCTTTGTTATTTCAGAATAACGTGAGTTATTCCAAAATAATGCTGCTGTGTGCACAAACCCTAAGGTGCCACAGGACTCATTGTTTTTGCAGATACAGACTAACACAGCTCCCCTTCTAATACTATACACCAGATGTTTTCATTGTAAGATCCTTTAGTGCTGTTAGTTAGCTTTAAATAAGTTATTTTACACAGTGCCACATAGTGGCGGAATGGTATAATACAGCTAATGAAGGATGTGCATCCATGTTTGCGGGATTGCCTAAATTTGTCATAAATTGAAGTCCATATAATGCATATTGGACCCTTCCTAGGGCTGTATCTCTTAAAAGGAGAAATATCTGCTCAGACATGATTCTCCTTATTGTAATGGTGTTTGAGTTGTATTAAAACACTTAACCATGCCCTCATTTGTACGATAATGACATTGTGAAGTCACTGCACTAAAAGATGTGCAGACTCTCAGTGCAGCTGAGAGAGTTATAAGACTATAGACCATTATATGCTGGTTAGCACATAGCTATATGTAGTATGTGCGAGCCACTCCTATACATATTAGCATAATAGACTCATACAATTGTAGGACTGGAAGGACCTTTGAAAGCTCACCTAATCCAGCCCTCTGCCCTCACAGCAGGCGTAAGCATTGTCTAGACTAGGGCTACTCAACATGTGGCCTGCGGCCTGTTTGTTTGTGGCCCGCGGTGCAGTTTGGATTTATGTGTGAGCCAAAACAAAAAAGGAGTCAATATAATGGTCTTCTGTTGATATGAGTTGTAGTAGTTAAATTCCTGGACTGTCACTGCTCATTCAAAGTGCTGTCATATGGGTGAAAATCGGGTAAGTGTTGCATTTTATTAATATCAGCAGAACTGCCTTAAACGGGGCCTGCGTGTTGTGTAGTCATGCTTTAATCTTTGCATTCATGCCCATCAGTGTGAAAGAAGCTATTTGCATATATATTTGCATGTATATGCAATCACACTTAAGTTGCGGCCCTTGGCATGTGCTGTGAGTATCATTGAGGCCCCTGGGCCTTCCAAAGTTGAGTAGCCCTGGTCTAGACCATCCCTGACAGAAGTTTGTCTAACCTGCTTTTAAATATCTCCAATGATGGAGATTCCACAACCTCCCTAGGCAATGTATTCCTGTGCTTAACCACTGGAATAACAGTGACAGGAAGTTTTCCCTAATGTCCTACCTTTTAAACCTCTTTTGCTGCAATTTAAACCTATTGCTTCTTGTCCTATTATCAGAGGTTAAGAAGGACAATTTTTCTCCTTCCTCCTTGTAACAACCTTTTAGGTACTTCTGGAGCATTCCATAGGCTTTATAACTATGACATAACTGGATATGCTTTAGGCAAGATACTTTATGTGACATATAATCTGGAAAGGTTATAATCTGCTGACTATGATTATTCCATTTGTGTGCATGTAAGATTCCTATAGATGACATTAGAAATACGTAGTATAAACCTATGTTACTAATGTAGTTATGCTAAGTAAGGGCCATTAGTAATAATCAAGGAACTTAATGGCTCAGTACTCAGAACAATGATGTTCCTTTCACCTACACTTGCCCCTAATGCCCCAGTGGTGAAGTCATCATCGTGGGATTCCTGTATGTTATGTAGGTTCCCTCCAGGACAAGCAATGATAGGTATGTGAACAGTGCAAGTATTTGAAAGGGTTTGGGGCAGTTCTGGACCCTCTGTAACAAGTTGCAATTTGGGCCTTTATGGAGCTGGCCTCAGAATGCCAGTCTCAGGCAGTTCTAACTCCTGCAGAGTGTCTGAGATGGGCACAGAAGCACCCAAGGAAGACTGGAGAGGAGCTTTTGTGAGACGTCCTGAGCCATGCTGATGCCGAACACAAAGAATTGAAGGAGTGGAGTGACAGTGACAAGAGGGAGCCTAACAAGAGCACTCCTAAGAGCAGCTCCCAAGCATTATGGAGCGACAAGTGGACACACTGGAAGCACTGCTAGCACTGCACACAGAGCAGCTGTGCAATTGGCCCCCCTGCAGCTGGTGTCCTCAAAATGTTTTCAATACACTGCCCATGGTTACCGCCAATGCAATCTGGCACCAGCTGCTGCACTCCGCATCTGCCCACCCAAACTCCACCCATGCAGATTCCTGCAGGCTCCCAATGCACTCCATATCCATCTGCATGAACCTTAGCTCTGATGAACTGCAGCCCCCCCTTACACAGCACATCAGATGGTGGGACACCATATGAACCTTGGACATATATAGACCTATAGAATTCCAGGGGTATCCCTCACCTCCTGCCTCCCCTACGTCCTCCCTCACTGTCTCCCACACAGTGCAGAAGTTTCATGATTCACGTGTGTCAAATGTTTACTGTCTTTAATAAATGAAATTCATGAGTTTCAAAAAAATCTGTATTTCATTACATGAGAGGAAACAAGTGTACCCCAGCAAAGCTATGGTTACTGTCGCACTAAACGCTATTCATGGCCAATCAGTGTCCCCCTCGCAATGCAGCCACTGCGCTCCCATGCCTGGCAACAAGTTTTACTGACTTTCAGCATCAAATTGCTGCCTCAAGGCATTCCTGAACCTTCTGGCTCTGCACTGTGCTCCGCTAGTAGCCCTCGTCTCAGGCTGTTCAAACTTAGCCTCCAGGCTCTACGCCTCAGTGGTCCAATCCTGAATGAAGCTTTCACTCTTCCCTTTACAAATATTATGGAAGTTACAGCACACAGTGATGACCATAGGGATGTTGTCATTGGCCAAGTCCAGCTTCCTGTACAAACCTCACCAGTAGGCTTTCAAACAGCCTAACGCACACTCCACGGTCATTCTGCACCTCCTTAGCCTGGCATTGAACCGCTGATTGCTGCTGTCAAAGCTCTCTAGTATGAGTTCATGAGCCACCGCATTAAGGGGTAGACAGGGTTTCCAAGGATCATGATGGACATTTCCATTTCTCCTACAGTGATCTACTGGCCCTGGAAGAAAGCCCCTGCTTGCAGCTTCCTGCATAGACCAACATTCCAAAAGATGCATGTGTCATGCACCTTTCTGGACCAGCCTTCATCAATGTCCATGAAATGCCCATGGCGATCCGCAAGTGGCTGCAGAGCCATGGAGAAATACCCCTGGTGATTAATGTATGCAGAGGCTAGGTGGCCTGGTGCCAGAATTGGAAGGGATGTGCCATCTATCATCCCATCCCCATCACAGTTTGGGAAGCCAATCTGTGCAAAGCCATTCACAATTTCACGCACGTTGCCCAGAGTCCTGGAGCAGGACGTAATTGATAGCCCTGCACGTTTCCATTAGGACAAGTCCAACAGTCAACTTTCCCATTCCAAACTGATTGGTGAGAAAGAAATCTGTCTGGAGTAGCCAACTTCCACAGTGAAGTCGGCACTTGCTTCTCTAGCATGTCTTTGTGCTGCAGGGTGGGGAGCTCGTGCACCGTCCCATGAATGTGGCTTTCCTTATCCAAAAGATCTGCAGTGATTGATCATCATAGCAGGCTCGCATGACCAGTGGTCCCTCTAAGATTTTCCATCCATGAGCAGAGTGAGTTTTGTCTTGTGCACTAATATTGAGGTCATGTGCGCTTGTCCGGATGTGTGCCACCATGGCACCCACCAGTTACTAACTCTGTGTGTGTGTGTGTGTACACACATATATAAAATTGTTATGGAAGAAAGCCCCACTTACTGTGCAGATGCATTAGCTCCTGCCTCATCTTCTGCCCTGTCACACAGCTAGCCAGCCCCCTGGCTCCTCCTCCAACCCCCACTGCTCCTCCCTTCCTTCAGTTGTCCCAACCCCCCCCTCTGAACACACAGCAATCCCCACCAGGCTCTCATGCGAGTAGCAAGAGGAGCCCAGCAGGAGCTCTGGCTCCCTTAGATTCTATTACAGCATCTTCCTGCCCTGCAGCCAGGCCCTAGGGAGCTTGGACAGGGTTTGGGCTGGACCCTGGGAACAAGCATCTCAGCAGCACTGGGCCTGTGTCTCTTCTCAGGAGGCTGGGGCTGGAGCCCAGGGAGAATCCCTGCCCAGTCTAATGCCAGTGTTTCCCAATTTTATTTGGTCACGGAACCCTTTTAAACTCGAAAGAATTTTGCGGAACCCCTAATAACAGTCTTATATATGGAGCTGAAAAAGTAGACCACAAGTAAGTAAGGATAATAATAAACAAATGTTAAACAAGGTCATGAGTTCAACATTCAGTTTAACTGCACATATTTAAAAACAAAAATCACATTTAATGTGTACAAAAAATAAAGCTCAAAAACTAATATGCATTATATTGGCAGTTTTCAATGTGAACAGTGGTTTTTCTTCTTTTCTTGGCAAATCCTTTTTATATTTGGTTTACTACTGGAAAGTTGGATTCATATATCTAGCGCGGCATTCAGTCAATTTCTGTATTTCGTTTTTGTTGCTGCGTAATTCAAGAACCCAGTTTCACACAAGTATGTGCTGGCAAAGGGTAACAACTTACGAATTGTTCGTCTTGATAAAGCTGAATATTCTTGACATAAGGCACACTTTTTTCAAGTGATTCAAGCTTCCGCTTAAAAAAACTAATGTCTTTATCTTTGTATTCTGAGAGGTTTGTTTCAAAATGTCTTCGCAATTCAGCAGGTATTGAAAAACTAGTCGAAGAGAAGGGTATTTGCATTCGAGAGGAGCTGTTATCAAAAGATCCTGAGAGTAGGATGGATGCAGAAGGTTACCAGTGAGGAATTCTACAGGAAGACGCAGCCGAAAGAGAACTCCTGCAGAAGGTCGCCAGTGAGGAATTCTACAGGAAGACGCAGCCGAAAGAGAACTCCTGCAGAAGGTCGCCAGTGAGGAATTCTACAGGAAGACGCAGCCGAAAGAGAACTCCTGCAGAAGGTTGCGCAGCGGAAGTTACAGCTATTCGGGCAGATCTGCAGAACGAACAACGAGCGAAAAGGGAAGAGAAGCAAAGTGAGGAGCCCCTGACTGAAAAGGAAAAAGGCACTCCTCACATTCCCCAGGTGCACCAGAGCCTAGGGGGGACCTGGCTAGTAGAGTGTGTGTGCTCCAGCCTTGTGGATAGGTGGCAGAGGGCTGGAGTGCCCGTGTGGGCTCCCCAATGTGGGTGGGAATCTCTGAGCCTCGGGGGCTGGATCCAGGCAAGCAGGGGCTGCATCTAGCCCCCGGGCCAGAGGTTCCCCACCCCTGATCTGAGTCATTGATGAATATACTGAACAGAACCAGTCCGAAAACAAATCCCTGCAGAACCCCACTTGTTATACCCTTCCAGATTTTATTAATAAAATCATTTTATTTAATAAATCCAGTGTAAGTAATTGCAAGGGCTCTGTTCATCTCTCTCTTTAGCCTCAGAAAGAGGGTGAACATGAGCTTACCTTATATAAAACTTTATACAAAGAAAGACAATTTATCTGGGGTTCTGGTCCCATTGAGGCTGTGAATTTGGGTGCTGTGGCAAGTCCCTTTGACTGAGCTTTCCCTGAGTTGAGTTGATCTCAGTGTCTGTGTAACACTGAAAAGAGCTGTAACCGGGGGGCAACAGACTTGCTGGGCTTCTGGGCAAGGTGGGATGGGCCCTCCTGTTCCCTCCTGGGTAGGGTTGCCAAGTGTCCAGTATTCACCCGGACAGTCTGGTATTTTTGCCTCCTGTCTGGTATAAAAATTCAGAGAATACCGGACACCTGAGCTGTCCTGAGCTGTCCGGAGATGTCGGGTATTCTCTGAATTTTTCCCCGGCCAGGAGGCAAAAATGCCGGGTACCTGGCAACCCTACAAACACTCAGCACCCCCCCCCAAACGCCCCCGGCCCCCAACACTCCCAGCCCCCATGCTTACCTGGTTCCCCAGGGCTGCCGGCACAAAATGGCTGCCGGCCAAAAGACCTAGGGGAAGCAATGCTTCCCTTGGGTCTTAGTGCTCAGCTGCTCCCCTGTTCCTATCCCTGCACTCACTCTTAAAGGGGACATGATGCTGTTTTAATGCTGGTTTGTTTTTTTTTAACTTTGGTCTCCCCCCCCCTTTTTTTTCCCCATCAACAGAATTTTTTCCCGTGTTTTTTGGGGGGGGGAGTGTTCAGTATTTTTGTTTCAACCATCTGTCAACCCTACTCCTGGATGGGGCGTGACTTTGGCAGGAGGGGTAGGGCTGGGGCAGCCGGCCCTCAGTGCCGCCTGGAGCCCCTCACACCAGCCCTCCCCCCCGTCCTCAGTACTGCTTGGAGCATGCCCCATGGCACTTTGGCAGTGATTTAAAGGGTCCAGGGCTCTGGCCACTGCTGCTTCTGTGCCCTTACTTCCCCCTTTGCCCCTCCCCTGCTCCCGGTGACAGGCCTGGCTGTGACCCTAGCTCTGAGTCAGTGCTGGAGGAGGCCGAAGGGCCTAGCTCAGGGAAGGCAGGAAGGTGGGCTGAGTGGTATTTCAGCATATAAAGTGATAGTCCCAGGAGGTTTCTGTGACCGAACCTGGGACAGCTCCTGAAAAATGTTTTCATGTTCCCTCTATCTTCTATTTTCTAAACTAAACAAACCAAGTTTTTTCAGTCTTCCCTCATAGGCCATGTTTTCTAGACCTTTATTCATTTTTGCTGCAGTTTTCCTCAAATGTGGTGCCCCAAACTAAGGATGTTAAAAGGTGGGTAATTGGCTAATGGTGTAGTCGATACAATTTGTATCGACTACACAATTAGTTGATAAAGGGAGGTGCTCTGTCCTGGCTCACGCTGGGTCTAGGAGCTACTCCCACTGCAGCTCTTCACTTTAAATGTAGTAGGAGCTGGGTGCACAGACAGCCCAGTTCCTACTACGTTTAAACAGCAGAGCTGCAGCAGGGGTAAGTCTTGGACCCAGCGCAAGCTGGGACTGAGCCAGGCTTGCTCAGTCCCGGCTTGTGCCAGCTACAGCAGCCCCTGTCCTGATATTTGCGGGAAGCTGGGACCCCCCCCAGACAGGGGCTGCTTCGCGGGATGCGGAGCAACCTCTACTTGTGGCAAGCTTGGGCCCACCGCAGGCAGAGGCTGCTTCGCAGTAGCCTCCCCTGCCTTGCCCCCTGCGCTGCTGCCTCTAGGCAGCAGCACGGGGTGGGGGAGGCAGGTGGCACTGTGGAGATGGTGCTGGGGAGAACTGTTTTTTAAGCTGGCTCCCCCCAGCACGAGCTCTGGCTCCCCCCTTGCTGCCTCTGATATAGAGGCAGCAAAGGAGGGACAAATGAGAGTAGTCGAGTAGTCAACTTGACTAGTTGCTTACAACCCTACCCCAAACTGGACACAATACTAACCCTAATCAATGCAAGTGTCTTGCTTCAACACTCCTGCTAATAGATCCCAGAATAATATTTGCCTTTTTTGCAACAGTGTTATATTGTTGACTCATATTTAGCTTATGGTCCACTGCGATCCCCAGATCACTTTCTACAGTGCTCCTTCCTGAACAGTCATTCTGTATGGGTGCAACTGATTGTTCCTTCCTAAACTGAGCACTTTTCATTTGTTCTTATTGAATTTCATCCTGTTTACTTCAGACCATTTCTGCAGTATGGCATGAACATTTTGAATTTTAGCCCTATCCTCCAAAGCACTTTGCAACCCCTCCCAGCTTGTGTACGCTCTATGTCGTTAGCTAAATCACTGATGAAAATGTTGAACGGACTCAGAACTCATCCCTGTGGAACCCCACTCATTATGTCCTTCCAGCATGACTGTGAACCATTAATAACTATTCTTTGGGAGCAGTTTTCCAAATACGTGTTGCACTCACTTTATAGTAGCTCCTTCTGTGTTGTGTTTCCCTAGTTTGTTTATGAGACGGTCATGTGAGAAGGTATCAAAAACTTTACTAAAGTCAAGATGTGTGATATACCATTTGTACTGCTTCCCTCCCATCCACAAGGCTTGTTACCTTGTCAAAGAAAGCTATCATGTTGGTCTGACATGATTTGTTCTTGACAAATCCATACCAACTTTTACTTATCACCTTATTATCTTCTAGGTATTTGCCAATCGATTGCTTAGTTATGTTCTCCATTATCTTTCTGGGTTCAGAAATTAAGATGACTGGTCTGTAATTCCCCAGATTGTCTTTATTTCCCTTTCTATAGATCGGGACTATATTTCCCCTTTTCCAGAATCTCTCCCATCTTCCATGATCTATCAAAGATAATTGCTAATGGATCAGGCCCCAGTGATCTGAAGATATTACTATGCATTAAGTACAAATAGGATTAATCACAACTATTATAGCTGATGTGGAGACTAAAAGGGGCTATAATTTGATAAATAATCCCCTTTATTTATGCTGTGTCCCATAATCCTTTGAATTAGCCGAAGTATGGTTTATCTTAAGTAGATGGGGAATATCAGGATTAGGACATATTATTATTTTACCATAGCAAATCTAGGGAATTGTTCTCCCAGGCCACTCTTGGGATGTCTGAAAGGAAGAGGACAAGACATACAATTGCTCTACCTTGGTATAAAACCAAGAGGAGTCCTCATACTCCAGGATATATGGAATGCATGTGTTCAAAACACCTTGATAAAGGGTCCACCATGGTACCAGAAAAACAAGGTAGAAATTAAGGATGTAATAGTGTACTTAACTAAACGATTAACCAATAAGCGGGTGCTTATAATTTAATGTTATTGACTACACGCAATACTCCCCCCCCAAGTAAATTTTTCAGACGGCATGTGGCCAGGCTAGCTCAGTCCTGGCTTACTCTGAGACCTGCCATCAATCCCTGCTGCGGCTCTGCACTATAAGCATGAAGAGCCAGCATGGGGGTTGATGCCAGTCCAAGCATGAGCTGGGACTGAGACAGTCTGTCCATGTGCCGGGTCTTAGAGCTTATACTGCAGAGCCACAGTGAGAGTTGATGCTGGTCTGGCACTAAGAGCCTGTGCATGGGCAGGCCGGCTCAGTCCCAGCTTATGCCAGGTCTTGGCATCAACCCCTGCACTGGCTCTTAGTGCTTATAATGCAGAGCTACCGTGGGGGTAGTTGCCAAACCTGGCAGGAGCTGGGACCCCTTATCGACTAAACGTGTAGTCGACAAAATTTTTGTTGAGTACACAACTTACTAATTACACGCTTCTTAACTTCCCTAGTAGAAATCTGACTAGTTAAATGCAATTTCAGATGATGTACACTGTTCTTTGTTCTTATAAATAGATGGGTTCAGGGACGTAACCCTGGGACCACACCTTGTGTTTAACGTGACTGTAACAATGCTACATGGGACAGCTCCCTGGAGACTGGTTTCATATTGAACCATTTTCCTGTATGTTGTTGTTATTGCTGACTTATAGCAGTACACCTGGCTGACATGGGTTGTTTGTCTCTTGAATATATTTCATAATGAATCAAAGTGTGGTCAAACAGTTGACTATATAATTAAACAATAGCATAAAACCCTAGTGTGAAGGGAAATGAAACTTCATTTCTGTGAAGTGCAGGTTCCTCTTCCGTAGTCAGCTGTGTAATTGATGCTGGGTGACTAATCCTAACCCTAAATGACTGCTCTGAGTGCCCCTCTCCTGAAGTTGGGTCGGTGGCATCATGACTATTGCTTGTGTTAGCATTTTCCAGTTGCCTTGCTGGCATTTCCAGGGCCAATGAAACACTCAAGCTGCTCATGGAACTTTCTGTTTGAAAGATGAAGTTGCAGAATGCAGGGAGAGGGAGGCAGAGTGATTCACTGAATATAACCTCTTTCTGTGAGATGTAGAAGCCCGTGATCCGGGGAGGTACATAAGAACATAAGAACGACCAGACTGGGTCAGACCAAAGGTCCATCTAGCTCAGTGTCCTGTCTGCCCACAGTGGCCAGCGCCAGATGCCCCAGAGGGAGTGAACAGAACAGGCAATCATCACGTGTTTTTTTGAGATGAGGTGACCACATCTGTAAGATATGGGTGTATCATGGTTTTATATACAGGCAATAAGATATTCTTTGTCTTATTCTCAATGCCTTTTTAAATTATTCCTAATATTCTGTTTGTTTTTTTGACTGACACTGCACAGTGAGTGGATGTTTTCAGAGAACTAGCCACAGTGATTCCAAGATCTCTCTCTTGAGTAGTTTACCTAAATTAGTCCCCATCATATTGTATGTATAGTTGAGATTATTTTTTCCAATGTGCATTAATTTACATGTATCAATATCAGATTTCATTTGCCATTTTGTTGCCCAGTCATTTAGTTTGGTGAAATCTTTTTGAAGCTCTTCACAGTCTGCTTTGGTCTTAACTATCTTGAGCAAATTTAGTATCATCAGAATATTTTGCCAACTCACTGTTTATCCCTTTCTCTAGATCATTTATAAATAGGTTGAATAGGATTGGTCCCAGGACAGACCCTTGGGGGACACCACTAGTTACTCTCTCCAGTCTGAAAACTGACCATTTATTCCTATCCTTTGTTTCCTGTTTTTTAACCAATTATCAGTCCATGGAAGGACCTTCCCTTATAGCCCATGACAACTTACTTTACTAAGAGCCTTTGGTGAGGGACCTTGTCAAAGGTTTTCTGGAAATCTAAGTACACTATATCTACTGGATCCCTGTTGTCCACATCACATGTTTGTTGACCCCCCTCACAGGACTCTAGTAGATTAGTAAGGCAGGATTTTCTTTTACAGAAACCATGTTGACTTTCCCCCAACAAATGATGTTCATCTCTGTGTCTGACAATTTTATTCTTTACTATAGTTTCAACCAATAGGTAGCTGTTGGGTCCTGTCTCAGAGGGTATGTCTAGACTGCATCCCTCTGTCGGCAGAGGGATGCAGATTAGGCAGGTCGACATTGCAAATGAGGCAGGGATTTAAATATCCCGCACCTAATTTGCATAAAAACGGCCACTACGTTTTGCCGACTCAGCATTTTGTCGGCAAAAAGCGGCAGTCTAGAGGGGGAATCTGTCGAGAAAGAAAGGCTTTTTCAACAGATCCCTTATGCCTCCTGCAAGGAGGTGCCAAACTCCCTGCTGCCAGGAACGTTTCCCACTTCACCCTAAACTTCTGCACAGCTGCCTGCAGGCAGCCCTTACAAATAGATGAGGAATCTCTCCTTACTGTCCATTCTTGTGTCTGTAGGTTCCTGCTTTTCCCTGCCGAGTAGTGCAGGCCTCCCCTCCCTCCCCACATAGCTGTGCTCTAAGGACAAGACCCAAGCTGTTATTTCTGTCACTTGTCCCAGGATAGTGAATCAGAGGCAATGGGATGAGTTAAGCATCAGTGACTGAAAAGAGCATGCTACAAACATCTCTTGGGACCATCATAAATCTTATCATGAGCTTGATGATTCGAGGTCTTGTGAGCTTGCCCCTCACTGCGCTTATTACCCCTCTGTCTAACAGCAGCACCTAAAAGCTGCAAACAGAAGTCAAGGCAACATTACGATCTGCACTTCCTCAGGCTCACCGACGGAGGGGAGGAGGCCAGGGGGCAGATGCTCCAAAGCCTGGCAATTCAAAGGGGTCTGGAGCTCCTGGCCCTTTAAACTGCTGCCAGGGTGCCACACCATGCACTCCATGCAGCTCTAAGGTCTGGTGGGGAGGACGCTCATGATCTGGGGAGCACAGAGGGCTGGCTGCCCTGTCCCTGCCCCTTCCACCTGAAGCTCTGCCCCTTCCAGGAGCATGGAGCTGCCTCTTCCTACCTTGCCTAGGGGCCTGCGCAGACTATCAGCTCCTCTGCATTTCCTCCTGCGCCGCCACCAAAAAAGCCAGGCCATCTACTTTTTCAGTGAGATAGTTCCAGGCTGACTGTACCCCATCTTTAAGTACTGAGGTGGGGAGAGCAGAGGGCTCTTTATTCACAGACAAAGGCAGAGTCAGCAAAGAGGAAACTGGAACTGACATGCAGATTGTTAGCAGTGAGGATAGTAAAGCATTTCAGTTATTATCCAGGTTAGTGGTGCATTCTGCAACACACACAGTTTCTAAATCCAGTCTGGTCATTTCTTGCTGCAAGCCTTGTATGACTCAAACCATTGATTATTGGACTGATTGCAGAAAGTGCTGGGTTGGGTTCTCTGGCCTGGGTTACAAAGGAGGTCAGCCTAGATAGAAGTACCATCCCTTTTGGTCTCGAAACCTAGACATCTACAGTGTCTCAGGAAATCCCACTGTCAAAACGAGTCAGACAGGTTTGGAAACTGCCTGTGCATAGATATTAAGACCAGAAGGGACAATTAGCATAATCTCAGAGGTGAAAGTAAGCCGGATGGTAAGAAGGAGCCAGCTGGCTAGGGTGTTCGGCTGCAGGCAGAGCCAGCCCAAGCTACCAGCTGACCGGGCTACCACCCGGGGCGCCCTATTGTAGGGGGCGCCGCGCGGGGCTGCCGGGCCGGGCGGGGGCGGGACCACGCATGTGCCAGGCACCCAGGGTGATGCCACGCATGCACTGCATGCCCGGGGGCGGGGCCACGCATGCGCCGCGTGCCTGGGGGCAGGGCCATGCATGCGCTGGGCACCTGGGGGCGGGGGGCACCGCACGCCCAGGGGTGGGGCCGCGCATGCATCACACTCCTGGGGGCGGCACCACGCTCCCGGGGCCTGGGGTGCACGAATGGCTCAGGCCGGCCCTGGCTACAGGAGGAGGTGAAACACTTCAGCCTGGCTTCTAGGGCTGTCCTGCAGACTGCCGCACTAAGCAGCTGGCAGGTGAAAGGGGCTGGCTGGGGGTGTGCCCCTCACTGGTTCAGGGCTGCCCCACAAGGCAACATTTAGGGATTCATACTAGGACACTACTTGCTGTTCCCCTTCATGTCATTGTCAGGGAGCAAGGGGAAAGTGCACAGTTTGCTGCAGTCCTCTCACTCTGGCTGAGGAATGAAGGGGCCAGACAAGCTATACACTTGCCTCTCGCTCCCTGACAGTGACAGAAAGGGGAAGAGCAAGCAGCATCCTGGTATGAATCTCTGGGCAGCTTCAGCCCCCCCTGTGCAACCCTCTACACACACACACACACACACACACACACACACACACACGAGCCCCCTGACCTGAACCCCCCACATTCCTAACCCTGATTCCTGCACCCCTCACATCCTAACCCTGCCCTGAGCTCCCAGCCCCCTGCTCTGACTCTTGCACCCCCCCACCAATGTTTCCTGTAAGCTGTGTGTTGGTGCTGCCACTAAGAAGAAGTTCAGATACCACCCAGATGATTAGCAGAATGTCCACAGCTAGGTTTTTGTTTCTACTGATGGTGCACATTTGCACATACTTTGGTGCATATAAAATTTATTCTGCAGATGGGTGGAAAAATATGCATATGGATGGAAAAGATTAGAAGGAACATTGCCCCATACCTCCAGTCCCTCCTCACCCCACCAATCCTAACTTCTGCACCCTCATACAGTCATAGTTCCCTGTCCTGAGCCCAAACTCACCCCCAACCCTGACTCATACACCCTCCGACATTCCTCAACCTTCTGCCTTGAGCCCCCCACTCTCCACTACACACAAATTTCTTACAGATTGTGACAAAGTGGGGATTGTATTGACTCTGTTCACTTTATTATGTTGCATGTGATTTCCACTGTCCTGTAGTAACCCCATATGTGTGCCTCAGTTTCCCTGGGCACTACACTACTATCAAGATGGGGATGGGAATTCTGGGTGTGACTCACTGAGGGTGGATGCTCAGGCAAGCATGTTCACAATGGCCCAGGCTCATCTGGTAATCTGAGCCTGGGCAGGATGTGACACCAGGTGAAACTTTTTGCCTAGGAAACTGGACAAAAGCTGGAGGTGGGACTTATGGCAAACAAAGATGAGCTGTTGGGGTGTGTGAGTGAGTCTCGTTGGCTTGAGGGATAGAAATGGGGAGCAGGGTCTGGGGCTCTGGGCCCCCTTCTCCCCAAGAGGGATTGTATTGACTGCTTCTGGTTCCTGTGCTGATAAATCTGTGCTATGCTGTATCCTTCTGTTCTCCTTGCTGCCTGAGTATCACCTCTGGCTGTGGATGGGGGGCAGGGCCTGGTGACTCCCCACCCCTTGGTGACACAGATCCTGTCATATCATGCCCCCAACCTCCGGTCTTGAAGCCCCTCCCCTGCAGGGAGGTTGCCATATGATAGTACCTGTAAGAAACGTGTGTCACTTTCACCTCTGCATAATCTAATCTGACTTCCTGCATTGCTCAGCTCAGTGACTTTCTCGATGATTCCTGTATCCAGCATGGTTGTAGCTATGGTGCAGCATGCTTTTAGAAAGATGTCAGGTTTCACTTGTCATGTGGACTGAAGTACAATGTACCAGAGAGAAGTGATGGTTTTGTGCTGAGTTGTGGAGAGGTGTCTGGTCTGTGTTGTATTGTCCTGTGTCAAGACTGTTCCCCTTCTTGCACTTCTAGTGTAGAATGTGGGGTCCCTCAAGAGACTTTAAAATCCCCTACCACTAAAGGCTTCTGATTAAAAACTCCCCAAGGTCACAGATTCCCTGATCTTGGCTGGTACACTGCTACCACCCAAGAACTTAGGAAGACACATTTGGGCATTTCTTCCTATAGGGCAATGGTCACCAACCAGTAGATGGAGATCTGCCCAGATAATCAGTTGTCCATCATAACACAGGCTGGAGCCTCACAGCCAGCAATTCCTGCATCCAGCCCAATAACTGGTTGATTAAGAATGGATCTTTTAGAACGAAATGGGCTATCACACTGTAAAATGATGGCGAGTTTTATAAACTCCTTCCAGTTTTGAGGGTTGAGGTTTGAGTGGGTCTCAGTACTGAGGTAGCAATGTGATTTCCAGGCTAACCGGGTCTAAGATCAGCCCTGATGCGGAACGTGGGCTGGCCTTACTGAACTGCCCAAAAGCGCCATGGCGCAGTGCTAGAACTCATTAATAATGGGAACGCTGCTGGCAGCTGAGTCAGAGGCATCAACTCTGACCTCAGAGTGTGAAATGTTTTTACTTTATCAACATGTGGCTTGTTATCATCTCATCTTAGCACCTGCTGAGGCCTCCTCTCCCGTCTGAGGCCCTCAGCAGGAAAGCTGCACAGCATACACACTAGTATTATTTTCACACCTTTGTGCAGACACAGCTGCTGAGCTTTTGTTTTTTCCTCTTTGTGGTTTGTGATTTGTGTTTCAGTATCTGCTAAATGACAAAGAAGTGAGCTGTGGCAACACCAGTGTAGTTTCACAAACCACCAAGCCAGGACTGTTAGCAGTTTCCCTCTTCACTGCTAGTGATTCAGGAAAGACAGAAATGCAAATAACATATTTGTAGAACCCTGGCTTGCAGACCAGACCTAGGCAAAGGCAGTCTGTCAGCTCTACCAGTCACACTCTAGCTTCCATCAGCCTTGGCTGCCATATGCAGGGTGACCCAACATACTCTCTGTTCTGAATTTTACCCCCAAAACATGTGCTCTGTTTAGTCCTCTCCTGGGCAGGCCAGACACATTAGGTCTGTGGTACCTTCGGGAGGTCAATATACAAAAATCTGCCCCTTTAAATGGAATTATCCACACAGTTCACAAGACTGGATTAGTTTTCATTCAAGAATAGAACAAGTGTATTTAGCTACAAAGAGAGGTTTTAAGTGAGTAAAAGTAATGAGGCATAAAGGAAGAAATAGTTACAAGACCAATAAAGATGAAAGGCTTTCTAGCCTTAATAAACTAGCTTGCAAAGTCCCTTCCCCCAGGAGCCAGTGAGATTGCTGTCCAGGCTCTCTGGTCAGGCTCGCTGAAAGGGGGATGGGAAGGGAGAGAGCACATGGGGGCTGTGTCTAGACTGGCGCGATCTTGCGCCAGAGCTATGCAAATGAGGCTCAGCGTGGAATATCGCCGAGCCTCATTTGCATAACTAATGAGCCGCCATTTTTGCGCAAGAGGCTCTTGCGCAAGACGGAGCTGTCTACACTGCCCCTTCTTGCGCAAGAAAAACCCACTTGCGCAAAGCCGTTATGCTGATTATTTTCAGGCATAACGGCTTTGCGCAAGAGGGTTTTTCTTGCGCAAGAAGGGCAGTGTAGACAGCTCTGTCTTGCGCAAGAGCCTTTTCCGCAAAAATGGCGGCTCATTAGTTATGCAAATGAGGTTTGGCGATATTCCACGCTGAGCCTCATTTGCATAGCTCTGGCGCAAGATCGCGCCAGTATAGACACAGCCAGGGTGTTTGTGCCCCTCTTTCCTATAGCTTAGTCACCCTCTGTAAAGTATTTCCCAAGCATTCACCTTAGGTAATGCTCTGTCTTGCTGAGAGCAAGGAGACATGGATTCTGGTGACAGAAGGAGGCTCTGTGCTGTTTCTTTTCACTTATGTATGCAGAAATGCTTCTTCTCCCTCTTGTCCTCTCTGGCCTTTGTTTACAACTGATATGCAAATTGAGGCAAACACACCTTTTCTTTAGAACAGGCCTACTTGATCAGTTCCACCTAATTGGGATAGGTGAATTGGAACTTGTGCCTTTAGCACCCTATGGTGGGGAATTTCATAACTTCACACAGCCTGTTGCTACATCCATTTCACTGTTCAGACGCTCTCTCACCTGTTACAAGTGTGTGTAGGGTGTGAATTCAGGGGTGCCGTGGGCTGGGGTGTTTGGCAGTTCTGCCTAGACTTTCCCTTCCCTGGAAATTGCCAGATGATAAACAGGCAGGGGAGGGGGAGAATTCCTGCTCCAGGCCCAAACTGCTGGGAATCCCAGGCTGGCTGGAGCTGGTTTGATTTCCTAGTGGAGTCAGTTTTTCTCCCTGGTGGATTGTAATTTTCCCCACTTCATCTGCTTGCTCACAGCCCCTCACTAGGTTCTTTAGGCGGCATCTCATTGCTTCCCATTAACACTACTTCCCTTTGGGTTTGTATGTCTGGGTGGTTCTGTTGTTCATCAGTAATTGCGGCAGCTTGGGCAGGTGACTGGGGAGAGGGGGCGGAAGCAGGGGCCGGCTGGCGCACGTGTGGCAGGGGAGAGTAGGAGCAGGAGCTGACTGGCCCACACGTGCAGGGCCCCCCTTTTGGGGGGGATGGGGAGGCTGGCAGCAGCAGCCCAGTGTGTGGGGAAGGAGGTGGGAGCAGGATCCCGTTTAATCGGTTAAACAGTTAAGCCTAAGATTAGCTGGTTAGCTGATTAAACAGGATTTTACATCCCTAGCAGCAGCTGGGAAGTGTGGGGTCTGCACGCGTCAGCTGAGAGTTACGGGTTGTGTCTGCAATGGGTCTACAGGATCCTCCTGCCACCGATGGCTGGTGGGATCTCCAGAGTCTTTCCGTTGTGGCCAGGAGCTGTGCAGTCCCTGGCTGCCTGCAGCAGCTGAGGGCTGCCCATGGGGGCTGGCCATTCCGAAGCCCCCCTTGTGACGGGACATTCCATATGCTTTATCCATAAGTTTATTTATTGCATATGCTTTATGGAAATAAGCTTATCTGGAATATGCTTTATGTGAAATGCTCCATGTGAGATATCATTGGAAAGCTTGTAATCTACTGAATATGATTATCCCATTAGTATGCATGTATCATTCTGGCATTTGATATTAGAAATAGGTAGTAGAAACCTGTGTTACTAAGATAATCGTGCTAAGTGAGGGCCATTAGTAATACTCAAGGAACTTAATGGCCCAATAGTCAAGATAATGATCTGTGAATGGACTTGTTTTTCCTGTAAGCCTTGCAGGAGGGGATATAGTAGCGCCTACCAAGACATGTGGCCATGTCACCTGGTGCTGGGATCCATCCTGGGCATTGTATTTTTGCACAAGAGCAGAGGAAAAGTTAAAGTAGACACAAAGGATTCCCACCTTCTAGGCAAAACCTATTTAAGAGTGAAGAGCGAGGTAATTTAGATCATCAATTCTCCCTGGCTGCCCCATCCAAGATGACTGCTGGAAACATCTAAGCTTGAACTGGGAAAAGGATTGGGTCTAGGCTGGAAGGGTCTCCAGTCTGTGAAAGAACGCTTATTGGAACAACTTTGAGGGTGAGATATTACATAGAGCTAGTTTCTATAGCGTATTAAGCTTAGCTTGAGTGTTGTTTCTATTTTGCTTAGTAACCTACATTGTTCTGTGTGCTATTTCTCATGATCACTTATCTCCTACCTTTCACATTTAATGAACTCAATTCTGTTTATTAATAAACCCAGGCTACGTCCACACTGGCGTGATCTTGCGCAAAAACTCTTTAGCGCAAGAGTTCTTGCGTTAAAGTAGTTGCGCAAGAGAGCATCTACACTGGCATGTGCTTTTGCGCAAGAGCATCCATGCCAGTGTAGACACTCTCTTGCGCAAGAAAGCTCTGGTGACCATTTTAACCATAGAGCTTTCTTGCGCAAGAAATTCATGTTGCCTGTCTACACTGGCCTCTTACACAAGAACAGTTGCGCAAAAGGGCTTATTCCTGAGTGGGAGCATCAGAGTTCTGGCGCAAAAAGTCCTGATTTCATACATTAGAACGTCAGTTTACTTGTGCAAGAACATGCGGCCAGTGTAGACAGGCAGCAAGTTTTTGCGCAAGAGCAGCCACTTTTGCACAAGATTGCGCCAGTGTAGACACAGCCCCAGTGTAAATAATTGTTTTCTAGGAAGGGCAAGGGAGCTATTTTTCAATAAATAATTTCATAAGTTTATCCTGTACAGATCTCTATAAACACAAGATGGTTCAGGTCCCAAAGTAGCAGGGTACTTGAGTGCTGGAAAGAGGTATTTCACTGGACTGTATTCAGTTACAGCCTGTAGCTTTGGAGGTGTGACCCAGCCCTGTGTTTGTTTTGCAGCAGGTTAGTTTATATGACTCTACAAGGCAGGGCGCTGGGGACCCAAGCTGGCAGGAAAAACAGGCTCAGTGAGGGTCTCAGCACATGGGTAGTAGTTCAAGGGGTGTCCTAAATTGTCACAGTGGTATTGTCTGTCTTATGCTCTGTCCCTTTCTTCATGTTTCCCAACAGTCTCGTGGCATTTTTTACTCCACTGCACACGAAGTGGGTATTTTCAGAGAACAATCCACAATGACTCCAAGGTCTTTCTTGAGTGGCAACAGCTAATTTAGATTCTACCATTTTACATATAACATTGGGATGATGTTTTCCAATGATCATTATTAGTTTGCATTTATCAACGCTGAATTTCGTCTGCCATTTTGTTGCCCAGTCACCCAGTTTTGTGAGATACTTTTGTAACTCTTTGTAGTCTGGGACTTAATTGTCTTGAGCAGTTTTGTATCATCTGCACATTTTTTTGCACAAAAATTTGCCAGCTGTCTACACTGGCCGCTTGAATTTGCGCAAGAACACTGACGATCTAATGTAAGATTGTCAGTGTTCTTGCGCAAATACTATGATGCTCCCTCTCAGGGATAAGCCCTCTTGCACAAGTATTCTTGCGCAAGAGGGCCAGTGTAGACAGGGAAGAACTGTTTTGGGCAAAAAAGCCCCGATGGCGAAAATGGCAGTCGGGGCTTTCTTGTGCAAAATTGCGTCTAGACTGGCCACGGATGCTTTTGCGCAAAAGCACTTTTTGCGCAAAGGCACCTATGCCAATCTAGACGCTCTTTTGCGGAAATGCTTTTAACGGAAAAACTTTTCCGTTAAAAGCATTTCTGCAAATTCATGCCAGTCTAGACGCAGCCGTGCTGTTTGCTTTTTCTTTTCCAATAGCTTTATTCTGGTAACAAACCTTACAAATGCTCTATGCGAAGATAAAAATCTCTTAGGGTATGTCTACACTACAAAGTTAATGCGAACTAACAGCTGTTAGTTCGAATTAACTTTCATAGGCGCTACACACGCAAACCGCTAGTTCGAACTTAATTCGAACTAGCAGAGCGCTTAATTTGAAGTAGGTAAACCTCATTCTACGAGGACTAACGCCTAGTTCGAATTAAGTAGTTCGAAATAAAGGCTGTGTAGCCACTTAATTCGAACTAGTGGGAGGCTAGCCCTTCCCAGGTTGCCCTGGTGGCCACTCTGGGCCAAGCCAGGGAAACTCGTCTGCCCCCCTCCCGGCCCCGGAGCCCTTAAAGGGCCACGGTCTGGCTACGGTGCCCGTGCCAGGTGCAAGCCTGCCAGCACCCAGCCAGCAGACCCTGCACCTGGCACGGGATGAGCCAGCCACCCGCTGCCACCCAGCCCTCCCCCTCTTCCCAGGACCAGGCTGGCGGCTCCCAGGAGCCTGCCCGGGGCCGCAAGAGGCGGACGCCCGCCTGGTCTAGTGCGGAGATCGTGGACCTCATCCAGGTTTGGGGGGAGGCCTCCAACGTCCACAATCTCCACACTAGGCACAGGAAAGTGGCTGTCTAGGGCAGGATAGCTGCCAGCCTGGCCACCAAAGGCCACATGCGAACCCAGGAGCAGGGTTGCATGAAAATCAAGATGGTCCAGTGAGACCCCCGACCCTGAGCTTAGAACATAAGAACATAAGAACGGCCATACTGGGTCAGACCAAAGGTCCATCTCGCCCAGTAGCCTGTCTGCCAGCAGCGGCCCCACCATCCCCAGAGGGGATGGACCAAAGACAATGGCCAAGCCATTTGTCTCGTGCCATCCATCTCCAGCCTTCCACAAACAGAGGCCAGGGACACCATTCCTACCCCCTGGCTAATAGCACTCCATGGACCCAACCTCCATGACTTTATCTGACTTCTCTTTAAACTCTGTTCTAGTTCTCATCTTCACAGCCTCCTGTGGCAAGGAGTTCCACAGGTTGACTATTTGCTTTGTGAAGAAGAACTTTCTTTTATTAGTTTGAAGCCTGCTACCCATTCATTTCATTTGGTGTCCTTTAGTCCTTCTATTATGGGAACTAATGAAGAACTTTTCTTTATGCACCCTCTCCACACCACTCATGATTTTATAGACCTCTATCATATCCCCCCTCAGTCTCCTTTTTTCTAAGCTGAAAAGTCCCAGTCTCTTTAGCCTCTCTTCATATGGGACCAGTTCCAAACCCCTAATCATTTTAGTTGCCCTTTTCTGAACCCTTTCCAACCTCTTTTTTGAGGTGAGGAGACCCCATCTCTACACAATACTGAAGATATGGCGTACCATAGTTTTAGACTTCCCCTCCTCCTTCTTCCCCTGGCTTCCCCCTTCCAGCTCCCTCCTCCCAGGTTTCCACCTCCCCTCTCCCACTCTCTCTCTTCCCCTCTCCCACCTCCTTTTCCCAGTCTCCCCAGAGGTTAATCCCCCCCCCCCACCCTCAGTTTTGTTAAATAAAGAGAGTTTCCATTTTTGAACACACGTGTCCTTTATTTTTTACATCAGGAAGGGGGGCTAGGGAAGGGTAAGTGGAAGGAGGTGAGGGAGGAATGGGGCACGAGCCCCCGATGGGGAGGACTGGGGTGGCTCTGCGGGCTCCTCGTGGTGGAAGCTCTCCTGCAGGGCCTCCTGGATCCTGACAGCCCCCCGAATGACCCCCCCGGATGGCAGCCTGCGGCAAGTGCAGCCGGGCTGATGGCCGAGTGCTGTGATGTGCCGAGCGTGGGCACTCAGGACACTCCAAGACAGGACTGCTTTGCTGTCCCTCATCGAGTTAGACGAGCAAGCGGGAAACCCTGAGAACTGTCTGTCCGGGGTGGGGGGGTCGGGTCCCTTTAAGCACAGCCTTCGGCTAGCCTGAGGCAGCAGCTCCATGCTCTAAGTCCTAAGCTGATGCCCTGCCGGCACTGGTTCCAGCCAGCCTTAACTTCGATTCAGGGTCCACTCAATGTGGACATGCTAGTTCGAATTAGCAAAACGCTAATTCGAACTAGTCTTTAAGTCTAGATGCGCTAATTCGAATTAGCTTAGTTCGAATTAACTAATTCAAACTGAGTTAGTTCGAATTAATGCTGTAGTGTAGACATACCCTTATTTCTTATAAATATATAACCATGGAGCCATTCAGAATAATGTAGAAACTGACACTTTACATTAAAATGGAGACACTGGCTTTGATGTTTAATTATTCCTGCTCCCAGCAATAAAACTTTTAGGGACGCTCCAAGTTATTGATAAATTGTTTATAAAATACATATCCAATTTAATCTGCATTCAAGCAATATCCAAAGTGTTTTCATGTATACTATTATAAAAGAAGAGGCATCCATCATGCAGTCTGTCACGGAGAACAGATTTCTCACCACACTACCCTGCCTCTGGCAGGTTCCGAGGTGCAGGGCAGGGGAGCGGGAGGGAAAGGTGCAGTGTAAGTGCTTTGCGCGCCTTTCACTTTCCTGCCGAGTCGCTGGCGACCAACCAGATGCCACCTGGTAATGGTGCATGCCCTTTCCTGTCAGCGTGATCTACATGCCACTAATGTGTCATGGCCCAGCCTGTCTTGCCTGCCCTAAGTGCACTGGGATCTGGGTGGGCTTGCTCTGCCACACAGCCAGCAGGCTGGGGGGGAGACTCCCTCATCCCCAGCCCACCCCCGTACCACCCTGACTCCCCTTTCCTTAGGGTCCCCCTTTCCAGGACTCCCCTCTGCCCCCGCAAGGACTGTAGCCCCAGAGTGCCTTACCTCCATGAGGAGGGCCCCGACTGTGGACTTCCCCACTCTGAACTGGTTGCCCACCGACTGGTAGCTGTCTGGGGTGGCGAGCTTCCAGACAGTGATGGCGATCCTCTTCTCCAGGGGGGGTGGTGTGTCGCATCTGGTGGCTTGTCGTCGGAGGGCAAGGGTGAGCCAGGCACACAGCTCCATAAAGGTGGCCTTCCACATGCAGAAGTTTTGGAGCCATTGCTGGTCGTCTACCTGCTCCATCACCAGCCAGTCCTACAAGTCGGAAATGGTGTCCAGCCTCCAGAACCCTCTCTCTACTGTGGGGTGTGGTTGTAAGGGCCTCGCTCCCACACACAGGCAGAGCATCTCACTGGTGAGCTCGGACTCGAGCTCATGCAGGACCATGAATACAGTCTGCACAAAGTGCTGCAGAAGCTGCAGCATGTTTGTGTGGGGCCATTGCATGCCCATGGGGTCTGCAAATGCTGGGAGACTGAACTGACCACAGCCTGGGAAGGAGGGCTGGGGAGTATTGACTCAAGGAGAGAGGGGTGTTCTTGAATTCTGCAGGGAAGACAGGAAACTCAGGACTTGAGGCTCTGAGCTCAGCTGGGCACTGAGGTGAAGACTTTAATAAGGAGATGAAGGTGCAAGGAAAAGTGGACCCCCAGAAGGGGAAATGCTTTTATTATCTGTCTTGTGTGTACTTGTTAAAGGCCCCTGTGCAGAAAGGGAAACTGAGGCAGAGCTCTGCACACCTTCTTCAGGTAACCAGAGGATACTTGAGAAGCCACTAACCCTGCTACAGACTGGGTTTCTAGGAAAAGGTTCCTGATCAGCTGTTGCTCCAGGGAGAAAACGTCCCCATGGGGTTGGTGGTCAGAGGCCTGTTGATTCCCAGGACAGATAATAATGCCTCTTCTGAAGTAAGGGGCTGGATCCAGGAAGTGTCCATAGGCTCTGAGATTTCCTCCTTCCCTCCATTCTCTCTTCTCTATTCTGTTGGCCAACACTCACTTGTAGCTTGACTTTCTACTGTCTCCATTCACTGGACGTGGGCAGGTGTAGAAACCGATGGGGATGCAGACTTGGGTGTGAATAATTCTGTTTGCATACATGGGTCAGGTTAGGTATAGATTGACTTATGGGGGGAGGAAGGAAGTGACTTACTGCTGCTGTCTCCAGTCCAGTGGGTGTGATCTAGAGCTGTTGGGATGTCTGCTTCCCTGAAATTATGTATTAAGTGCTTGAATAATCAGAGCCCTCTGTGAGAGCAGTGAGAGGCCATATACAGAGAGCAGATCCCTCTGTGTGGTCCCCGGGACATTTCACTGCTCCCCAGCATCCCAGCTGTATCCCTGGTGGGCTGAGTCCTTTTTCTCCTTTTCTCAGTTCCCAATAACATTCGGTAGATGAGATATTGGACAACTTGTAGTAGAGACAAAGAAAAAGGAGCAGCCCCCTGAGCCCAACCCAGATGATTGAAAACAAATAGCTAAGGAGTAAGAGCAAATGGAAATTTCTCTGTGTGTTGAGAGGGGGCTGAAAAGGCTCTGGGGGTATGTCTACACGACAGCACTAATTCGAACTAACTTAGTTTGAATGAGTTAATTCGAACTAAGCTAATTCGAATTAGCGCATCTAGACTTAAAAACTAGTTCGAATTAGCGTTTTGCTAATTCGAACTAGCATGTCCACATTGAGTGGACCCTGAACTGAAGTTAAGGCTGGCCGGAACCAGTGCTGGCAGGGCATCAGCTTAGGCCTTAGAGCGTGGAGCTGCTACCTCAGGCTAGCCGAGGGCTGTGCTTAAAGGGACCCGACCCCCCACCCCGGACAGACAGTTCTCAGGGTTCCCCGCTTGCTTGTCTACCTCGATGAGGGACAGCAAAGCAGTCCTGTCTTGGAGTGTCCTGAGTGCCCACCCGCGGCACATCACAGCACTCGGCCATCAGCCCGACTGCACTTGCCGCAGGCTGCCATCCGGGGGGGGGGTCATTCGAGGGGCTGTCAGGATCCAGGAGGCCCTGCAGGAGAGCTTCCACCCCGAGGAGCCCGCAGAGCCACCCCAGTCCTCCTCATCGGGGGCTCGTGCCCCATTCCTCCCTCACCTCCTTCCACTTACCCTTCCCTAGCCCCCCCTTCCTGATGTAAAAAATAAAGGACACATGTGTTCAAAAATGGAAACTCTCTTTATTTAACAAAACTGAGGGGGGGGGGGGGATTAACCTCTGGGGAGACTGGGAAAAGGAGGTGGGAGAGGGGAAGAGAGAGAGTGGGAGAGGGGAGGTGGAACCCTGGGAGGAGGGAGCTGGAAGGGGGAAGCCAGGGGAAGAAGGAGGAGGGGAAGTCTAAAACTATGGTACGCCATATCTTCAGTATTGTGTAGAGATGGGGTCTCCTCACCTCAAAAAAGAGGTTGGAAAGGGTTCAGAAAAGAGCAACTAAAATGATTAGGGGTTTGGAACTGGTCCCATATGAAGAGAGGCTATAGAGACTGGGACTTTTCAGCTTAGAAAAAAGGAGACTGAGGGGGGATATGATAGAGGTCTATAAAATCATGAGTGGTATGGCGAGGGTGCATAAAGAAAAGTTCTTCATTAGTTCCCATAATAGAAGGACTAGAGGACACCAAATGAAATGAATGGGTAGCAGGCTTCAAACTAATAAAAGAAAGTTCTTCTTCACAAAGCAAATAGTCAACCTGTGGAACTCCTTGCCACAGGAGGCTGTGAAGGTGAGAACTAGAACAGAGTTTAAAGAGAAGTTAGATAAAGTCATGGAGGTTGGGTCCATGGAGTGCTATTAGCCAGGGGGTAGGAATGGTGTCCCTGGCCTCTGTTTGTGGAAGGCTGGAGATGGATGGCACGAGACAAATGACGTGGCCATTGTCTTTGGTCCATCCCCTCTGGGGTACCTGGTGTTGGCCGCTGTTGGCAGACAGGCTACTGGGCGAGATGGACCTTTGGTCTGACCCAGTACGGCCGGTCTTATGTTCTTATGTTCTAAGCTCAGGGTCGGGGGTCTCACTAGACCATCTTGATTTTCATGCAACCCTGCTCCTGGGTTCGCATGTGGCCTTTGGTGGCCAGGCTGGCAGCTATCCTGCCCTAGACGGCCACTTTCCTGTGCCTAGTGCGGAGATTGTGGATGTTGGAGGCCTCCCCCCAAACCTGGATGAGGTCCACGATCTCCGCACTAGACCAGGCGGGCGTCCGCCTCTTGCGGCCCCGGGCAGGCTCCTGGGAGCCGCCAGCCTGGTCCTGGGAAGAGGGGGAGGGCTGGGTGGCAGCGGGTGGCTGGCTCATCCCGTGCCAGGTGCAGGGTCTGCTGGCTGGGTGCTGGCAGGCTTGCACCTGGCACGGGCACCGTAGCCAGACCGTGGCCCTTTAAGGGCTCCGGGGCCGGGAGGGGGGCAGACGAGTTTCCCTGGCTTGGCCCAGAGTGGCCACCAGGGCAAGCTGGGAAGGGCTGGCCTCCCACTAGTTCGAATTAAATGGCTACACAGCCCTTAATTCGAACTACTTAATTCTAACTAGGCATTAGTCCTCGTAGAATGAGGTTTACCTAGTTCGAATTAAGCGCTCCACTAGTTCGAATTAAGTTCGAACTAGCGGTTTGCGTGTGTAGCGCCTATGAAAGTTAATTCAAACTAACAGCTGTTAGTTCGAATTAACTTTGTAGTGTAGACATACCCTGGGAGTGATAAGTTTGGGGAAGCATTTTGTGACCTCTCAGGGAGGTGCTATGGAATCTTCCTGAAGTACAGTAATTTCCTGGTGTGTGTGTGTGTGTGTGTGTGTGTGTGTTGGGGGTGGGGCTGGAGCCCCAAACCTCAGGGACTGGATCCAAGCAAGCCAGGGGCTGCATCTGACACCAGGCCTTAGGTTCCCCACCTATGTTATAAGTAACGAGCATGTTAGGCCCTGGATAACTAGAGAAGGGGGCTCCAAAGAGCAGCAGCCAGGTGATGTGTGTCTGTCTGCTCCATGCACCTGTGGTGGCCTAGCTTTATGTGTTCTCTTTCTCTTTTCAGTTCCTATAGACTTTGGGTACATGAAAACTGTGGCAGAGCCTCCAGGCTGGACCAGCCACCCTGAGCCCATCCAGGGAGATGGAAACCAGACAGTGATCTGTGAAATAAGAGCAAACAGCAATTGGCTCAAGGTAGGTTTTGAGGGAGGGCCGGCCTTTGCCTCTATTGGAGGGATGCTACGCTTGGGGGAGCTCTTTGAGCCCTCAATTGTCTGGTGCTATAGAGTCTTCCTGAAGTAACATAACTACACGGAGAGCAACTTGCCTGTAACCAGACATGCTCAGTTCTCAGCTCTCTTGCTTCTGCATCACTGGGGAAGCTTCCCTGGCCCTGCCACTCTGATTTTCATCTCTATCAACTCTGGCGTCCTTCAGAGATGAGCCGGGGGACCCGAAAGGAGCCTTTGCTGCTTTACCGGGATGCACCACCAAGGGCAGATGGAGGATCCAGGGCTCAGAGCAGAATTATGTGCCCTGAATTTGGCACCTGTCTTGCTCTCTGAGGGCTGTGCTGGCCCTGCAGCCTAGCCCCGCACCCCGGAGGCGCTTTACAGGCTGTGAGCGTTCAAAGGGCAGCAGGGAGCTGAGGCGCAGTCAGCCCCAGACACCAAGCAGCAGGAGGACAAAACAGTGAAGCGCCGCAACTGCCTGCACCATGACGTCAGCTAGCACAGCAGCCGTTTCACCTTGCCCAAGTCTGGCTTCTGGGCTCTCATATGACCATGGGCCAGAGAGGAGCAGGGCTGGCCCTTCACTGAGAAGCGAGGGGAGGGCCTCGTGGTAAGGAGGGTTGCAGCTGCCTTCCTTTCGCTCCTGAAGAGGCTGGTACTACCGCCTGCTGGGTGTGACATGTTCCCCCCCCCACCCACACAAACTCCCTGCACTACCTAGACTAGCCACTGGGGGGTCACTGCTGCTCCTGAGTAAATTGTGCATTATTCTGCCTGTGCATTACTCTGACCCCAGGGAATGTAATGGGTGGGTAGCTGGAGCCCTTTGAGAGAGCAGTGAGTGGTCTTGTGTGTGCCCCTTGCAGGGAGAGGTGGCAGTGGGCCTGCACCTTGCACCTGTGATGGACATAGAATCATAGGGTTGGAAGAGACCTCCCGTGGTCACGAAGTCCAACCCCTGCCCAAAGGAGCTAAAAGCCTTTCTGAGCACAAACACGCAAACACACAAAACAGGACGAGAGTCACCCATGCACACACCAAGCCCAGCCAAACTGGGAACGTGCCCCCCTCCGCCCCACTTCCTAGCCACAGGATTCATCGATGGAGAAGTTGGTTCAGGCATACTTTCCATCTCACAATAGGTCTGGACTCTGACCCTCACCTTTCCCCTTGGTTGCAATGTTCCCTCTAAAGTTTTCCATACGTGTGTGGAATGCATAAATGCAGAATAGGGGTGTAAAAGTGTCACCGTTTCAACATCAGCTCATTGGTTTCCATTACGGTTACATGTCATTTCCCAGCTGCCAGCCATGCTGTAGACAGCAGAGTTTTATAATGCCTTATGTAATGTGCTTAATGGCTAGTGTGAGAATATGCACACAAAGTAACAGTGGCCTAGAAGGACATAGAAATAATATCAAAGGCAAAAGCCAAATATTAGGTCAATTAGAACTATTCCAGTGAGGCCCTAATCCATGACTGGGGCTCCTATGTGCTGCTGCAAGACCAAGTCTTTATTTCAATCCTACTTTTGAAAACTCTCAGCATGCATAACTTTATATATGTTAGCAGCCTACTGACCTAATGCTAAGATCATATGGAAAACTGAGTATTGCCAATTAGGAAATTGGGAAAAATGGAAAAAAAGACCTTTTAAAAAATACAAAATTAGGTCTTCAGTTTATGGAACTTTTGTAGTTCATATTTTCAAGTTTTTCACCACAAGCCAGAGGGCCTTTTCTCAGGGACCCATCCCATGCTCATAAGAGTCTTTGCAGCCCTCCCTCCACACTTACCTTGAGCAAATTGCTATTTGCAATTTCTGGGGAGGTGAGACCAGCCCCCAGGGAGTGCTGCTCCCAGGGTAGCCTGTGTGCAGGGCAGGGGCTGCCCAAGGCTACTCTCCGTGGGGCTGGCTGCAAGTCCCCACATAGGGCAGAGAGAAGGTGCTGCCAGTGCCCAGGGTTTGTAAGGAGCGGGGTGCTGGTGGGGGAGGGGGGACAGCGACATGTGGGAACCAGTGGCAGGGGGTGACAGTGGGTGTTTGGGAGGTGGGAAAAGGGATGCAGTGGGCACCAGCCCCAGGAGCAGCTGCACCATAGCCCCAGCTCCAGCCCTGGCCCTGGCCCCAGAGCAGCCAGACAGGAACCCGGCTCCAACTCCGGCAGCTCCCTGCCACACAGCCCAGCCTGTTCCAGGAGCAACTGAGCAGTCACCATGCAGCCCTGGCCCCAGCTCTTCCCCAGCAGCTGTTCTTGGGGCTGGGGCCACGTTACAGCTGATTAGCAGAGTGCTCACATCTAGGTTTTGTGTTGCTATTGTTGGTGCACATCCACACATGTCTTGGTGCATTTTATTTCACACATGGATGGAAAAAGTTTACAAATGGCTGGAAAAGATTAGAGGGAACATAGGTAAGCAGGCCTTCTTATATAAGGCCTACCCGAGCCCTAGTTGGCTGTCTTCAGCCTCCCTTTTATTGGCTGATATCACAGCTCTCTACAAGGGCTGTTTAATCCCTTGTTAAGCAGTGCAGGGCAACTGTCCCCTCACCATACCCTATAGAGTTTTGCTCTGTGAAGGTTAAGGGTGGAGTCGAAAACTGTGAAATTTTAATTCCCTGAATTATCATAGTTATTGCTCTTTGGGCACTCAAGGCAAGCATTTAAATGGACCATAGATTGAACTATTTTTGTATGACTTAAGGCTGAGTGGGTATTGCAGAGGCTTGCAGTGCTGCTGCTCATGGACTTTTTCTGTGGATAAAGGTATTTCAGAGGTGACCATTTTTTTCCATTGATCACTAAATCAATTGAGAAGGAAATCAAAGTTAAGAATTCCAGCTGTTAGAAGTGATGTTCTTTTTCACACAGATACCGTCTTTGCTCTCCACCAAATTGTACTGAACTATGATACATTTGTCATTGGGAATGGGTCTGTGACTCATCCAATGTGGTAACATTTCAGAAAAAAAGATTGTTCGTGCGGAGCTTTTAGCAGGCAATGTAAATAGTATTACATAAGAACGGCCAGACTGGGTCAGACCAAAGATCCATCTAGCCCAGTGTCCTGTCTTCCAACAGTGGTGTCGAAGCTAAAACGCTCCTCTCTGTTTAGGCAGCTAACAAACAGCTTTATTAATTAATAAAGCACAGCATGAGCCAAACGTGGTCCCAGCAAAGCCAGGCCCAGTAAGGCTGCTAATACAATCAGTCCTAGTATCTTTATACCCTTAACCAAACAGTCTGACGTCAGGGCATCCAATTACAGAAATCATCAATTAAACTTGGAAAAGCAAAGCCTTATCAACAAGATGGCGGACAGGTACGAGGGAGTACACCTCCTGTCCCAACCAGCCCAATTAACACATACCAATAGCCCATCCTGTAGGCCTCTTCTCACGGGGTGACAGAAAGTTCACTCTGGTCTACGTGCTTGAGAGAAAAGCTGAAATGGTTTCTGTTATACAAGATGGCTTCTAGCTAAATATAAAATGGTTACTACAGTTTTTCTACAACTCCCCCCTTTTAGCCTTTTAAAGGCTAACCTTGAACCATTTTATGTCTCTATTTCCATCAACGCATTTATGTACATCTGTTTCCTTCTTGCTCATCATATTTTAACATCATGAGTTCCACATTCCCTTTAGTAAGGGTCTGTCTTGTGTTTTTCAGAATACAAGAAATACAGCATTTGATTGACTAGAAACAAAAATAAACACAAAAGAATATAGCTAATACTAAAACTACTCCTTACAAAATCCAAGTTCCCACATGTCCAACCCAGCCTCCCAACCAACCCCAGAGGGTCCTGTCTTCCTCCTGCCTTAGGCTTTCCACAGTTCTTTCAATCTCTAAGGCATCTTCCTTCACTTTCTTGCTGGTGTCAGTGATATACACACAGCATTCTTTTCTCACTAAGGCACAAACCCCGCCCTTACTAGCTAGGACATAGTCTAGGGCCATCCGGTTCTGAAGAACCATTTGTCTGACTTCTCCTAACTCCTTATTAATGGCACAGAGAGCTTTGGTTGTGGCACTAGCTACTTTCTCGAAAGCTACTTTCCGCCTCCGAATTTCTCTTACTGCATAGGCCACACCCAACCCTGGGATCATTATTCCCCAAAACCGCTGTGTTTCTGTTATCTCTTGGTAGTTTCGGATTCTACTACCAGGGAGATGGTTAGTGATTCGAATGGCTGGGAAGGCTGCCCCAATATAGCAGGTCCAATCCTTGGGCAGTGTTTTGTGTGCCCGACGGCCACATATGAAGTAATGGCCGACCTTTGCTGTTAAGGTTCTTTGGCACTGGGGCTTCATCATCCATTGCAAATAGTACCCATCGATTCCAAAGTCAGAAGGGCCTTTGTTATTTTCCCAGGTGGTGTTTCTGTACCATACTCCGTTCAGGACAACACTTATCTCACACCTGCTTTTTCCCACTCGGGCTCCTGAACCATTACATGTCCAGCAGTATTCTCCAATTGGGGTCAGGGCTAGGCGGATATACCCTGGGCTAGTAAACCCTTTATCCTGCCAAGTATCATTTGGCTTCAGTTCACTAAACAATGGGCCATTCATTTGAGTGTTGTTCAGTGGGACTGGAATCATTGGGATACCTCCTTCTGAATGTACAGGGCTGTGAGCACATATCCAGCAACCTGTGGAATTAAATTCTTGGGAAACGTGGTTCATTAAAAGCATAAACACATTTGAACCATATAGGTTATAACTGCTAGGCATTCAATCCAAGATTAAGCATAAGCTCAACATGAATTGTTTGTCCAGCCTCATGCTGGCTGTTCTTCAGGACTTCATAATTTACTTCACCTATCGCTGGCAGGTTCTTCTGGGCCGCAGCTGGTACCTTGGCCTCGGTCTCTCAGGATCGTCTGCTTCTGGGCCTGGATTGCCAGTACCAAGCCTGCGCTGATCCCCATCTACTTCTGGACCTGGACCTCTGGTACCAGGTCTGCGGTGATCCTCGTCTGCTTCTGGACCTGGGTCTCTGGTACCAGGTCTGCGGTGCTCCCTGTTGGGGCCAACTTCTGTAGGGGCTGGAACCGGTTTGCAGTGGGAGGCGTGAATCCAGGTGGGCAATCCCTCACACTTTACAGCAGTAGAAGTGGTCAGAAGGACCTGGTAGGGACCCTTCCACCTGGGTTCCAGGGCAGTCTTCCACTGGTGAACTTTCACGCAAACTCAGTCTCCTGGTTGTAGTTTATGGCACGGCTCAGTCGGGGCCTCCTGGAAGGTGTCCTTAACCTGTGAATGATAAGACTGTACACACCTCATAAGTTCCTGACAATACTTGACTATGCTTCCTTTAATAAGTGTGGCATCAGCCAGATTAACTTTTTTTTTTTTAGGCTGCTTAACAATCTTATAGGTGGGCCATATGTAATTTCATGTGGACTGAGTCCAGTTTTCCGATTAGGAGTGGCTCTCATGTTCATTAGGGCAATCGGGAGTGCTTCTACCCATGTTAAGCCAGAGCTTTCACATATCTTAGCAAGTTTGTTCTTTAAAATCCCGTTTCATTTCTCTACTGCTCCTGGGTGTTACGCGCAGTGCAGCGCTTGTCTGATAGAGTAGTACTTTGCCAGTTTTTGAACAATTTGTCCAGTAAAATGGGTACCTCTATCACTGGAGATCACAAGGTGTATTCCCCATGATGGGATATAATGCTTTAGAAGTTTCTTTGCCACTGTGATAGCATCAGTTTTCCTGCAGGGATAAGCTTCTACTCATCTCAAAAACAAACAACCAATAACCAGCACATATTCAAAAGATTGACATTTAGGCAATTGAATAAAGTCCATCTGTAAATTCAAAAATGGTCCCAAAGGTGGAGGTCTGGTTGCCGGAACTGTCTTTACAGGTTTACCCACGTTGTGGGCTTGGCAGACAGGGCAAGCCAGACAGTAATCTTTGGCTACTTGGGAGAATTTGGGAGCAAACCAATTTTCTTTTAAGGTAGCTACCATCCCCCCCTTTTGCCAACGTGCGACAATCCATGGAGCACGGAGGCAAGGTGAGGTAGCAAGACCACTGGGGCAACAATGCGGCCATCAGAGCTGCACCACAAGTGGTCTGGGTGCAAGGTGCACCCTGCCAGTCTCCACTCCTGCTTTTCCGATTCTGGGGCTTGGTCCTGCAGGTGGGCCAGTTCTGACAGAGATGGCATAGGAGCTGGCGATGGTAGGAGAGAAGGGAAAAACAACAGGTAGAGGAGCAGATTTCACTACATTCCAGCCAGTACAAACTGCATAGCCTACTACTAAAACTTCACTAGAATTATAAAAGCAAAAAACCATCTGTGTAAAGCACAAAGTTAAGATTATTCAAGGTACTTAAATTATTTTTTTTTCATTAAAACAACAATATTGTACACACAACAATGTTTGAAATACATATATCACAATTAAGACACACAAGACAAATCTGGACAGAACACAGAACACAAACTTATTATGTCATGACACAGAACCATGGTTTTTTTTCTTCAGTTAATTTTCAGCTGATATTAGCGCTTTTTGATGATCTGAAAGACAAGAAAACATTTCTACCCCCGTCGGGGTGGCCCATTATAACTTAAAATACTGGCTAAGATCTGCTAGGGGAACCAGTTACAGCTAGTTCCCTACCACTTCCATGGGTGAGTGAGCTGCAACTTTCCGAGAACAAGGGTGCTTCATTGGTACTCGTGACCTTCCACTCCCTTGAATTACCTCAGAGTTGCTAGCCCTTTCCAACAGTGGCATGCCTCAGTTTCCCTCTTGTACTGCAGACCAGGTTGTTTTTTTTTTAAATGTGTGAAGCTTCAAATGATTTACTGCCACAGAAACTCTTTCTTAGAACAAGGCGCTTGCTAGTTACTATTTCAGCAAGCAAAAAGGTTTTCTTTTCCTGAAAAGAATCATATGCAATGTTACAGGCTTACTTATGGGGGACAGTGCCCCCCCCCCTTCCAGAACAGACAGGCAGTTTGCAGACACACACAACCTTGGATCTGAAAACAAGCCAAAAGTGCTATCAATTCAGCCTTGAACAGAAACACCGTGAAGTTTCTGGGCTTGGATTTTTTTGAAACAATAATTAGTTTCCTTGAAAGACACATTTAACCCTTAGGGTGCAGGTTTTACAAATTTACAATGTATAGATTCTATTTTTTTAATGCAGTTAACCAATTAAGTTTTAGTAGAATTCCTTATTTTCCCTGCAATAGATTTAACAAAGTGTCTGTAGCCAAATGTTTAAACTTGATTGTTTCTTCGCGTAGATGATTAAAAGAGGCTGCAAGAAACAAGGAGTCATTTTTAAAGCAGTTTTTTTTTCTTCTTTCACATTACAATATTGCTTAATTTCTTTTCCTTAGAATTTGGAGGAACACTTCCCTTAAACTGTTAAACTTATTTTAAACTTGGTGTTTTGCTTTGGATCGGGCAAGTTTGTTACAGAAGCCTGTGTTTTCAAAGGGAAGAGCTAATTCCTTTCAGTTACTTTTTTGTGTTTCCTCTCTATCTGTATATGCGTTATAAAGAGGGGTAGAGGGGTGATGTTGTGTCGAATTTCCCCTCCCCCTCAATCTTGGTTGATATGGGTGTGCCAGCTGAGAAATCTCTTTTTTTTTTCCACTTCTTGTGCATTATTTTGGCACAGAGGCTCTGCAGCAAGTTTGTAAGTTACCTATCTTACTGCAGGGCAGATTTTTTTGCTTTTCTGAGCTTCACTTTCATCCCTCAGGGCTTTAATTTTTCCTCTTTTCCAATTTGTTAAATGCTTACAGGTCCTTGGACCATTATGCACGTACATGTAGTACACAGGGGTGCCTTTCGGCAGTGTGGGGGGATGTTTAGACTAACCCCCACCTAAACTAACTTTACACACTCTAAAGAAAGAGTCTGCCGGGTCTAGAGTGTCAGACCTTAGCAGCTCATGAAATAAGGGGAGTTGTCACTCCCTCACATATCCGCTGAGTCTCGAGGTTCAGCTTCCTCCCCCCCCCTTGCATTCAGAGCTCCCTCGTGAGAAAGCCCCGGTGCAGCTGGGATCAGCTCAAGTCTCAGACCTATGCAGTGGCATTCATACTTCACTCATTACATTCATACTCATTTTCCACACACATTTTTTTCCTACAGTTTCCACATTTAGATGCATCTTTCTTTACTGTCCAGTTCCCATGGGTTTCTATTAAGTGACGCTGCCCTAAGATACCCGGCACTTAATATCAGACTTCATTAGGATCCTATACCAGAAGGCATTTATCATAAAGGCACTGGAATTCCTGTAGACTGACCTACCCCCATTTTCTGCGCGCACTTAAAAGATTTCTGTAAGGCACTGAACCAAAAGTCCGCCTACTTACACTTTTTTCTTCTGCGAGTAATCCGCCTGCTCGCCCTGCGAGTCACCGAATCAGAATCCGCCTGCTCGCCCTGCGAGTCACCGGATCCCGCTACCTTTCGCCCTGATCCCCCTCCTTTTTCTTGTGAGACGCTGGACCAAAATCCACCCACTCACAGGGGTTTCCGGCACCCACCCCAGCCTGACAGAACGCCATGTCCTGGCGCCTGGAGACAGCCTGATGGAATGGGGAAATACTATGGCCTGGGGTTAGCCTCAGAGGTCAGTACTACATTTACAAGTAACAGAAAGAGAGTCAACAAAGCTTTCCCACAGTTCCATGTGCCGAGAGAGTGTAATGGCACCACACCAGCTTTTAGCATCCGAACACAGAGGGTCCAGCGCATGGCTGCCTCACTAGAGACACCGGTGTACCTTTTTGGAACTGTGACACATAAGACAGGCCTAATAGACAAAGACAGACACAGACAGACAAAATGTTAGCCGCTCCACAAAATTGGATTCCGTAGCTCCCCTTACCCCAACGGCTGGCCATCACTCCAAATCCTAAGCCCTCGCCAGGAGATTTCATAACAGGTATCCCCTTTACCTTTTATTGAGCGCTCTGAGAAGTTTGGAAGTGGAGTGCCGGTCCATCCATACGGGCAAGTGGCGCATTAGGAATCGCGGTGGAACCTCCAAATTGTCGAAGCAAAAACGCTCCTCTCTGTTTAGGCAGCTAACAAACAGCTTTATTAATTAATAAAGCACCGCATGAGCCAAACGTGGTCCCAGCAAAGCCAGGCCCAGTAAGGCTGCTAATACAATCAGTCCTAGTATCTTTGTACCCTTAACCAAACAGTCTGACATCAGGGCATCCAATTACAGAAATCATCAATTAAACTTGGAAAAACAAAGCCTTATCAACAAGATGGCGGACAGGTACGAGGGAGTATACCTCCTGTCCCAACCAGCCCAATTAACACATACCAATAGCCCATCCTGTAGGCCTCTTCTCACGGGGTGACAGAAAGTTCACTCTGGTCTACATGCTTGAGAGAAAAGCTGAAATGGTTTCTGTTATACAAGATGGCTTCTAGCTAAATATAGAATGGTTACTACAATTTTTCTACAGTGGCCAATCCCAGGTGCTCCAGAGGGAGTGAATAGAACGGGTAATCATCAAGTAATTCCTCTCCTTTTACCCTGCTACCTTTTAATTTCATTTGGTGACCCCTAGTTCTTATGCTATGGGACCAAGTCCCATATTCACTTATTCAACAAGTTCTTTATTCACTTTTTCCGCACCAGTCATGATTTTATAGACTTCAATTATATCCTTCCTTAGTCTCCTCTTTTCTAAGATGAAAAATTCCAGTCTTTTTAATCTCTCTTCATATGGGACCTGTTCCAAACCCCTAATCATTTTTGTTGCCCTTTTCTGAACTGTTTCCAACGCCAATATATCTTTTTTGAGATGAGGCGACCACATCTGTATGCAGTATTCAAGATGTGGGCGTACCATGGTTTTATATAGAGGCATTACAATATTTCTCTATCCCTTTTTAAATTATTAATAAAATTCTATTTGCTTTTTTGACTGCCACTGCACACTGAGTGGATGTTTTCAGAGAATTATCCACAAAGACTCCAAGATCTCTCTCTTGAGTAGTTGTAGCTAAATTAGTCCCCATCGTGTTGTATGTATATTTGGGATTATTTTTTTCCAATGTGAATTACTTTACATTTATCAACATTAAATGTAATATGCCATTTTGTTGCCCAATCACTTAGTTTGGTGAGAGCTTTCTGAAGCTCGTCACAGTCTGCTTTGGTCTTAACTATCCTGAATAGTTTAGTATCATCTGCACATTTTGCCACCTCCCTGTTTACCCCTTTCTCTCACAATGCTCCGATGTGCTCCTTGCGGAGGGAGGAGGGGTGTTGAGCCCTGTCTCTATTACAGGTCATGACGTCACACGGAGCAGGTCACCAGAAATTCAAACACTGTGTTGAGAACCTGTTATTTTGGGTTTCTGAGTCTTTATAATGTAGTATCCTTTTAGGTGTTGTTTTTGGGGAAAAAAACAAAACAAAACAAAACACTGCAGTTTGGGGAATGATTGAAAACCAAAACTTCAAATACATAATCTTTAGTTCAGACTTTTTTTTATATTAGGTATCTTTTAGCCTTTTTTTGTTACATTATTTTGTTCTATTTTTTAATGGAAAATCAAACTTTCCTCCTGGGATTGAAATAATGATTTGATCTTGCAGCAGCACATAGGAGCCCCAGACATGGATTAGGGCCTCATTGGAATGAGAGGATGGCTAGCTGGTGGCAGAGACCAAAAGGAGCCGCCCCCCTGAGACCATCCAGAGACCAAAAGGAGCAGCCCCCTGAGACCATCTTCTAATTGATCTAATCTTTGGCTTTTGAGTTTGATATTATTGCTGTGTCCTTCTAGGCTACTGTTACTTGTTGTGCATGCGTGCACGCGTATGTATGAGTGCGAGTGTGCGTGTCCCTGGGTGTGTGCATGTACACGTATGCAAGTGTCCATTTGCACATGTGTGCATGCCTGCGTGCGGGTACATTATGCAGATGCGTATGTGTGCGGCTATGAACGAGGCCATGTGTATCCACATGCATGTTCGTGCGAGCACGAGTGGGCTCGCAGGTGTGTGCACTCAGGTGTGTGTGCACGTGCACACTGCACACAAGTGTGCCTTTGTAAATGAGTGCACGTGCGAGTGTGCTGGTGCATCTGTTAATTCATGTTTGTGTGTGTGTGTGTGTGTGTGCATGCATCCCTGTGTGTGAGCATTTGGCGTGGTGCATGGCTTTTGCACAGGCATGTGCACGTGATGTGTTCCAGTCAGATGGTGCCATGGCAGTGGTATCAGGCGGGTACTCAGGTCCTGCTCCCAGACAGTGACATCCCCTTCCCCCCCAGCTGGAGCCTGCAACAGCCCAAACAGCCTGGCTATGTCTACACTTGCGGCTTTTTGCGTCAGCAATATGCAAATGAGGCTAAGCGTGGAATATCGCTGAGCCTCATTTGCATACCTAATAAGCTGCCATTTTTGCAGAGGAGGCTCTTGCGCCAGAAGGAGCTGTCTACACTGCCCCTTCTTGCGCAAGAAACCCCCTCTTGCGCAATGCTGTTATTCCTGAAAATAATTGGAGTAATCTGTTAGTCTTTAAGGGGCCACAAGATTCCTGGTTATTTCTGGAGATACAGATTAATGTGGCTGCCCCTCTGAGCCTGGTAATAATGGACAGAGAGATCTGTTTTTCCATTTGTCCCATCACAGCAGGTTTTTGGTTTTTTAAATGAGAGATGCGAAACGTGGGGAGAGGGGACTGGTTATTCCCTTTTCCCTTCGCTGGTAAGCATATGTACCCTCCTGAAGGGGAGATCTCCTAGGATCTCTGCAGAGATCTCACAGCAGGGGCCAGGTACTAAGGGCACTAAGCAGCTGGCTGAATCATGGAGAAAAAGGTGTATGGGGGTTTTTTTGGGGTTTTTTTTTTTAACTTCCCCTGTCCTTCATGGAGTGTGTGCTGTGAGTGGCAGGTAGAAACTGTTGGCTTCTAATTAAGTTTGAATTCTAGAAGCCTCTGCTGATTGGCTGAGCCTTGGTAGGGGGAGGGACTTTCAGGCAGTCCAGGTCTTTATAAGGCAGTGGGCAAGCGACCAAGGACCTTGCAAACAGGTGAGTGCTAACAGGGAGTTTAGAGAAGGAGTTGGGAAGGGGAGGGGGAAGGGCACGAGGTTCTCTTGCTTTTTTTTTTTTTTGTTAAATCCTTTTTCCAGGACAGCAGGGATGGATGGTGATAGGTCTGCTGTTGTTACCTGCACAGCGTGTGCCATGTTTGTCTTCCTCCCGGAAGAAAGAACAGATTTCATCTGCACGAGGTGCAAGCTGGTCGCCATTTTGGAAGAAAAAATTAGAGGACTGGAGGCCCAAGTGTCGACCCTACGCTTGATCAGAGAGGATGAAGACTTCCTCGATAGAAGGCAGAGTTTAATCTTGCAAGCACGGCAGGTGGAAGAGCCAGAGAGGGCAGTACAGGACTAGGAAGAGAACTGGCAGCATGTAACTTCTAGAAGGGGAAAAAGGCCAGCATGGGAATCCCCCAATGCTATAGAGGTAAGTAATCACTTTCAGGCTCTCTCCACAGGATCTGCGGTGGTGAATGCTTTGGAAGGGACCTCACAAGGAAGAAACCGCAAGGGAACACCATCTACTGGAAGGCATGGGATGCGTAGTCCTAGGGATGGGGGTTCCACGACCACCACCCCCAAAAGAAGATGACGGGTGGTGGTGGTCGGGGACTCCCTCCTAAGAGGGACTGAGCCATCCATCTGCCGTCCAGACCTGGAATCTCGAGAGGTGTGCTGCTTACTGGGAGCTCGAATTCAGGATGTGACTGAGAGGCTTACCAAGCTGATCAAACCTTCAGATCGCTACCCCTTCCTGCTTCTCCACGTGGGAACTAACGATACGGCCAAGAATGACCTTGAGCGGGTTACTGCGGATTATGTAGCGCTGGGAAGAAGGACCCAAGAATTCGAAGCGCAAGTGGTGTTCTCGTCCATCCTCCCTGTTGAAGGGAAAGGACTGGGCAGGGATCGTCGAATTGAGGAAGTAAATGCGTGGTTGCGCAGGTGGTGTCGCAGAGAGGGCTTTGGTTTCTTCGACCATGGGACTCTGTTCCGGGCACAAGGATTGTTAGGAAGAGATGGGATCCACCTAACGAAGAGAGGAAGGAGCATCTTCGCGGGCAGGCTTGCAAACCTAGTGAGGAGGGCTTTAAACTAGGTTCGTTGGGGGACGGTGACCAACACCCTGAGGGGAGTGGGAAAGTTGGATACCAGGAAGGAATGCAAAGAGGAACGAGCAAGAAAGGAAGACCCCTGATTCGAATGGAGAAGATGGGGCGATCAACTGGTTATCTGAGGTGTTTGTACACTAATGCGAGAAGCCTGGGCAACAAACAGGAAGAACTGGAGGCCCTGGCCCAGTCCAAGAAATATGATTTAATTGGGATAACAGAGACTTGGTGGGATGATTCGCATGACTGGAGTGCTGTCATGGAAGGGTATAGACTGTTCAGGAAAAACAGGCAGGGGAGAAAAGCAGGAGGAGTTGCACTATACGTAAGTGAGCACTATGATTGCTCAGAACTCCAGTATATAGAGGGAGAAAAACCTGTTGAGAGTCTATGCGTTAAGTTTAGAGGTGCAAACAACAGCAGTGATGTTGTGGTTGGTGTCTACTATAGGCCACCGAATCAGGTGGATGAGGTAGATGAGGCTTTCTTCGGACAACTGAGAGAAGCTTCCAGATCGCAGGCCCTGGTTCTCGTGGGGGCCTTTAATCACCTGACATCTATTGGGAAACCAATACGGCAGTACACAGGCAATCCAGGAAGTTTTTGGAGAATGTTGGGGATAACTTCTTGGTGCAAGTGATGAAGGATCCGACTAGGGCCGTGCGCAGCTTGACCTTCTGCTCACAAACAGGGAGGAACTAATAGGGGAAGTAGAGGTGGGTGACAACCTGGGAAGCAGTGATCATGAGATGGTAGATTTCAGGATCCTGACCGAAGGAAGAAAAGCGAGAAGTAAAATACACACCTTGGACTTCAGAAAAGCAGATTTTGACTCCCTCAGAGACCTGATGGGCAGAATCCCCTGGGATGCTAACATGAAGGGGAAAGGAGTCCAGGACAGCTGGCAGTATTTTAAAGAAGCCTTATTGAAGGCACAGAAAGAAACCATCCCGATGCGTAGCAAGAGAGGCAAACATGGTAGGAGACCGGATTGGCTTACAGGGGAAATCCTTGGTGAACTTAAGCACAAAAAGGAAGCTTGCAAAACGTGGAAACTTGGACAAATGACCAGGGAGGGGTTTAAATGTATAGCTTGAGAATGCCGGGGGGTTATCAGGAAGGCGAAAGCGCAAATGGAATTGCGACTGGCAAAGGATGTGAAGGATAACAAGAAAGGTTTCTACAGGCATGTTAACAAGAAGAAGGTGATCAGAGAGGGTGTGGGGCCCTTACTGGATGAAGGAGGTAACCTAGTGACAGATGATGTGGGGAAAGCTGAAGTATTCAATGCTTTCTTTAGCTCTGTATTCATGGACAAGGTGGGCTCCCGGACTAATGCGCTAAGTGATGCAAGATGGGATGAAGATGGACAGCCCGTGGTGGGTAAAGAACAGGTTAGAAACTATTTAGAAAACCTAAACGTACACAAATCCATGGGTCCGGACTTAATGCATCCGAGGGTACTGAGGGAGTTGGCAAATGTCATTGAGGAGCCTTTGGCCATTATCTTTGGAAAGTCGTGGAGATCGGGAGAGATCCCGGATGATTGGAAAAAGGCAAATGTAGTGCCCATCTTCAAAAAAGGCAAGAAGGACGATCCAGGGAACTATAGGCTGGTCTGTCTTACATCGGTTCCTGGAAAAATCATGGAAGCGATCCTTAAGGAATCCATTTTGAGGCACTTGGAGGAGAGGAAAGTGATTAGGAATAGTCACCATGGATTCACAAAGGGCAAGTCGTGCCTGACCAAACTGATTAGCTTCTATGATGAGGTAACTGGCTTTGTGGATATGGGAAAGTCAGTGGATGTGATATACCTTGACTTTAGCAAGGCTTTTGATACGGTCTCCCACAATATTCTTGCCAGCAAGTTAAGGGAATATGGATTGGATAAATGGATGGTAAGATGGATAGAAAGCTGGCTAGAAGGCCGGGCCCAGCGGGTAGTGATCAACGGCTCGATGTCAGGATGGCGGTCGGTTTCTAGCGGAGTGCCCCAAGGTTTGGTTCTGGGACCGGTTTTGTTGAATATCTTTATTAATGACCTGGATGAGGGGATGGTTTGCAGCCTCAGCAAGTTTGCATATGACACTAAGCTAGAGGGAGAGGTAGATACTCTGGAGGGCAGGGATAGAGTCCAGAGTGACTTAGACAAATTGGAACATTGGGCCACAAGAAATCTGATGAGGTTCAACAAGGACAAGTGCAGAGTCCTGCACTTGGGACGGAAGAATCCCAAGCATTGTTACAGGCTGAGGACCAACCAGCTAAGTAGTAGTTCTGCAGAAAAGGACCTGGGGGTTACAGTGGATGAGAAGCTGGATATGAGTCAACAGTGTGCCCTTGTAGCCAAGAAGGCTAATGGCATATTAGGTTGCATTAAGAGGAGCATTGCCAGCAGATCCAGAGATGTCATTATTCCCCTTTATTCGGCTCTGGTGAGGCCACATCTGGAGTATTGTGTCCAGTTCTGGGCCCCCCACTACAAAAAGGATGTGGACACATTGGAGAGGGTCCAGTGGAGGGCAACCAAAATGATTAGGGGGCTGGAGCATATGACCTACGAGGAGAGGCTGAGGGAATTGGGTCTGTTTAGTCTGCAGAAGCAAAGAGTGAGGGGGGATTTGATAGCAGCCTTCAACTTCCTGAAGGGAGGTTCCAAAGAGGATGGAGGAAGGCTGTTCTCAGTCGTGACGGATGGCAGAACAAGGAGCAATGGTCTTAAGTTGTGGTGGGAGAGGTCCAGGTTGGATATTAGGAAAAACTATTTCACTAGGAGAGTGGTGAAACACTGGAATGGGTTACCTAGGGAAGTAGTGGAGTCTCCATCCCTGGAGGTATTTAAGTCTCAGCTTGACAAAGCCCTGACTGGGTTGATCTGATTGGGATTGGTCCTGCCTAGAGCAGGGGGCTGGACTTGATGGCCTCCTGAGGTCTCTTTCAGCTCTATGGTTCTATGATTCTATGATTCTATGGGGTGAGGGGTTTGAAAAATGTAGGGTATCAGCCTTCCCAGCTTAGGGTCCCAGCATAGAGTTAGGAGCCAGAAATTTCTCGCCATCAAGGAAGAGTGGGAATTGCTGTCTGCCAGGGGCAGCAACAGAGTCACAGGGGCAGCATCCTGGAGCTGTGCTGCCACTGGGAGCAGCCAACCTCATGGTGAGGGGGATGCGTGAGCCATTCCAGGTCCATGAGCAAAAGATTATAGGTTAATACTATAGACTACACACATTCTCCCCCACCCCCCAGTAAATTTTTTAGCAGGCTGGCCAGCAGCCTGGCTCAGTCCCTACCCCTGCTGCAGCTCTGCATTGAAGGTGTATTAGAGGGCAGGCAGGCAGGCAGGCAGGCAGGCAGGCAGCCCAGCTCCATTCTGGCTCAGGCTGGGTCTGTGAGCTCAGACCCTCCCTTCCCCCTGGACAGGAGCTGCTGCCATCCCGCACTGCTGCCTCCGTATCAGAGGCAGCAGTGAGGGGAGACAGGGAGCCGGTTTTCAAGGGGAGCTGCTTTCTGGCTCCCCTCACGGACCAATTCCTGCCAGGCACTCCGTATTCCTGCCTCTGATATAGCAGCAGCAGTACAGTGTGGCGGGAGGCTCCCCGGGAGCAGTGGTGGAAAAAGTACCCCCAAAAGTTACTTGAGTAAAAGTACAGCTACTTTGAAAAAAATGTAACTAAGTAAAAGTCAAAGTATCCTTCTGGAAAACTACTTGCTGCGTCCACACTGGCAGCTTCTTGCGCAAGAACTGTTTTGCAGAAGAGTTCTTGTGCGAAAAGTCTTCCACAAGAGTGCGTCTACACTGGCATGTGCTTTTGCACAAGAGATGTGCTTTTGCGCAAGAGCGTCTATGACAGCATGGACGCTCTCTTGCGCAAGAAAGCTCTGATGGCCATTTTAGCCACAGGGGTTTCTTGCGCAAGAAACCCCTGCCACGTGTCCACACTGCCCTCTTGCACAAGAGCTCTTGCACAAGGGTGCTTACACTTGTTAGAAAAGAGTGTAGATCTTGTGCAAGAAGCCCTCTCTTACCACGCTTTACTCTAAATCTTCTTGCGCAAGAGCAGGCAGGCAGTGTGGACACTCTGTGGAAGAATGGCTGTTCTTGTGCAAGAACCTGCCAGTGTAGACATAGCCCTGTTGCCTGTCCACACTGCCTTCTCTTGCGCAAGAAGGCTTATTCCTCGTGGGGAGAGGAATAACTCTAGTGCAAGAAGCTTTCTGTTCTGATGCTTTACTGTAAATTTATTTCGCAAGAACACGTGCAATGTAGACACTCGGCAAGTTTTTGCGCAAGAATGGCCATTCTTGCGCAAGAAGCCTGCAGTGTAGACGTAGCCTAAGAGCTGAAGTCACTGGTTTGGCCTGGAGCCAGACCCATTGCAGCCAGCAAGATGGCTGGTGGGAGTGACTGGCAGGTGGCCAGTAGGAGTGGCAGTAGGCAGCTGGAAGGAGCAGTGGCCAACGGAACGGCTGGTGGGAACAACCGGCGGGCAGCTGGTAGGAATGGCAGCAGGCGGCCAGAGGAGTGGCTGGTGGGAACGACCGGCGGGCAGACAGTAGGAGCGGCGGCAGACGGTGCAAGCAGATCACAGGAGCAGCACAAAGGTGGCATGGCCTCAGGCTCAATGAGTGGAGTCATCAGGGTGATGTGTCAGGATCCGCACTGACTGGAGAGAGCTGTAAGTGGGGCGTTTGAAGTGGGTATGGAGAAAGTTTGGGTAAATGAATGGAACCCTTACATTGTTGGACTAGTGAGCCTGAGGGGCAAAGGACATTGCTAAATCCATTTGAGCTGGGACGGTTACTTGTGCGGGGTTAGGAACTATGTTTGTTGTATTTTTCTGAGCTAATGCCATGTAACTGCTCTTCATCTTTCATTAAAAGTTTCTTCTCTACACTCAGACTCTATGCTTGCGAGTGGGGAAGCATTGCCTCTCAGAGGCACCCAGGGGTGTATGAACTTCCCAGGCTACTGGGTGGGGGTTCTAGCCAGCTCTGTTTGAGATGGATGAAAAAAGACCCTTAGGCTATGTCTACACACTCACGGCTTCTAGCGTCAGAAATATGCAAATGAGGCTAAGTGTGGAATATTGCCGAGCCTCATTTGCATACCTAATGAGCTGCCATTTTTGCAGAAGAGACTCTTGCGCCAGAAGGAACTGTTTACACTGCCCCTTCTTGTGCAAGAAAAGCCCTCTTGCACGATGCTGTTATTCCTGAAAATAATCAGCATAATGGCATTGCGCAAGAGGGCTTTTCTTGCGCAAGAAGGGGCAGTGTAGATAGCTCCTTCTGGTGCAAGAGCCTCTTCTGCAAAAATGGCAGCTCATTAGGTATGCAAATTAGGCTCGGCACTATTCCATGCTTAGCCTCATTTGCATATTTCTCATGCAAGAAGCCGTGAGTGTAGATATAGCCTCAGATATTGAACCTGGCCCTGGCTGCTGCTGGCACTACCTGACAGAAGGGTTACACTGAAAAAACAACAAATAGTCTAGTGGCACTTTAAAGACTAACAAAACGTGGTATCATGAGCTTTCATGGGCACAGCCCATTTCTTCAGATGACCATGTTTCTATGATGATTTAAGGATCCCCTGCCTCCCTCTTTTTTTAACAAACTCCCTGCCCTAAAGGCAAAGCTGCAAGGGCTCAAACTCTATTGCAGTTAAAGCCGTCTTTGGAGTCACAGCATGCAGCTTTAAGCAGACCACAAGTATGAAATCCAGGGCTTTGAACTTGGTACTTAGCGCCCCCCCACCCCACCACCAATGGCACCCATGTGGCTATGCTTTAGCAAATCAGAATGTTGGCTTGCACAAGTGTCAGTGAGATGATGAAAGTAGTGAATAACTAAGTGCTTCCAGAAATGGTAGTGGAGTAAAAAGTACAATATTTTCTAAAAAAATTACTAGTGTAGATGTAGCCATCATGAGTAAAAGTCAAAGTACCACAAAAATAAATTGAGTAAAGTACAAATACCGAAAAAATGTAATGAAGTATTTCTAATTAACTACTTTCCACCTCTGCCCTGGAGCGGGGCTGGAGCGCACTGACTTACGGCCCCATCCCCGGGCTGCAGAATAATTTAGTAACCAATGAGAATTAATTAGGTCAATCAACTGCTCAATTAACATACCCACCTTAGCCCCTCCCCCACCAACTCTGCTTTCCGCGGCTGGCACCTGTGCCTCAGTTTCCTCCTCTGAAAACACTTCAACTCACGCCCCCTCCCCAGGCCTCACGTGACCCCGCCTCGCCCTCCCACCCAGGGCCAGAGCGGGACCCAGGCTGCGCTTCAACCCAGCCGGCAACACCAAACTGCCGGGAGTGCCCCCGCAGGAACCTCCCGCGCTCCCCACCCAGCCATGGCCCCGCCCTCTGAGCTGCACCGCGGCCGGGTGCCTGCTGCTGCCCAGCTCTACGGCGGGAGGGACGCTCAGGAGGGCTGAGGGAGCCGCAGGGGCTTCTGGGAGATGTAGTTGCCCCAGCCTCCATCTCCCGGCAACCCCTGCGGGGCCGTGAGCGGGGCAGGTTCCGGTGCCTGCTCTCCCAGCGGCCAGTGCAGGGTCCGGCGCTTCCTGAATGGGCGGGGCAGGCTTTTGTCAAAGCTTCTGTTTGCAAAGTGAAACGGAAATGGAAGTGTGTGAAAGAGGACGTGACGTCAGCGTGCCGGACGCATCCTAGGAGTTGTAGTTTTCAAAGTGTTGCCTGTGCCGGTGAGTTTCTTCCCGGCACGCCCCGGCCCCTCAGTCCTCCCGCCTGCTACCCCTCCCCCGCACCAGCAGCGGCAGCACGGGGGGGGGGGCCTGTAGTCTATATATGAACCGACAGGCCCAGGTGTATCAGTGACTCGTGTCATCGGCTCCCCTCCCCCCAGCGCCGAAGCGTCCTTGCCGCCCGCGGGACTCTGGGGAGCAGCACGAGTGGGGCCTGTCGCGCCCTTGGCCCGAGGGGCCGCTGTGGACGCGAGGTGGCGAGTTCTGTCTCGGTGGGGGAGTCTGAGGCGCGCGCCGCTGCCAAAGGGGGTGCGGCCTGGAGACTCGTAGCAGATGGTTTAGCAGTCGTAAGATGCTTTGGCAAGAGGAAAATAGCAAAGACCTCTTCACCTTTCCTCTGACGTGTTGAGAGGTTTCCGTATCTCCTTCCTGGCTTACGTCCCACACGCTGATCCTGTTTTGGAGGTGTATACTTTTCGGCTTCGGGGCCTTTTTAAATTTCTCTTATGGGGAACACTGGGACTGCTCGTCTGTTTTCTCACATTTAGAACAATTTTACATGTTAGAATAAAAGAATGTTTTAAAGACAAAATAAGCTTTCTATAAAAATGTAAAGAAGTGGGCTGTGCCCACGAAAGCTCATGATACCATCTACATGTTTTGTTAATCTATTAAGTGCTACCAGACCATTGGCTGTTTCTTAAGTTTTAGCACCTCTTGGTTACCTGTCACCTCTTGAGTCATTTCAGCATTTTAGTGTTTAAGATGGTATTATCTAGGGTTATTTTTAGTTACTACTTTTGCGTGAGGCTTTTTGGGCCTTGTGCCTTTATTTAGCTAAAGTACTGTTCTTTCAGGCTTTGTAGGCTCACTGGATTATTGCCTTAATTTATACCTAAGCCTCACCTAGCAAATACCTAGTCCTGTAGGCACCAGTACTAAGGGGGACTGGAAGTCTTTAATGCAGTCTTTAATCCATGTTACAGAAATTACTTACATAAAAATGTGATCTAAAACTATCTGTAACTCATGCGTATTTTACCCTAGATATACACAAACCTTTTAATTTTGAAATCTAAATGCTTAGTGTTCTGTCCATGTTCTTTTTAGCAGGTGTTACAGTTTATTCATATTTAATAGCTTATGGTTTAATTTATTGTTCACCATTCCAGAGTTAGATGTTATCACTCACTTTTTAGCTGTTATGTTCCCAGCACTTATCAGCTCGGAGGTATGGGTCACTGCTTGCTGGTTAGGGGCTACAGCTCACCACATCAGATTTAGTGGTTTTCTCTAGGGATGTCAATGTGTAGATGACTACATGATTAACCAATAAATTTAAACTTCAGTTAATTCTGTCGACTACATGCATTCTCCCCTCTCCCCTGCTGCCTCTGTATCAAAGGCAGCAAGGAGGGAGGAGGAATGAGCTGGTGCCCGTGGGGAGCCAGCTTTTAAGTAAGCTCCCTGGAAGCATTGGATCAGCCTGCTCCCCTACCTCTGCACTGCTGCCTCTGATACAGAGGAAGCAGTATGGAGGGAGGGGGCAGGTGGAAGCTGATGTGTGAGGACTGTATGTGCTGGCTCCATGGACCCACCTGTCTACCCCCTTGCTGCCTCCTATAGAGGCGAGAGGGGACAGGTAGGAGCTGGTGCTGGTTCCGCAAACCTGCCTCCCCTCCCACGCTGCTGTCTGTATCAGAGTGAGAAGAGTGGGGCGGGGGGGGGGGGAGAGGCAGTAGAGGCTTTATGCAGACAGGGACAGCAGCTCCTGTCCACAGGGGGGCTGAGCTCCCTCCAGTCATTGTCTGCTGGGAGTTCTGGTGCCTGGTGGACAGGAGCTGCTGCCATCCTGCTCTGCTGCCTTTGTATCAGAGGCAGAAGTGTGGGGCTGCAGGCAGCTGGTCTGCATAGGAAGCTGGTTTTGAAACTGGCTGCCCTTGTGGACCAATTCCCGCCTGCCACCCTGCAGTGAGGCAGCAGCACAGGTTGGCAGGGGTCTCCCTGGGAATGGAGCTGGAGTGCACTGGCTGCCACCCCCACCCTCAGGGACTATCGAATAGTTGTGTAACTGCTAACAGTTGATGTGGTTAGAAGACTATTCAATTACCCGATATCTAACATCCCTCATTTTCTCTCATCACTCTGTTTTGGGGTTAGTGCTCAGCAGCTAGGGGTCAAGATTATCTCTCTCAGCCCTCCGGTTGTGTAGACAATTAAGAGTCAGTGCTCATCCCTAGGGACTAAGGGTTGATGTTCAGCACTCAGGCATCAAGGATTATGGATCAGAGCTGAGCATTCACCACTTGAGGATTCCATGTTTTTTCTCACTGAACAGTGCTGGGGGTTAAGGACTAGCTAGCTACCACTTAGCTGGCATTAGGCTCCCTTCCTGGGGTCTCTCCCAGGAACCTGCTTCTTATCTCCCCAGCTCTGCCCTGAGTTAGTCACATGACCTCCTTAAGTCTTACTCATCTTCTCCACCTGGGGAAGAAAGCTACATTTGTTTCATGAAATATTTTCTAGCTATGGGCTGTATCCTACCTGTGGTAACAGTGCTTGCGTGAGTGAGAATCTGCAAAGATGGATCTTCTAATAACAGTAGAAGCAATGCTGTTGGACAGACAGTAAATGTAGTGCTGACACAACCAGCACCAGACATCTTTCCAGCTAAAAATGTGTAATTGAGTTTTAGCAAAAAATACTTGATCTGGTTACACAATTTTTAGCCAAGTCAAGCCTCATATTGGCTGCACATTGAGTAAAGGGTAATTGCTGTTTGAAAAGCAGATACATAAGAGCACTTTGGTTTAGTTGAAATATGAAATAAGTTTGGTATGAAAAATATTTTATAAAGTAATTTAATAGTAAAATGGAGCTTCCCTCAAAGTTGTTATTGGGGAATGAATAATTATCACTGAAACCCAGCATCTTCACTTAAATTTCAAGTATTACATACCACAGAGCCATAAGGATTGTTGGTTACCAATTTTGTGTATTTACAACTAGAAGATCTACCTGCCATTGCTTAGGTCCTTCAGGGCAGGAGGCTAGGGTGTGTGGGGTGCAGCAGGGGTTCAGGGCAGGAGTTTGTAAGGGGTGCAGGAGTCAGGGTTGGGGTGAAAAGGGGCTCAGGGCAGAAGAGAGTAGGGATGATGGAATCATGGTCAGGGGTGAGGAGGGGCTTAGGGCAGAGGTTTCTAGGATGGTGCATCCCTGACTGATTATTTTCTGTGTCAGTGGACCCTGACCCTCAAAAGGTTCTCCACCTCTGCTATAAAGCCCCTGTTGCACTCTCCACCTACTAGGAAAAGGCTGGGGCTAGGGGGAGGAGGAAATCCTGTGCGTATTTCCCTGTCTTTCTCTGAGCTTCAAAAAAGATCTCACCAAACTAAGTGATTGGACAACAAATGGCAAATGAAATTTAATGTTGATAAATGTAAAGTAATGCACGTTGGAAAAAATAATCCCAACTACACATAGGCTACGTCTAGACTGGCATGCTTTTCCGCAAATGCTTTTAACAGAAAAGTTTTTCTGTTAAAAGCATTTGCAGAAAAGAGCGTCTAGATTGGCACGGACGCTTTTGCGCAAAAGCACTTTTTGCGGAAAAGGGTCCATGCCAATCTAGACGCGGTTTTGCGCAAGAAAGCCCCGATCGCTATTTTCGCCATCGGGGCTTTTTTGCACAAAACGGTTCTCAGTTGTCTACACTGGCCCTCTTGCGCAAATGCTTTTGCGCAAGAGGGCTTTTTCCCGAACAGGAGAGTCATTGTATTTGCGCAAGAACACTGACGACCATACGTTAGATAGTCAGTGTTCTTGCGCAAATTCAAGTGGCCAGTGTAGACAGCTGGCAAGTTTTTCCGCAAAAGCAGCTGCTTTTGCGGAAAAACTTGTCAGTCTAGACGCAGCCATACAGTCTGATGGTGTCTAATTTAGCTACAATTACTCGAGAGAGATCTTGGAGTCATTGTGGATAGTTCTCTGAAAACATCCACTCAGTGTGCAGCAGCAGTCAAAAAAGCAAATAGAATGTTAGGAATCATTAAAAAAGGGATAAGGAATAAGACAGAGAATATCCTATTGCCTTTATATAAAACCATGGTTCATCCACTCCATATCTTGAATACTGTGTACAAATGTGGTCGCCTCATCTCAAAAAAGATATCTTGGCATTGTAAAAGGTTCAGAAAAGGGCAACAAAAATTATTAGGAGTTTGGAACGGGTCCCATATGAAAAAAGATTAAGAAGACTTGGACATTTCAGCTTAGAAAAGAGGAGACTAAGAGGGGATATGATAGAGGTCTATAAAATCATGACTGGTGTGGAAAAAGTGAATAAGGAAAAGTTATTTACTTATTCCCACAATATAAGAACTAGGGGTCACTAAATGAAATTAATAGGCAGCAGGTTTAAAACAAACACAAGGAAGTTTTTCTTCGCTCAGCACATAGTCAACCTCTGGAACACCTTTCCAGAGGATGTGGTGAAAGCTAGGACTTTAACAGGGTTCAAAAAAGAGCTAGATAGATTCATGGAGGTTAGGTCCATCAATGGCTATTAAGCAGGATGGGTAGGAATGGTGTCCATAGCTTCTGTTTCTCTGGAGGTGGGTGGCAGGGGAGGGTCATGTGAGGATTACCTGTTGTGTTCCCTCCCTCTGGGTTATCTGGTATTGGCCACTGTCTGCAGACAGGTTACTGGGCTGGATGGACTGTTGGTCTGACCCAGTATGGCTGTTCTTAGGTCTGCAATATGGGGGTGACATACTCCTTCCACTGAATTTGTGAATGAAAAGCCCTGTCTAGGATCTTGTCAAACTAGGGATGTAACTTACAAAACAACAAATGGTCTTGCACTTTATAGACTAACAAAACATATAGATGATATAATGAGGGCACAGCCCACCTCTTCAGATGGTAGCTGAGTGGAGTACTTGACTACTCACTTTCTCCCCCTCCCCTTGCTGCCTGTGTGTGAGAGGCCGCACAGACTGGGGGTGAGGGGCCAAGAAAAAGGAAATGGTTTAAAAGCTGGGTCCCCCCGTGGACAGGAGCTGCTGAGAACAGTATCTTCTGGACCTGGTGCGAGCTGGGACCTCTGTGCCTCTGCATTGTAAATGTAGTAAGAGCAGCCGGGCTCTTACTGCATTTAAAATGCATTGGTGCAGCAGTCCCAGAGCAAGCCTCCCCTTCTCGACTAGTAGTGTAGTCAATACAATTTGTATCGACTACACAATTAGCACAATACCCGTTCCTTATCCTTCTGTCAAACGATGTTGTTGATGCCAAGGTACCAGCCCAGTTCTGGCACTTTGGGAAGCCTGCTTGTCACGGTGCAGTTAGAAGCATCACTCAAGAATGGAGATCGACTGGAAAACTGTGCTGGGCAGAGTATCGGTTCAGTGACTCCAACAGTAGCGGGTAGATACAGACACAAACCTGCCCCTTGCTCTAGGGGTCCGGTAAGTGGGTGGGCCTGCTTATGCAAATGCTAGCCCAGGCGAGCCGGGCTATGCATGCACCTGAAGTGCTGGGGGCTCTAGACCCAGGCCCGGCCTGAGGGACACGCAGAGAGGGGCAGCGACAGATGATGCCATGGCAGCGCACCCCTGGGTGAGCATTTGGGGCGGTGTGTGACTATTGCAGGCGTGTGCGCGTGACGTGTTCCAGTCAGACAGTGCCATGGCAGCGGTACCTGGTGGGTACTCGGGTCCTGCTCCCAGAGAGCGACTCCGTCCCCCTGTTCCTCCCCTCCGGAGCCTGCAATGGCCCAAATGGCCTGACACAGCCACAGGGAAGAGTCAGGGAGAGGCAGGGATTTGGGCTTAGGGGTACCATCTTTGAACTGTCCAACAAGAGGACCCCCTGGGAGAGAGCGTGTCTGTGTCAGTATCGGCCAGTTCACGTTGCAGTCACATTACACATATGATATAGCACGTGACTGCAGCGTGAGCTGGCCGATACAGACACACTCCCTCCCAGGAGGGTCCTCTTGTTGGACAGTTCAAAGATGGTAACCCCACTCCAGCTCCCATTATGCACTTGGAGATGCGGGTGGGGGTGGGAACTGCAACTCTTGTGGTGCATTCCAGCACCAGGCAGAATCTGCGCTGACGGAGAATTTTTAATCCGAGGGTTCGGATGGGGGCCCAAAACCCCTACCAAATCAGTTCCAGACACCCTTCTTAAGCAACCAGCTTTATTCAGGAATGCATTCCAGGGCAAAAATCTCCAGGATACTCTCAGGAAAAGTTTCTGCAACTTCCCAAACAAAAGGCAAGGTCTTTTGTACCACCTTACATGGTAATTACCTTTTTCTCACTGACCACTTACAATTGCATGCATATACAGGTCATGCCCCTTTGCACCAAATTCCCTCCAATCATTATCTGTCCCCCCTCAGTCCCTTTGCAGGCCTTACAACAGGTTCAAACCAGTTTTACCTACCCCCCCCCCCTCCCTTTGCTCACCTGAGTTCAAGCACGTACCTCTTTACAAAGACCAGACTTAACATCCAGGTGTCACAGAGGTCATACTGACAACAAATTAAGTTTATCCTTCATTCCCCCCTTTGATCCACTTGTGGATCACAATTAATCTTAAGCATCCTTTCCCATTCATCCTCAAACGTGCAAGTGTCTTTGTAGTCTTTCTCGGGAGGGTTCGGTACATTTCGCAGAAGCATCTGTTGTACCTTGTTTTCTGCTACATTCTCTATCTTTTGTAAGCACCCTTTAATACAGCATAAGGCTAGCTGTATCATTATGTATATAGAGCATATTAAGACAAGGAACATCAATATTCCTGCCACCACCTTCTTCATGAGTTCGCTTAACCCTATTCCCAACCAATTTAAAGGATTCCAGTCTTGCAACTGCTCTCTAACTGTTTTTGTCTGGACAGACAATGTTTGGATTTCCTTTATCCTTGTGGTTAGGTTTGAACTCACATCAGAAACTTTAACACAACACTCTGGGCCTATTAATCTACATACCCCTCCTTGAGCCGCTAGCAGATAGTCAAGAGCCAGTCTGTTTTGCTGGGTAAAGATTCGCAATTCATTTAAATTTCCTTGTACCACACCTAATGCCCCCTCTGTGGTATTCATGAATTTCTTCATAAGCAGGGACATTGTTTTCAAATCATGATTGGTTTTTGCCTGCCCTACCCATGGGATGGTAGTTTCAGCTACTGCAAGGGCAGTTTGTTCTATCCAGTTCCATGCTTCTTCCCAAGACCCATCCCGCTTGTTCCTGATATGCCCTGGTGGCAAAGTGTCAACAATCCTCATAGCTGGTGCCACGAGACCAAGGTAACAAAACCCTGATGCATTTTGCGGAAGCCTTTTATAGGCAAATTTACCGCATATCCACCAATAATTGTACATGTTCCACGAGTCAGACTGACATATCATCATGGCTCGGTTTGCAAAGGTGGTGTTACCTTCTTTGCAAAGGTCTGTACTAGTGGTCCCTCCCCATATGGCTGTTATTTCTGGTTTGAATAGAGTACTCCAAAGGTTTGTGGAAGACATAGTGGAACCATTATGCCATACATGTGTCCCATCCACCTTTGTTATAATGTGTGTACAGCTTGATTTCCCTACAAAGGTGGTACCTGTAAGATTCCTACATAGGGGACTTGTACTACTAAATGATAATTGGATGCACCCAGTCTGGTTGAACCACACAGTTTGGTCATTTTGTTCCAGTAATGCATCACTTACTAGTCCAGTTTTGTTTAACGGAAGGGCACCTATTGGGTATCCACTGTGCGCGCTTTGTGGTGCCCAGGCACACACCCAACAGTTAGTTTTGTTTGCGGCTCGTGCCATACCTTCTGCCAGCTGCAGAAAGGTATTAGTCCCAATACCATTCCCCCTTTGGAGCCAAATAAGGCCTATTAAAAGGAGGAACAAGAGTTTAGCCGTTGTGCAGAGATTGTAATCCTTTCAGCACTTGCGCGGACGGAGGTTATAAGGAAGTGTGGAGGAAGGAAAACAGCTTTCAGAAAACCCACCGTCCTCTGACAAAGTGCCGGTAGGGTCAATGGCAAGGTTGGGTGTAGATTCGTGTGAAATGTCAATGTGACTAGTAGGACCAGAAGGGATCTGGCCTGTAGTGAGAGCGTAGTGAACGAGGTCCCGGTCTCTGATTTCCGATGATGTATATCCCTTGTCCAGGAGAAGTGATTCAATTTCTCTCTCAGAAAGCGGTCAAAAGTCGTTTTCTTCTGGTTCTGGGCTGACAGGTTCAGTAGGAGGCAATATGTCGGGAGAGGCAAGTTCACACAACTTATGAGGGTCAATGGTGCGGCGCACGTGGCTTGCATGTATCCAAGAATCTCGCTCGGCTACCTTCACAGCCGTGTTGGTAGTCAGCAGGACCTGGAAGGGACCATTCCACCTTGGAGATAGGCAGTCTTTCCTCCAGAATTCTTTTATCAGGACCCAATTTCCTGGCTGCACGTCATGGCAAGGCACATCAGTTGGGACAGGTAAGGCTTCTGCAACCTGAGAGGAGAGACTGAAAGCAATTTTAGACAGATGTATACAGTATTGAAGTAGTTCGTCATAACATTCAGACAAGTGGGAAGGATTAATTTTTCCAGGAGGCTCAAATCCAAGTAAAATCGGCCTCCCAAATAGAATTTCATGAGGGGTGAGACCATGTTTGCGGTTCGGGGTATTTCGGATATGCATGAGGGCAAGGGGCAATGCCTGTGGCCACTTTAATCCAGTGTCAGAGATAATCTTGCTTAACTTCCTTTTGATATCGAGGTTTTTTCTTTCAACATGCCCTGAACTTTGGGGATGATATGGGGTATGGAACCGTTGTTCTATGTGAAGGGCTCTACACAGATCTTGCAGGATTTTGGCCGTGAAATGGGTTCCTTTATCCGAGTCAATTTTTAAAGGGATTCCAAATCTGGGAACCACCTCAGTAACTAATTTCTTTACCACAGTAGTGGCGTCTGCTCGACGGCAAGGGAAAGCCTCCACCCAACCACTGAACACACATACAATAACCAGACAATACTTAAACCCACAGGAAAGGGTTAACTCTATAAAATCGATCTGCAAATATTGGAAGGGTCCATAGGCCCAAGTATGAGCACTCGGAGTAGTCTTTTCTCCACCCTGGGTAGAGAACTTTTGGCAAGTAGCACAATTGCTGGTGATTTTAGCAGCAGCTTGGTGAATCCTAGGCGCATACCAATGCTTTAGAATCTGGTCCGCTACCCCCCTTTTGTTCATATGTCCTAATCCATGGGTAATGGTAGCCAATTGGGACACCAAAGTAGAAGGAGCCACAGGTCGTCCATCTGGTGAAAGCCAAATGTTATTATCTTGAATACGACACCCAGCTTTGTACCAATTGTGTTGTTCCTTCTCAGGTGCCCTAGATTGCAACAGGGATAAATCATTTAAAGTCAGGGGAACAGAAACAGCGACCAGGATTTGAAATGGAGCTGGAGGTCCACAGGCAGCTGCATTCCTGGCTGCAAAATCTGCCCGTCTGTTTCCTACTGATACAGTATCAGTTTTATCAGTATGAGCACTACAATGCATAACAGAAATAGCAAAAGGTAATTGAATAGCAAGCAAGACGTCATTAACAAGGGATCCATTAGAAATGGCACTTCCCGAGGACGTTAAGAATCCTCGATGTTTCCAAATCTGACCTACAGAATGACAGATATTAAAAGCATACATTGAGTCAGTATAAATGTTAACAGATTGATCAATAGCTAAAATACAGGCACGAGTGAGAGCAATTAGTTCAGCTGCTTGAGCACTTTTTATTCCTGGAAGAGAATGAGTTTCAATTATTGCATGATCAGAAACAACAGCATACCCGCTTATAAGGTTTCCCCTTTCATCCCTTTTACATGACCCATCAGTGTAATACACTAAATCAGGATTTGACAAAGGAACGTCCCTTAGATCGGATCGCGGGGTACAAGTGAGGTCCACCAATGCTAAACAATCGTGGGGTTCCATCTCATGGGGCTCTCCATCAGTAGGGTTAGGAAAAAGGGTGGCGGGATTTAAAGTAGAACAGCGTACTATGGAGACATTCTGGGCTCCTAAAAGGGCTTTCTCATAGTTAGTCAATCTTTGCATTGACAAATGCTGGGTCTTAGTCTTATTCACTAAAGCTTGCACTGCATGGGGTACAGCAAGTGTTAGGTTGTGACCTAATACCAGACATTGACTTTTCTCTAATAGCACAGCAGCTGCGGCCACAGCTCTGAGACACGGGGGAAAACCCTTTGCTACTGGGTCAAGCTGAGCACTAAAATAAGCTACAGGACGAGGGCGATTTCCAAATGGCTGGCATAATACTCCTGAAGCGACCTGATCCTGTTCATGGCAAAAAAGAGTAAAGGGTTTATCATAATCAGGGAGCCCAAGAGAGGGTGGAGAGACCAAAGCAGCTTTCACTTTCTGAAAGGATTCTTCTTCCCCTCTGTCCACGGGACGGGATCCTTCACCATGTCAGATGTCAGAGATACAAGGGGTTTTACAAGACCAGAGAAATTAGGAATCCATTGTCTGCAATAGCCAGCAGCGCCTAAGAGAGACCAAACCTGTTTCTTAGTTACTGGGCGAGGGAGAGAAAGAACAGAGGTTATGCGTTTATCAGTGAGCTTTCGCCCTTCTTGGGATATGAGGTGACCCAAATATTCAACCTCTGCTTTACAGAACTGGAGCTTTGCCTTGGAGGCTTTGTGACCTCTCTTTGCTAATTCACACAGCAAATGAACAGTATCTGTTTTACATGCTTCATGATTAGGTGAGGCTATCAATAAATCATCAACATACTGAACAAGGGTAGACTCTTTTGGCAAAGAAATTGAATCAAGGTACCTTTTTAACAATTGTGAGAAAAGGGTAGGACTTTCAGTATATCCTTGAGGAAGTCTGGTCCAAGTCAGCTGCTCCCCTTTATAGGAAAAAGCAAACAAAAACTGTGAATCCTTATCAATGGGAATGGAGAAGAAAGCTGAACATAAATCTATGACAGAAAAACATTTAGCACCTGCAGGGATAGAGGACAATATTGTTGCTGGATTAGGAACCACAGGAAATCTGGGGATAACAAACTGATTTACAGCTCTTAGGTCCTGCACAAATCTATATATCTGTCTCCCTTGATCATCAAATTTCCCCTCCTTTTTGACCGGAAGTATTGGGGTATTACACATAGACTGTGTTCTTATGAGCACTCCTTGTTCCAACAGGGAGGAGATTACAGGCGCTATGCCCTCCTCCGCTTCCTGGGACAAGGGGTACTGAGACACTCGAGGGTAAGGTCGGCCGTGTTTATACCTGATCTTTACAGGCTCTGCTGTTAACAGTTTCCCAACTTCATTGGAGTGAGAAGCCCACAAAGACGTTGGTACCTGATCCAGCTCCACACTCTCCAGTTTGGAGTCTGGGTCTATACCTTGTCCGTCTGTTGTTAACATCATGAGGAAATTTGTTGCCTGATTATGGGGTATATCAACAAAGACCCCTTCAGAGGAACAATAAATTGTAGCATTCAATTTACACAGCAGATCTCTACCCATCAAGTTTACAGGTGTACTGGGGGATAACAAAAAGGCATGTTCCTCTGTCAAAGGCCCAATGGTTAAGGAACATGGTTCACTCATTGCATGGGGTATAGTTACTCCCCCCACCCCTACAGCATTTACTATTTCTCCAGTTCTGGCCAGATTGGGAGCTTCATCCTCTCGTATTGTGGAAAGGGAGGCACCAGTATCAATTAGAAATTCATGTTTGTTTCCATTAACGGAAAATGAAACTAAGGCATCAGGTGTAGCAGAAAGAGAGACAGAAGGTAACAGAGAGCATTGCAATGGTTTATCAATAACCTCTTGGCATAGTCAGTAAGGATTACTCCTTTGTCGGTCTTCTGGAGGGTAGCCTCTGTTGGGTGCACCTGCTGAAAAGGGGTTAGTATTGGGCCACCTCTGTCCTTGTGAGGATGGTCCGGACTGTCTGTTGGGGCCCTGGTTAAATCTATTTTGTCATTGTCTTTTGCGACATTCAATTTTCCAATGGCCAAACCCACCACAGTAATTACACACATCATTAGGTTGGGGGCCCCGCCGGGGTCTGTTTGGACCTTCCCTCTGACCTTTTGGTTGCCCGTGGCCTTGTAAATCTTGTATTTGGAGTGCCATTAGGGTATTTTTAAGTTCCTTTTTCTTTTGTTTTTCTACTTGCAGGTTTTCAAAAAACTGAGTTGCAGCTTCCAAAATTTTCTCAGTAGTTTCCATTTTCCATCCAATCATATTATTAATAATCTTGTCCCCAATTTCTGGTCTTAAATTCTGCACAAAGGGGGTTACTACCATAGTGCGCATATTGGCATCATTTGGGTTAATGGTGCTATACTTCCTCATGGCTGCAAAGAGCCTTGCCTGAAAATCAATAGGGCTTTCATCTGGCTTCTGTTTGCAGTTATATACTTTAGACCAATCGGTTTGCACTGGAACCATTTCGGTAATTGCATTCAGGAGACCTGTACGGTCATTTGCTAGCTCGGTACGTTCTGCAGCAGTAGTAGGAATTCCTGGCAAATCTTGGGGCCATTGCTCACCCAGGTGGGCAGGAGTATCCCCAGGACCTCGCCTTGCTTGGGTGTAAAGAACTTGCTTCTCATGGGGTTCCATTATTCCCGAGAGTAGCATGTCAATGTCTCTGTGGGCAGGCTGATAAACTTCAAAAATCTGACACAACTCCCTTTGCAAGCCCACAGGATCCTCTCTTATTTTGGGGAGAGTAAGTCCAAAATTCATGATGTCATTAGGTGTCCAGGGGACGTGGACAAGTGCTGGGGCGCCCCCTGCTGGATTAGGAAATTGTCTTAGTGGGAGAAGTTTAATATGCTCTTTAAACAGTCCAGGAAAACTTTTAGGTCCAACTTCAATAATCACAGCCTTGTTTACGTCATTACCTATAGTCACCGAGTTATTTTTGGGATCTATTTTAGTTATAACAAACCCCAGGTCCTTTAAGTCTTTAGCCAATGTTCGCTGCAACATTTGTGTGGGGACTTCTGACAGCTTTAGAATTACTGGACTCTGAGTATGCTCAGAATCCGAAGTTTTATTGGCCAGGTTGGCATTCCCTACCGCCTCTGCAGAACTGTGAGTATGTGCGGGGGATTCAAATTGGGCTGGTGCAGCTGAATGATCGGTAAGCAATATTTGCTGATGCTGGGGCAGGTTGGTGGGAAGGGGAGCTGGGAAATTGGGGACCCATAGATCCAATAAATCTTCAGATGGGTCTGGCAGCGGAGTTGATGGTTTCAAGATGGATGGGTAGATTCCGCTGGGCGCGCTTGGTGTAGGAACGTGGTTGTACGGAGGGGGACAAACTTTAGAGGAGTCAGATTTCTCCTTTATTTCTGCCAATTGTTTTTTTAGTTTTTCATTTGAGTCCTTTAGGCTAGCCATTATGGATTTATCTCTTAATTTTGAGGCCTGATCATCCCAGAGGTGCCAATAATTCATCTGGGAGGGGTGACTGGACTCTAAGACACCCTTTAAATAATTTAATTTGTCTAATTGAAAGGTACCTTGAACTGGGAATTGTAATTCTGATTCTACATAAGTATATTCATTCCACGCGTGTGTGAGCTTTACCAGCCTCCTGAGTTTAAGACCTGCTGGCAATTTCCCTGGCTGACTATAAATCTGCAGCATTTTACCCAATGGGGTTTTTGGATCTATCTTAGATCCCTTATTCCCCATAATCCCTGCCCTATTACCTATAAGACAGTTCCAATCCGGCACTAACCTGCCTTCCTCTCAGCTTCAAGCCTGAGCTGACCCTGTTTCAGTGTCTTCCCACTGTCCCCTCTTAACAAACTTATTCAAAAAAAAATAAAAGTAAAAAGAGAAGGGAAAAAGACTTACAGTTGCTTGGGAAGGATGTTCTTAACGTAGGGTGGACGCTTACCGCCAGTGAAAGCAGCCGTTCAGGACAAGGAGAGAGGAACGGAACAGTGAGATTTTGTAACACGGATCTCTTACCGATTTGTATGGCGCCTTTCTGTTCAGTCTCTCCGGTCCGGCCCGTCTCAATCACCTGGTGTCCCGATCCATCCCACTTCTGACACCATAAATGACGGAGAATTTTTAATCCGAGGGTTCGGATGGGGGCCCAAAACCCCTACCAAATCAGTTCCAGACACCCTTCTTAAGCAACCAGCTTTATTCAGGAATGCATTCCAGGGCAAAAATCTCCAGGATACTCTCAGGAAAAGTTTCTGCAACTTCCCAAACAAAAGGCAAGGTCTTTTGTACCACCTTACATGGTAATTACCTTTTTCTCACTGACCACTTACAATTGCATGCATATACAGGTCATGCCCCTTTGCACCAAATTCCCTCCAATCATTATCTGTCCCCCCTCAGTCCCTTTGCAGGCCTTACAACAGGTTCAAACCAGTTTTACCTACCCCCCCCTCCCTTTGCTCACCTGAGTTCAAGCACGTACCTCTTTACAAAGACCAGACTTAACATCCAGGTGTCACAGAGGTCATACTGACAACAAATTAAGTTTATCCTTCAGCGCATCGAGGCTATGTTTACACTGGAGGGTTCTTGTGCAAGAATGGTCATTCTTCTGCAGAGCGTTCACATTGCTCGCCCCCTTTTGCGCAAGAAGATTTACAGTACGGCATCGGAAGACAGGGCTTCTTGCACAAGAGCTATGCTTTTTTCTAACAGGTGTAAGCCCTTTTACACAGGAGCTCTTGCGCAAGAAGGCAATGTGGACGCGCGGCAGGGGTTTCTTGCGGAAGAAAGCACTATGGCTAAAATGGCCATCAGAGCTTTCTTGCGCAAGAGAGCATCCAAACTGCCATGGATGTTCTTGCACAAAAGCACATGGCAGTGTGGATGTGTTCTTGCGCAAAAACCCACCAGTGTATACATAGCCCTAGTGTCCTTCATGGGGCAACAAGCAGCAGTCATAGCGGCATGTGTGGCACAGTGAGCGCCCGCGCACCGTGCCACTGACTGGAAGTGACATTTGCCCAGTCCATGGTCTGACAGCAACCAACTGGGAACCATGACTGGAAGCTGCCTGGGTACGTGCTCTAATCATGGCCCCCTAGGAACAGCGCCCGGAGTCAATTGGCTTCGGTGAGTGCTCAGCTGACACCGGATCTGTGACTGGTGGGCAGAGGGAGACATGAGGCTGGGCAGGGCAGGTTCAGACTTGGGGCATCCAGCTGGGACTGGGGTTGGGGGGCTCTGTGGTGGTGCAGCAAGTGTAGCCCCCAGCTCCCGTGGTGCGCAGGGCAGACCAGGGACACCAGAGACAGTGGCTGGGTGGCGCTGGAGGCCGGAACCACTCTGACAATGCACCACTGTGCTCCTTGCTTGGGCAGGGTTGGGCCCTGCCTCTGTGGCAGGTCACAGGGGGTGGTTGGCCAGGAAATCCCACACTGGGTGAGCAGAGAAGTGAAGCAGTGCATGCTGGGAGATGTAGTGTTTCCCCAGTCCGATAGCCTCCAGAGGCCACTGTGGCCCCTACGGCACCATAGGAGTGGTAGTGTCTTCTGGACTGCATTACCCGTCAGCCCCTGTGGCCCCAAAGGAGTTGTGGCGGGAGGCGGTGCTGGGGTCAGAGCATGACGCTACGCAGTGCCCAGGCTCTGGCTGCTGTCCCCCCCCTTCGTGCCCAGATCTCAGCTCTTGGGCACCCAAGGCTGCTTCCCACTTGGCTGGGCCGCTCCTTTGTAACTCTGCCCCCAGCGCTGTGCCCGCTGCCTCCGGGCCCAACTTGGTGTGAACAGCAGCGTGCCACTGGTGATGTCACTGCCCGGGCTCAGTGCTCGCGCTGGTGCTGGGGCGCAGTTGATGCTAATGATGGAACGCAGGGCGCATTCTAATGGTTCCTGTCAGGCTGTCGCACTGAATTGTACAGCAAGTGACATGGGGGTTTGTGTCACGCACAAAGGGGTCCCAGGCTCCGTCATTCACAGCAGGGGTGGGACCTGGTCTGGGGGCAGGGCCATTGACCCAGCTGGGACACACACATGAGCAGCAGAAAACACCTCCAACCCTCCTGCACTGATGTGGCCCCTCCCTCCCCAGGCTTTGCACCTTGCTCCCATTTGTTGTCCAATAGGAGCATTGGGAAAGCTTCCAGACAGCACATTACTGCACTGCTGTTCCCCCAGCAGAGTGGGAAGGGGTAGCTCAATAGAGCAGGGAGCATACACTGGTTGGGGCACCAGCTCTGGCTTCCTGCTCAGAGGGCGGGGTGAAGAACACCCCAACCTTCACCACCAGACCTGGCTCCCAGAGAGAGGCAGAGCAAGCGGCTCCATGCACAGCAAGCCAGGGGGGAAGGTGTGGTTTTTTTGTTTGTTTGAGAGGAGATGCCTAGGGCTTTAATAAGAGGGGCTGGGCAGGCCAAGGAGCTGGGGCTGGGCAGCCCTACAACATGACTTTGAGGAAGGCTCCCTTCTCCACATACTTCAGCTGGTATTTCCTCTTATACGTGGCTTCCTCGGCTCAGTCAGGTTCCTCTCCTGCAGACTCTTGAACAGGTCATGCAAGATGCTGTCCTTGGGCTTCAGTGTCCACAGGGACTCGACCAGCTCTGTGCTAAGCTGCACCTCCAGGTCAGGCTCTTCATGCCCGAGCCTGCCCAGCCACCGGGGCTTGGTGACCTCAGCCCGTCTTTTCACCAGTCACACCCAGCGCCTGCGCCGCAACTTGGCCTCCTTTTGCTTCACCTGCAGAGCTGGAAAAACTTCTGGTGCCGGCACCATACCATCTTCTCACCCAGCTGTCAGGCCTCCAGGGCTTTGGCTTCCTTTTCCCTCATGTGCTGCTGCTCCGTTTTCTTCTTGCACAGGAGGAAGATCGGGCTTTCTTTGCCACCACCCGTGCCCTCCGAGTGGGAAGCTGGAGCTGGTGCTAGTGCTGCAGCCTCGCAGCTGTGCAGCAACATGGGCTTCCCGCTGCATGGGATAGGAGGGGGAGAGCTGAGCTTGAGCCACGAACCACCTGGGAGGCGGCCACGAACTACTAGTGGTCCACAGACTGCACTTTGAAAACCACTATTCTACGTCACTGAGTGAGAGGCTGAGTCATGGCCCTCTGGTCCCTTTCTCTGCCTAGTCGGGCCTACTTCAGAGGATGTGAGCAATTTGGTAGGTGCATGCCTCTGAGATAAAGGCAAGGGCCTCAAATGGTGTCATGGGAAAGGGGGCTGTGGGCTCACTCCTGAGGTAGTGGAACTGTAAGAGCGTACACAGCATTGCAGACTTCAGTTATGTAGGTTTTTCTTCTTGGGTTGGGTTTACAACCAAGCTGTGTTCTCTGTAAGCTGTGCACTTGTGAGATTCAAATGCCTCCCAGCTGATTAGCAGAGTGCCTCCAGGTAGGTTGTTTATTTCTACTAGTAGTGCACACGTACACAGGCCTTGATGCACATAGAAAATGTATTCCGCACACGGAGGGAACGTTGCGACCAAGGGGAAAGGTGGGTCAGAGTCCAGCCCCGTTGTGAGATGGAAAGCACGCCTGAGCCAGTGCTTCCTCACTTCCTATTCAACTTCTCCCTGGATGAGTCCCGTGGCTGGGAAGAGGGGGCATGCTGACTGGCCACCCCTGTCACTGCTGCTCCAGAGGTGGACCCCAGTGTGTTACTCTGACTGGCCTCAAAGATAAGTGTGTGGGTAAAGGCTAAGTACAGACTGCTGCTTCCTGCTAGCTGTGGCTTGGTTTCTAATAAAAGTTTTCCTGCTCATTCTGGGTGCAAGGGGAGAATTTCTCCATCTTGGGAGTAGCTGATCTCTCAGGGCAAGGGGGAGCACGTCCTCCTGAGCAGAGGCCTGGAACTGGGATGGCGACTACAGGTGCTGAGTTTGTTCTTCATTGCTGACCCACAAAAAAATCAGTCAGGGGCCGCACACAAGTGAGAAACAAAAAACAAACACTCGCCAACGTGGCCCATGACTGACAAGGAGAAAGACACTCCCCACATTCCCCTTGCATATCAGAGTCTAGGGGGGCCCAGGCTAGTAGATTTTTGTGTGCTTCAGCCCTAGGGTTGCCAGATGGTTTAACCAAAAATACTGAACACCCCTCCCCCCTGCCAAAAAAAAAACACTGGGAAAAAAAATTCTGTTGAGGAATAAAAAGGGGGAGACCAAAGTTGTTGAGGGGAAAAAAAAGGACCCTGACACCAGTTTTTAAGCAAAAAAAAATTTAAAAAATAAAAAATCAGCACGGCCCCTTTAAGAAGAGGCTTTTTTGCTGGTGGCCATTTTGTTTTTCTATTTCAGCCACAAGACAAGCCCCTGTGGAACCAGGTAAGCAGGTGGGAGGGGGGGGCGGTGTCCAGGGAGACCTGGCGGGGAGTCCGGGGGGCCTGGTGGAGGGTCTGGGGGCTGGACCCGGTTGCTGAGTGTGTCGTAGAGTTGCCAGGTGTCCAGTATTTTCACCTCCTGGCCAGGAAAAAATCAGAAAATACCAGACATTTTAGGTGTCCGGTATTTTCTGAATTTTTTTACCAGACAGGAGGCGAAAATACCGGACTGTCTGGGTCAATACCGGACACCTGGCAACCCTATCCAGCCCTGTGTGGGGAGGGCAGGGGGGCTAGAGCACCAGCGTGGGCTCCCCAAGGCTGGGGGAGAGTCCCAAGCCTCAGGGGATGGACCCAGGCAAGCTGGGAGCCACACTCCAGCTGATCGGGCAGCTTCTCCTCTGCTCCAGCCCAGGTAAAGCGTGGTGCACCTGGGCTGAACACCAAGGCCGGCCAGCTGACCTGGCAGCTGCTCCTCTTTGCTCCAGTGCAGCTGCACTGCGCTCAGCCCAGGGAGGCTGTGCCTCGATCCAGCTGGGTTGGAGGAAAGAGGAGGGGCTTCCCAGCCAGCAGGAGAGCGGCGCAGCCTCCTGGGGCTGAGCACAGGGCAGCTGGGCTGGAGCAAAGAGGAGGGCTGCCTGGCCAGCTGGCCATGGTGTTCAGCCTAGGTGCACCCTTCTCTGCGGGAGGGGGGAGTTGTCCCCAGAGGAGGCACCCGCTGGGTCTTCCCTGCTCCATGGGGAGAGTGGGGAAAAGTCCTGGGAGAAGGCAGGTGCAGGGGACTCCCTGCTCCCACTAGCTCCCTGTCCCCTGTTGCAGAGACCTGTCTCCTCCCCACACCCCCAGAACCCTGTCCCTTGCCCCCACTAACACCCTGTATCTGTTTGAAGGGGCGCCAAATTATTAGCCTGCCCGGGGTGCCCACATGTCTCCATCTGGCCCTGTTCCCACTGACTCACCCACATGCGTATTGGCCCAGACACCTTGTCCCAACCTAAGTAGTTAGCAAAGCTCTTCGCGGGGGAGAGACAAAGGGAGGGAGGCGGAGACAAACACCTGGCTGGAGGGTCTGGGAGTGAGGCAGTTTCTGGCTGGGAAGCATGAAGGGAACAGACTAAGCTGAGTGCTGAGGGTTGAGGGGAGCAATGGACCCCCTAACCCAAGGGGTCTAAGGCTGCCTGGCCCTGACTCCCATAGCCACATCACGTCTATGCTGTGCTGTATCCTAGAGAAGCAATAAACCCTCTCTATTCTACTGGCTGGCAGGGTCTGTTCTTGCTGCTATGGGGGTGCAGGATCGGGGGGAACCCCGATGCGCTGTCACAGAGTGGTCCTGTGGCTGCAAACATTCAGAAATATGGGTAACAGCACATGCATATTCTTCAAGTGTTTTCAGGATCTGGGCCAACTTCTTTTTTCATTCAGTTGCAACAGGACAGAATTTTGCTCCAGAGTCAGACTTAATATATTGGAGGCCTTTGAAATGTACTTAAATACAATGTCTGTGGCCTGAGAGTGCGCGTACTGACTTGGGCTGTGTGGGCATTGTGATATTTCTGGAATGAGGCCACATGAGCTGTTCTGAAGGGATTTTCAGGCTGAGATTCAAAGGGAGGAAGATGTAATCTGTAACTTTCTCCATATGGGGAAAGAAGCCTGGCTGAGGCTGAACAGTCACACCATGGAACATTACAGAACATTTTAACTACATATAGTTGAGTTCTTCAGTATCTCACTCACGCTTACCACATTGGTAGCCTTATTCTAAGGAGTAAGAATATATTCTGATGTTTGGTGGTCATTGTTTTAAAACAATTGTGGTTGTGGATTGTGTACTCTAGCACCTCTAATTTCAACACAGCTTTGTATAACAATGCCACTTAATCTCTCTAATGGCGTATAAACAACAAGGAGTCCCATGGCACCTTGAAGATAAACAGATTTCACAGAATCCTGGAATCATAGAATCCTAGGGACCTCAAGAGATTATCAAGTTCAGTCGCCTGCCCTAGCTGCAAGACCAAACACCATCTAGGGTTTCCCAGCTGTGGCGTAGTAGGGGTGCTGTCTGCTCTGTAACCTGGGGTCCCCCTGCGCTGTGATGTGAGATTCTCACTGGCTCTCCCAAATGTGTATTAACCCAGACACCTAGGCTCAGCCTCCCAGGGAGAGAGACAAAGGGAGGAAGGCGGAGACCAACACCTGGCTGGGGGGGCAGGGCCTGGGAGGGAGTTGCAGTCGGGGAAGCAGGAGGAGAACAGACTAGGGAGGGGGCTAGATTTGTAGGGGCCCGGTCTCTCCCCATCTCAAGGGGGGTTGAGGCCTCCTAGCTCTGGTTACTGTGACCAGATTACATCTATGCTGTGCTGTACCCTGGAGAAGCAATAAACTCCCTCAATTCTACTGGCTGGCGGAGTCTGTTCGTGCCACTATGGGGGTGCAGAAGTCGGGGAGACCTCAACACGCCGTCACACCAACCAATGGGTCGGGACCCAAATATGGGTCGCCATTACATTTCAAAAGGGTCACCAGGTGTCTCCCCAGGTGGCTCTTAAGGAGCCATTCACACATTTTTTGAATTGCCCTGGGTCACCAAATCTTCCTGAATTGTCAAAATGGGTCCCCATCTGGAAAAGGTTGGGAACCGTTGATCTAGATCATCACTGACAGGTGTCTGTCCACCTCCTCTTAAATATCTCCAGTGCGGGAGATTCTACAACCTCCCTAGGCAATTTATTCCAATGTTTAACCACCATGACAGTTAGGAAGATTTTCCTAATGTCCAGCCTAAACCTCCCTTGCTGCAGTTTAAGCCCATTGCTTCTTGTCCTATCCTGAGAGGCCAAGAAGAACAATTTTTCTCCCTTCTCCTTGTGACACCCTTTTAGATACTTGAAAACTGCTCTCATGTCCCTTCTCAGTCTTCTCTTTTCCAAACAAAACAAGCCCAATTCTTTTAGTCTTCTCTCATAGCTCATGTTCTCTAGACCTTTAATAATTTTTGTTGCTCTTCTCTGGACTTTCTCCAATTTCTCCGTATCTTTCTTGAAATGTGGTGCCCAGTACTGGACACAATACTCCAACTGAGGCCTAATCAGCATAGAGTAGAGTGGAAGAATGACTTGTGTCTTGCTTAGAACACATCTGTTAATGCAGCTCAGAATCATGTTTACTTTTTTTGCAGCAGTGTCCCACTGTTGGCTCAAATTTAGTTTGTGGTTCACTATGACCCCTAGATCCCTTTCTGCAGGATTCCTTCCTAGACAGTCACTGCCCATTCTGTATGTGTGAAATGGATTGTTCCGTCCTAAGTGGAGTACTTTGCATTTGCCCTTATTAAACTTCATCCTATTAACTTTAGACCATTTCTCCAGTTTGTGCAGATCATTTTGAATTATGACCCTCTCCTCCAAAGCACTTGCAACCCCTCTCAGCTTGGTATGATCTATTAGACATAGATATCTATCAGGGATGATCTAGACAGTTCTTGGGCCTTCTGTGAGGGCAGGGGACTGGACTCAATGACCTCTCACGGTCCCTTCCAGTTCTAGTATTCTATGATGTGCAAACTTAATGAGCGTACTCTCTATGCCATCATCTAAATTGTTGATAAAGATATTGAACAGAACCAGTCCCAAATCAGACCCCTGTGGAACTCCACTTGTTATTCCTTTCCAGCACAACTGTGAACCATTAATAACTACTCTCTGAGAACAGTTATCCAGCCAGTTATGCAATCACCTTTATAGGAGCCCCATCTATGTTGTATTTCCCTAGTTTGTTGATAAGAAGGTCATGCAACTATATCAAATGCTTTACGGTCTATTTATTTGAGCATAAATACTATTCAGTGGTTTTTACCTACAAAAACTTATGCCCAAATGAGTCTGTTAATTTCAAGGTGCCACAGGACACCTCGTTTGTTTTTGCAGATACAGACTAGCATAGCTACTGCTCTGAGACTGCTAGTAATTGTGTGGTTTGATTTATTTTAGATCCAAAGGAAACCAGGACACTCCAGAGAGACTTAACCACTTTCTTATTTATTGCAAGCTTTAAGCAGTTAATATAGTTGTTTGTTTTACAAGCCTTAAAAACAATTACTATACAATTTAAACCTTAAATACTATAAATTCTAAAGCAATTAGTAAAGCAATTGCTGTACTGGGACCAATCCTATTCAATTTATTTATAAATGATCTCGAGAAAGGGGTAAACAGTGAGGTGGCAAAATTTGCAGATGATACCAAACTGCTCAAGATAGTTAACACAAAAGCAGACTGTGAAGAGCTTCAAAAAGATCTCACCAAACTAAGTGATTGAGCAACAAAATGGCAAATGAAATTTAATGTTGATAAATGTAAAGTAATGCACATTGGAAAAAATAATCCCAACTATACATACAGTATGATGGGGACTAATTTGGCTACAACTACTCAAGAGAGAGATCTTGAAGTAACTGTGGAAAGTTCTCTGAAAACATCCATGGAGGCTATGTCTAGACGGCAAAAAAAAGTCAGAAAAAGATACGAAAATTGCAAACTGCAATTTGTGTATCTTTTTCTGCTTTTTTTCAGAAGAGACTATTCCGAAATTTGGCCTGTCTACATGGGGCCAAATTTAGAAAAAACCTCCTCTTTCGGAACATCCCTTCCTCCTCATACAGCTTCAGTAAGGAGGGATCTGCCTGCACCTCAGCCTGGAATTCAGCAGCTGGCACAGGGACAGAGACCTGTTCCCCTCCCCTGCCTGGGTCCAGGGCTCCAGTCCTGCTGGGCCCTGTGTTTGCTGGGATGGGGCCCTGCGCCCCCTGCAGGGTACTCTCCCCTGAGTCAGGGTCGCCAGCCCCTCATTGGCCCTGGCTACGGGTGGTGACCCCCGACCCTGCACCTCCATCCACAGCAAAATGTGACTCCGCCAGCCAGTAGAACAGAGAGGATTTATTGCTTCTCAGAGATACAGCATGGCCTGGGTTCGATGTGGACATCGGAGTAAGGGGGCAGGCAGCCTTAGATCCCCTGGGGTAGGAGTACACAGGCCCCTGATCCCCCAGTACTCAATTTAGTCCCTTCTCTTCATGTTTGCCCAGCCAAGACTGCCCCTTCTCAAAACCACAGAACATTCCTCCCCCCAGGTAGCCACACCCCTTCCTTTGTTTAAATCCCTTCCCCTGGCCAGGTGAGAAGCCGCTAGCCATTGCCTACATGCTTGTGCTCAGGGGTGACCCCCCGCTGGGCAGTGCTTACAGACAGAGGCCAGTAGGGGTCACCCACAGCACACAGAACAACCAGTGAATGCCCAGCCAGAGTGGACCCAGGGCCACAAGAGTAGACAGCACCCCCCACTACGTCACATCAGGACACACGAACGGTCCTCAGCGTTCTGCCTTCCCATCACTCTGTGTGAGTAAGAGATGCGTGCTTTGAAATCCTCAACTGTCCTGGGAGGAGGTATTTTCTCAAGCTGTGAGCTTCCTGCTTGGGCACGGAGGCTGGTGGCATAGGGGTTGGTGAAGGGACAGTAGTCGGCTCAGCAGAGTGTAGATATAGGTTCAACGGACTCCTTCCTAGTTGTGTTCCTGCAGTGGCAGTGGGAGGGGGTGGCCGATGGTGGCAGGCAACGGTGCGTGTTATGGGAGAAGAAGTGATGACACATCGTTGCAGACTGAGACACTAAGTTGTTTGTTTTTTCCCTTTTGCCGGGTTCCGTAGCAAGCAATAAGAAGTCGACCGTCCCAGTGTCCTCCGTCAGAAGATGGAAAGACCGCGAGAACAGCGAGCTCGGGAGCATGATGGAAGCGAAGCAAGAACTGTCCAGGCTGGGAGCGGAGTAGCCATCACTGTCACTGAGCTAAGTGTCTGGTTTGGAAATCTCTCTGCTTACGGCCCACTTGGGTCCAGATAGGGATGCCCCGTTTGCTAAGAGATCGAGGCCTAGCTGAGGTTCCTGCCAAGCAGCCTTGCTTGTGGAAGAATCAGGGTTTCCATTTGTCAGGGCTGCTCATTTCTCTGGAACACAGTGTCCTGCTCAGCAGATCCCTAGATCAAGGAGGAAGGCGCCAGGTGGTAAGTGGTTTGCCTTCCTCCCATGTGTTTCTCTCTTGTTGCTCTATCATATTGGCCAGTATGTTCTCTCTGTCTGTTTCCGTCTATGCCATTGTCTTTGTCCTTGCCTCTACTTCTGCCATCTCCTTCTATAGGAACCTTGCAGGCCTTCTAGGTGAGCATCTCCATGGGTTAGGTCTTGGGAGCTATGAGGAAGTAAGTCATGCAAGTCAGTGAGTGTGAGTGGAGCAAGGTCTTTGGTTGGCTCACTTTCAGTTCATTGACTGGGGACCTTGTAGGTGGATTCTCAGGTGGGCATTAAGGCATGGTTTCACACAGCAATCACTCTTAGTGTAGTGATGGTTCATGCAGGGTTTTTTCTGCTGCACTTTCAGAGGAATCAATCCAGGAGCTATTGCCAGAGGAGAAGCTGACAGAAGAGGAGTCAAGCAGCATCCTTCTAAGGTGACATGAAGAATCGTTAGCTCTCTGCCTTCCTTGTAATTGGCTGAGAGGTAGAGATTAGATTTTTAATTCTTCATCTGTACTTGCTCTAGGTTTTTTCACAGGCTGTTACTTCCTCTTTAAGCACAGGGCTCTCTGGAATTGACCCTGGGACACAGACAATAGTCTGCTTTGCAAAGTGAGTAGTTTGCATGTAGGTGTGTCGTGTGGTTCCATTTATTTTAGATCCAATGGAAACCAGAGAGACTTAACCACTTGCTTATTTATTTCAAGCTTTAAGCAGTTACTATACAATTCAAACCTTGTTTTTAAGGCTTGTAAAACTTAAACAACTATATTAATTAATTCTAAAGCAATTCGTACAGCACAAAACAATGCAAAAGCAATTAATAGAAGATTTATTGTATTACAGTAATTAAGCCTAGTTCACTTATACTTCACCCATATGCCACCTACAGTACCAGGCAGGAGTTCATGGTCCCTTTTACTCCCACTCTTTGGGACGCCATGCACTGCTGTAGCTGTGTGAAGGGTCTATTTACTTCTAGTTACAATGAGCAGGACCTGTGGGTCAATCCTGCTCACTCCCTCCCATTGAGTCTTCTTACTAAGCCCAATTTATAGCGAAGCGAGACTTGGTCGTTCTAATAATATTTACCAATTGATTATTTATTGTGTAAGATCCCTACAATACCCAATGCCCTATTTGGGGTACATCCTGCTACTCAGGATGTTGCAAAACTATATGAATAGTTAACAGTTTTATGGCTATATCTGAATTTTTTGCTTATCATAAATAAAATGTACCAATACAAGGTTCCTCCCATTGTCCTTGGTGTGGTCTCACAGTATCATACTGTATCTGCATGACTGTGTAAAAAACATTCCTGCCTCTCAAAGCTTCCCCCTGAGCCTTGCCTGCGTGCTTACATGCACTAGACTTGAGACAGGCCTGGGTTTTGCACTGTTAGAGATCTGCACTGTGGTCAAGGCAGACATTATTATTATTGTCAAGGCAGGGGCGTCCAGGCTCCCCTACAAGGTTCCATTCTAGTTGTTGTCCTATTGTGGTCATGGGAGGTGGTGTCAGTGCCCTGCGATATGTTAAATGCAAGAAAAGAGGAAAAGGGACAGTGCCATCTGAGATGCTTACTTTCCACCCTGCCCCCCTTATTCTTGGTTTAGTAGCAGTGGAAAAGAAGTCAATTGTCAGAGTCTACTTCCATCATAGGCTGGAAAGTGCTGGAGAGGGAGGCGGGTGTTGGAAGGGCCGGTACAGCTGTGGCATGATTGTCAGGGATGGTTCTTCCATGGGTTATCGGCTGTTCTTGCAGAGGCTGCTGCAGGCCTGTGGAGCCACTCTGGAGCCACAGTTAGATGAGGCGCATCTGCAGGAAGTGAGCCTGAGCCATCTGCACGTCCCACTTAGCCGTGGAGTGAGGAGCGCTCTGGTGATGGTGCAGGAGCTGGTGCGAGTTCTGTGAAATTCTCTTTAGCCAGTGTGTGTGCAGTGAGGCGCCTCCTGGCGCACAGAGAGATGCCTGTGATTTCCATGGGATGGGTCCTGGGGAAGGCAGAGCTCTGCCTGTGGCTGGACATTGTCTGGGATTGTCCTTTCCTCCCCATGACTAGCTGCACGCAGGTCGCCCTCCTTCACCTAGAGAAATGCTCCATAGTTTGCAGTCCCACCCACCGCATCTCTGGTTTTGAGTCACAGGACATCACATTGAGCCTGGAACTGGAGAACAATCCTCACTTCCCACAGAGGCCCAGAGCATTCTGGGTAGGGCAAGAGTGTTGTGGGGTGAGAATGTGGAGGGCTGTAGTTTCTCCTTGACGAAGAGCATTTTAGGCCCTGGATAGGCTGGAGATGAATAAAGAAGGGGTCTCCAGCGGGCAGCAGCCAGGTGATGCATCTCTGTCTGTGTTTCAGCCACCAGTGGCGGCCTCCCTTACAAGTGTTCTCTTGTTCTCTTTCCAGTTCCCAATGGGATTGGGTGGATGAGTGCATGGCCTACCTGTGGCAGAAACCAAAGAATGAACAGCCGCCCTGAGCTCATCCCTAGGGATGGAAGCCAGATAGTGATATGCAGAGTAAGAGCACATGGAAATTCACCGTCCTCCCTCAGCACTTTACTTACACAAAGATTCTCCCATCAACCCACCTCAAGCTCTTTGTTCTGGGGGAGCACTGGCATTTCTGGGATAGTGTTCTGTGGTTGATCTAGTAGGACTTTGCTAGATCCACTCAATCAACCCCTCATGGATCAAGTGCTGCAGTCTTTCACCTTTGATTGTGTCCAGCACAGGAGTCTGCTCTGTAAAGAGAAATAACTGGAATTGTATGCAACAGAGAATCTGCAATTGCTGAACAACATTTAGGGTGAGAAATTACTTCTTGAATCCAGTCTCTGTACGACCTGACAACCTGAATACTAAGCAAATGGAACAGGCAGGTTGCAAACAGCAGCAAACAAAACAAAACATGCATGCTATGTTTATGTGCTTAGTAAACAAAAACAAGTTTATTAGAATCTACCTTTTACAGTTAAGTGATTACTATTAAATCCAGTTTATGTAATTTCTAATGGGGAAGAGGGAGTAAACAGTTATGCATAGTTCTTCCTCATTGAGGGAGTGGGTAAATGTAAGCGCTTGCATTGTAGTGATTTCTCTCCTATGTCAGACAATATTATTTTGGGTGTACTTTCCAGAGGGGAACAGCACTTGAGCGCCGGGTGATTTCCTAGCTCAGCCTTACCATAGGGAGCTGTTTGCAGACTCTGTGGGTACGTCTAGACTACAGGCTTCTGTTGACAAAGAGCGTCTAGACTACATCCAGTTCTGTTGACAAAGCAAGCCGCTTTGTCGACATGACAGTGTAGACGCAAAGGACAGTGTAGATACAATAACGCCTTCTGTCGACAGAACTCTGTCGACAAAAGGTGTTATTCCTCGTAGAATAAGGTTTACAGCCGTCGACAAAACTGCTGAGTTCTGTCAACATTATGTCGACAGAACTCAGCGGCAGTGTAGACGCAGGTATAGTTTTGTCGACAAAAGTCCACTTTTGTCGACAAAACCCTGTAGTCTAGACACACCCTGTGTTTCTATTCCAGCGCGCCCCTGCCTGTGTGGGCTCCCAGGTTGTGTCTAGACTCCACCTCTCTGTCGACAGAGTGATGTAGATTAGGCATGTCGAAATTGCAAATGAAGCAGGGATTTAAATATCCTGCACTTCATTAGCATAAAATGAGGTTTATAGGATCTGTCGAAAAAGGGTTTATTTTTCGACAGATCCCCTTCTAGACTGCTGCTTTTTTTCGAAAAAGCTCCGTTTCGGAAAAAAGTGGCAGCCATGTTTGTGCTAATGAAGCGCGGAATATTTAAATCCCTGCTTCATTAGCAATTTCGACGTGCCTAATCTACATCTCTCTGTCGACAGAGAGGTGTAGTCTAGATGTACCCCCAGAGGCCTAAGTCAGTGAAACAAGGAGAGGCAGCCCAGGCTAGTGGAGCAAGTAGGCTCAGTGAAATCCCAGCACATCAGGCGGCATCCCAGAAGGGAGCTGTGGCCAGACATCAACCCCATCTTGTTCCCCCCCCCCCCGAGAGCAAGAGAAAGGCAGTCAGCCTTTGATGCCCTGGGAACGCAGGGGTGCTGCTTGTCTCTGACTCTAATAAACAGAAACCAGACAGTAAATGGGCTAGCTGACAACCAGGGGACCTCCTGCTGCCCTGATGGCTAGCACCAGTAATTGACACGCCTACACTGTCCCAGGAGAGGAATCTTCGCCCATCACATACTAGAAGTGCCCATTGTCTGCATTTTCCCAGGTGTGAATTATGCTTTGCACCCTTCCTGGGAAACTTGGCATTCAAAGCCATTTTCCCTAATTGGCCACTTGAGACCAGGAAGAAGCCTACGTGACTCAAGGGGTATAAAGAGGGGTTTAGTAGCCCACCCCATTTGAGCTCCAATCATCTATACCTGCTGGCAGGTATATGTTGTCTCCCGAGGTCTGTGGGACGCCCAACCTCGCCCTACTTCTTCCCGAGGGATTGAGAGAAAGAGGCTGGCCACGCCAAGTCTGGAACGCAGGGGTGAGAATATATACCTGCTAGGTGTCTATTTTGCATGCATTTAATAAGAGCTCAGAGAACCAAAAGGGTTTCATGGTACCTGTAAGTGACTTATTAGTGTAATTTCTGTCCTGTCCTTTGTAGTGGCTGTGTTATCTGTAACACAGTAGTAGCATTTCACAGCTAAGTTTACCCTGTGACAATAAAATAGTAACTGTTTAAGCTGTGACCTGACTCCTTCAGTTGCTGTAACAGAACCAAGCACAATTTTAAAAAGAACTCCAGCCGGTCATAAGGGACGGATATAGGGAGAGCTTGAGCGTTGGATCGTGTCGCTTCCAGGGGACAGATCCGTTGGGGCATCTCTCAGCCTCCCCAGGCTGCCCGCTGCGAAGGGATTGTGTATCCTAGCAGTCAAAATCTGAGGTGTAATAAGCTCTCCCTGTAAACTTCTTGGGGCGCCCGTCAACCTCCTCCAGGTTGCCCGCTGCTAAGGGACCCCAGTCCTAGCAGTTGAAGTCTCGGGTGTATAATACACACACCACTCACTGCCCTGACCACCGGCTGACAGAATTGGCGTAGTCGGCAGGATTGTGTTATAGGTTTAAATACAGCAACATGAAGCTAGTCATGGTAAATACTGATTTCAGTAAAGTAGAAAAGAATTTTTGCCCAGGAAGGTTGGGGCAACCCAAATGGGATAGAAAAATGTTAGAAAAGGATTGGGGAAATCCTGAGGAGTTGTGGGTGCAGTTCTGTAAGTATAGAACTGCTTGCAAGTTAAAGAATGGGACAAAGCCTGAGTCTGTGGAAAAGAGCCACTTTCCATTTAGCAAGGAAAACAGGATCAGGCCCAGACAAGCAGGCAGGTAACAGATAGATTGAAGGCCTTTTGGTAGAACTGAGGAAAAGGCAGTAAGTACATGTACTGGAAATCTAAATCCTTAAAACAATACTTACAAGAGTAATATCTGAAACAAGGCCAGTTTTTTTTTTATTTTTAGAGATAAGAAAGTGTTTTAAGAAAAAAAACCCCAGAGAATTTAACTCTACAGAGAATGGAGAGAATTGAGCAGTTGTGCAAATGCTAAAATGGTGTAGATAGAAAATTGTGGTTTCTTTGCAGCCATTCTGAAGGAAAAATGGGCCCTTTTTCCAAAGGAATGTCTGTAAATAATCCAGGCAAATTTGCCTCAAATCCATACATTTGATTATAGATACTGCTAAAAGAACTTTAAAGGGAGGGGGTTCTATTGGAACGTAACTACCCCAATGAATAAAAAGGGAATGTAATTGTTGTACAGCTATGTAGAAATAGTGTAAGAAAGGTTCAGAGAGAATGTATGTGTATCTGTGTGTATATAATATATATTGTGTAAATAAGTGAGGTTTTCAAGGTCCAGTAATCTTGTTTGTAGGTTTAAAACAAATTGGTTTGGTTTACTTTTAGTAAGACCATTTCAGTCCAAGTTGTTTAATGAAAGTACAGGTAAACTGTAAGGATAAAGAAAGAGTTACACCCTATGCAAAGTTTAATGTGGCTAAGTAGTGTTGTAAACAAAGACTGCACATTTTCCTGTGACATGCCATGTATATTGTAGAAGGGGTAAAAACTGCAAACAAATTAAAATGCTGTGGAGGCTCCAGGAGCCACAACAGGTTGTAATTTCCTTTGTGATGCAAATGCCCTAGCTGGCAGCACAAAGAAGCTTTGCAGGTAATGGCTAAGTTTGATCAGCAAACTACCTGAGATCAGAAAGTTCAAACTGTAGCCCTCCAGAAAGTCAAACATAAAAGTGAGAATCTAAAAGGATTTATGTTTGCACAATGCTAAATGTGAGAACAGATACAGAAGGGGGAGCAACCTTTGGTAACAACAAGACGGAGTGTGCTTGTGGGTGTGTGAGAGTACGTGAGTGTAATGTATCATATGCATATGATAAGTATTGATTGATCTATGTATGTTCAATAAATGTGACGTGTTGCCTTATCCCCTGAAAAAAAAAAAAGGAGATATTGGTATTGGCTATTTTAGTCCCAATAGGGGGTTGGGTATACTAGAAAATGTTTAAATGTAAGCAGTCTTTTTAAGAAGGCTCCCAGAGAGAAGACTTAGAAATTGGCATTTGTAAAAGATGTTACCCCTTTTGAACAAAATCTTGCAAAAGTTCGGGCATAGCCCTTGGTCTGATCAAGTGTTAGCTGCTGTCCATACAATTTCAGAACTAGAAGACAAATTGGCTAACTACTTGTGGATATGTAAACTGTTGCCCCCAATGAAGGGGGAAGCAGCTGCAGCTTGACTTCTATGGAAAACCTGTAATGAGGTGTTCCTCAAATTGACTGAATATAAGAATGTAAATATGAAACTGCAAAAATGTAAAGGCCTCTGCTGCGGAAGTGGAGAGGTAGAAATGCATGTCCCTCAGTACCCAGACAGAGCTAGATTCCCTTAAGGATGGGTACTGAGAGTTAAAGCAACTCTCAGATTTTTCAGGAATATGCTTAAGAAAAGGACCAGGAGGTATGAGGCTTATGAACAAGGCCACCCTCCTTGCTAAACTGGTAATAGGCAAACTGGCGAATTGATTACATTGGCCCATTACCTTCCACCAGACAGAGAAGGAAATATGTTTTGACTGGAGTAGAGATTGTCTCGGGAATTGGCTTTGCTTACCCGACCCGATTAGCAATGGGGTTGTCAACCATCATGGGACTAAACCACTTAACAGCACTTGTCCCAACACCCCAAGTAATACAATCAGATAAGGACTCCAAATATGCCCCTGGGGATACTGTTGTAGTCAAACACCCCAGCCTGGGCACACATACCTGTGTACTTCAGTCTTATAAAGACAAGGGTGTTTGGATTATTGCAAACCCCAACAAGATGCCAATAACTATTTCTGAGGCTTGGATTGTATCCAAGACCGGTTGACTTTATGTTTTCTTTTAGAATCAAACTTGGTTGTGTGGCAGACCCCGATCCAAGCGACAGCATGATGTTTGGACTCGTTGTAATGTTCCTTGTGGCCACAGCAGCCTCCGCCGTTCCCAGACACCCTTTCCAGAATGCCATCCAAATGGACTGTTGGACGTGTACACTGCTGAACTTTTCTGCAGGACTAGGGATTGAATTTGTTCCTCTAAACTTGAACAGCTAGTGGAACAAGAGCGACGTTTTCAAGTGGGGACCAGCCTGGTTTGATGACAGCAGCTCCAGCAGCTACAAACTTTTAAAAAGACTCTGGGAAGGGAACTTGGGGGTGGCATGGACAATGGCAACCTACACTATGGGGTCAAACTCTGGAGTATATAACAGGAAGCTCCAGGGAAGTGTACCCCATCTGCTTTGAGAACAAAAATGGTACTGGACCCCACCTCGGGTGGTTAGGGGACCAGCAGTGTACCCACACTGTAAGTTTTAAAGAGAAATTAAAAGTCTGGGATGTCTATCCCAGAGCAACCCACCAAAAACCCTTAAGGTGTTGTGGATATAACATCTCCCAAGGTGGCACACCACTATCTAGCAATGTTACCATTATTCCCCTAAACTTCAGCCAATACCCAGAAGGAAAAGCCTGGTACAATCAGTCATTATTCATTATTCCTAACACCGGTCAAATACACAACCCCACACTGGTAACCAGTAACACCCTACTCCCAAACCAGTGTGCTAGGGCAGAGCTTTTTGCAGCGGAACAGGTCCTACAGGACTTGCTGCTCGCCTTGCATTGCACAGCCACTAATGATAGTTACTGTGCTACCCACCATACCCCAAAGAAAGGACCCACTGGAACAGGGTGGTATAAGGGACCCTACTCCCCTATTCTAAAGGAAGAGCCAGGACTCTTTTTCATTTGCAGGCAGAAAGCCTACAAGTATCTGCCACTGAATTGGATGGGGTGCTGCTCACTGGGGCATGCCGCCCCTGGGGGGCTCACTGTACACCCCCACATTATGGCTCCTGGTCTCACTAACCTTGGAAGTTTCCTGCACCGGATGCCAAGAAGAGTCACCCTGAACCCCCTTATAGAACGCTCTACAGATTTTTCACCAGTTCACCCGCACATTCTTGCCCTGGCTTGGAGTAGCTGAGCTGGAGAAGGCATCAGTGAATAGCCTTAGACGCAGTTTTAGCCCAGCGGGGGGGGGAGTGTGTGCGATAATTAAGCATTCTTGCTGCTTACAAATTAAACAAGATGCATTCGCTATAAAGGGCACTGTTAAGGTGCTACACGCTGTAACTGAGGACAGAAAAGCCTCATGGCTAGATTGGCTAGCCCAACACCTAGGATTTTCGTTAACTCCATTCCTTCACTCTATTGTAAATACTATATTAACCATTTTTCTTGTAATTGCTTGTTGCATGCTTCTATGTATCGTTAAGCATTTGGTGTACACTGCCACCTCCTCTGCACAAGTCCGGTATATGGCATTGGGGAGCGATCCTAATCAATCCCTTGATCCAAAATTATCTGATCAGACCCTGCCGATAGGGCGATTTTAGCTTCCTCCAAGGAGGGCAAAAAGGTGCTGGCATCACCGCCATCTTGCGTTCTGGGACATAGTGAGGCGTGTCAAGGGGGTGGAATGTAGCCAGACATGAACCCCATCTTGTTTCCCCCCCCCCTCCCAGAGAGCAAGAGAAAGGCAGTCAGCCTTTGATGCCCTGGGAACGCAGGGGTGCTGCTTGTCTCTGACTCTAATAAACAGAAACCAGACAGTAAATGGGCTAGCTGACAACCAGGGGACCTCCTGCTGCCCTGATGGCTAGCACCAGTAATTGACACGCCTACACTGTCCCAGGAGAGGAATCTTCGCCCATCACATACTAGAAGTGCCCATTGTCTGCATTTTCCCAGGCGTGAATTATGCTTTGCACCCTTCCTGGGAAACTTGGCATTCAAAGCCATTTTCCCTAATTGGCCACTTGAGACCAGGAAGAAGCCTACGTGACTCAAGGGGTATAAAGAGGGGTTTAGTAGCCCACCCCATTTGAGCTCCAATCATCTATACCTGCTGGCAGGTATATGTTGTCTCCCGAGGTCTGTGGGACGCCCAACCTCGCCCTACTTCTTCCCGAGGGATTGAGAGAAAGAGGCTGGCCACGCCAAGTCTGGAACGCAGGGGTGAGAATATATACCTGCTAGGTGTCTATTTTGCATGCATTTAATAAGAGCTCAGAGAACCAAAAGGGTTTCATGGTACCTGTAAGTGACTTATTAGTGTAATTTCTGTCCTGTCCTTTGTAGTGGCTGTGTTATCTGTAACACAGTAGTAGCATTTCACAGCTAAGTTTACCCTGTGACAATAAAATAGTAACTGTTTAAGCTGTGACCTGACTCCTTCAGTTGCTGTAACAGAACCAAGCACAATTTTAAAAAGAACTCCAGCCGGTCATAAGGGACGGATATAGGGAGAGCTTGAGCGTTAGATCGTGTCGCTTCCAGGGGACAGATCCGTTGGGGCATCTCTCAGCCTCCCCAGGCTGCCCGCTGCGAAGGGATTGTGTATCCTAGCAGTCAAAATCTGAGGTGTAATAAGCTCTCCCTGTAAACTTCTTGGGGCGCCCGTCAACCTCCTCCAGGTTGCCTGCTGCTAAGGGACCCCAGTCCTAGCAGTTGAAGTCTCGGGTGTATAATACACACACCACTCACTGCTCTGACCACCGGCTGACAGGAGCTCAAACCCATCAGAAGCTGGGCCCCTGAGAAAAGGCCTCTCCATGTAACTGGATAAGCTTGGAGGAGTCCTCTGTGAAATGTCAGGTGCTATGGCGTTCAGTAACTTTGTGGAGAGCAACTTGACTATAAGAAGAGATGCTCAGTCGTCAAGTGTCCTTCTTTCACATCGCTGGGTGAGCTTCCCTGGCCAGCCCACTCTAGAGGTTCTATCGGAACTAGGCTACATTCAGCAGCGTACGATCAGGGGTCTGAGAGCAGCCCTCGGCTTTTGCCTCCACTCACCTGGTTGCACCACCCAGGACATGTGGATGGTCCAGGGCTCCGCACAGCACTCCAGATTGACCTTCTCCAGGGGGGATCCTGGGTCCTAACCCATTGCAGTCACTGCTCCCTGAGGGCTGGGCTGGCCCCAAACAGCCACCTGGGTGGCTCAGACATTCTGCGGGCAGTTGAAGGGTGGCAGGGAACTGAGCAGCAGCCGCAGTCTCAAAAGCACAATCAGCACACAATTTTTGGTCTATGCCACCTTGACGTGCCCCTCCATGGGGAAGGGACTAGTGCTGCCCTATTGGCCATGGCCTGTCACAGTTCCTCTAGGGCAGGCGGTTCAGTGATTGTGTTGGCACAGCAATGACTCCCCATCCCCAGTTAGGGTAATACACAATCTGTGCTTTACCCGCACTGGCCACCAGGTGTCACTGCAGCACTGTGGCAGAAATACTTTGTGCGTTACTCTGACAGATGTAAACACATTGTTCCTTAACCAGAATACAGTGTGCATTCCTCTCGCTGGCCACCTGCTGTCACTGCTGCTCCATGGAGGAACTGATCTCTGCATTCGCCCAATTGGTCTCCATGGCTCACTGTCTCTTCAGAACAGAACTGCTTTGTGCAATACTAAGAGTGGCGGCACAGTGTCACTCTTGCCCCCCCCGGGAACTGCTGTGTGCATTACCCTGAGAGACCACCCAGAGTCACTGTTGCTCTATTAGGGAATTGTTCAGGAATTACCGTGGGTTGTCATGGGATAAGGCAGAAGGTCCCCTCATGGACTGACAATTGGTTAAAAGACAGGAAACAAAGGGTAGGAATAAATGGTCAGTTTTCAGACCGGAGAGAGGTAACTAGTGGTGTCTCCCAAGGGTCCATACTGGGACCAATCCTGTAGTAGGTCAGGATTTACTGGGGTGGTGTCCTGATAGGTCTCCTGCTGCGTCAGCAATGATCACCAGAAGGCTGCGTGCATGTGAGCTCAATCATGTGTGCTGTGTTGACTTGAGCAATTAGTCAACACAGCAGACTCCGAGAGAGACCCCAAAGACCACAAATCAGATAAGGATTGAAGGTGCCTGGCCAGGTTAATGTTAAGCAAAGTGCAGTAATAGTTGTCGGTGGACTCTACTGAACCTCTGCGAATATGTACCCGTAACAATGGACACAGCTCAGTCGGTGGGAGGTCCCACTGCCCCTTAGGCTGGACAAAGACTGCCCCTCCACAACACCATGTTATATACAGGTACAAACAAGTTACACATCACTCCTGACATTGTCAGGTTACCACCCTCTGACACTACTTAGATAGCACCCATCACCCTGCACCTCCTGGTTTGATTAGAACATTTCTCTCCATCTTGCTGTCATTTTAGTCCCTTTCCTTACAGGCTTCTACTTGTAACTCCATGGCCCACACAGGGTGGGCATGGGGGGTAATTTGCTCTGCCTCTCTCTGTGAGCTGGGTCTGGCGTGGAAGGTCGGGAGTTTTTTCACCCCCCATGCCTTCTGAGCCAGAGCTGATGCACGGTGACCAGGGCTGGATTACCCAATAGGCAGACTAAGCATGTGCTTAGGGCACCAGCAAAGCAGGGGTACCAAAAAAAAAAGAGATTTTATGGTATAGTATTGTTTTTATTTTGAATTACATATGGGGGGGGCACCATAATCTTTTCAGTGCTTAGGGCCTCTAAAGGTCTTAATCCGGCCCTGGCGGTGACCATGAGGCTCAAGTGGCAGCATGGGCTCCCTGCTGTGTGGCGGAGGGGGAAGGGGCCGAGCTCGAGCTGCGGACCACCTGGAGGCAGCCGTGGACCGCTAGTGGTCTGCAGATCGCACTTTGAGAACCACTGCGCTATATTGTGCCCCGTTCACCCCAACCCCTGAACTTTCCTTCCATTCCTGCCCCCAGCCCTAAGCTTCCAGCATTTCCCACCTCCTGCCCAGTACCCTCCACCCCTTTGCCCAGCAACACCCATGCCTAGTTGCCCCTCACCCTCTGGCTACAGTGCCCTGGGCATGGATCCAGGCTGCCTGGCCCTAAGGCCGACCCTGTGTTTGTAATCAATGTCTATAGTGAATCAAGCTTTATTCAGGAAATAAAACAAAACACACAATCTATTTTGCTCTGTTTCTAACCACTTAAAATTCACCTTTTGCAGTTCACCTTCTTGTTCATATCATAATATAAACTGGGTTGGATAATTTCTAATGATGGGAGGTTGGGTGGAGGGAGGGCTGAAGCTGTGCATACCTTCCTCCAGGAGGAGGCACACTTCCTATAACGTTGGGTTTACATTTCAAGGGAGGTGGGCACCTGAGTGTGGCGGTAAATCCCTTAAGCTCAGTGTCTGTGTCATTCTGCAGCTGGGGGTGGCCCTGGCTGTGTGTGCACTAGAGGAGTCTCAACAGCTTGACTCAGCAAGAGAGGGAAAAAGGGGGCCCAGGCTGACTGAACTGACAGGCTCAGTGGTATTTCAGCATTTCAGTTTGCCCCTTCTGGGATGCCATCTCTTGCAGGGGATGACCACAGCTTTGTAAACCAAACCCTGGTGCCAGTTTGCAGATCCCTGTACGTGAAGACTGATTTGATTATGTTCCAAAGGATGTGCTGGCCCAGCGGAACCTGTATTTTATTTGTGTGTCCATGCTGGCTATTTGGAGAGGTGACTGCCAAGGTGTGAAAATGGCCCACACTTTCCAGAGAATCTCTGCTAATGGTGTTTTGTGGGGTCCGAAGAGGAGTTTGTGCTGGTCAGGGCTGGGAGAGTGCTTTGAGTCTCCCAGTGTTGAGAGAGATACCCAGGCTGTGACAGGCATCTGCAATAAGGGTTCGGGTACTTTGCAGGTTGGCCTCTGTATGTGTGAGAATGACGCAGTATTCTGCATACTGATCAGTGATACCAGTTCTCCTGATCTTAGCTATTGTTGGGAGATGCTGGAATAGGGATTGAGGATCTTCTGGATGGGCAGCTCTTCAGTCTGCAGCAAAAAGGCAGCCACAGATGAGAAGCAGGATCACAACAAGGTAAATAGAGAGGAATGTTGGAGAGTGACCCAGCCATGCCGCACAGTGTGAATGAGGAAGGGTTCTGTCTCTGAGCTGTTGCAGTCATCCCATCGTGGAGCAGTCTGATGATGGAAATGAATTTCTGTGGACACACAGAACCTACACAGCACCTTCCACAGAGCAACATGATTGATGGAGTCAAAGGCCTTGGTTAGACAGATGAATGCCACAAACTGTTTCCAGAAGCTGTATACAACAGCACTAAAAGTGCAATGTCATGAAGGTATTGGTCGTGCCTCATGATGGCCTGAAGCCACGGTGACAAGTGGGGATTGTATTCACTTTGTTGTGTTGCATCTGAGTTTTACTGCCCTATAGTAACCCCATGTGTGTACCTCAGTTTCCCGGGGCACTGCGCTAATACCTAGATGGTGATGAGGAGCCCTGGAGGGGATGCAGCCAGGTAACACCTTTTTGCCTGGGAAGAAGAACAAAAAGGCAGAGGAGCGGGTTAGGGCCAGGTCAGTGTGTGGGAGAATTATTTCCAGGGGTTTTGGGGTCGAGGAAATGTCTCAGGGCACTTGGCCCCCCTCTTCCCAAGATGGATTGTACTGACCGCTTCTGAGTTTTTGTGCTGACAAGTCTCTTCTACGCTGTGCCCCAATTGACTAATAACCCTTCTGTTCTCCCTGCTGGCTAAGAGTCTCCTGTCACTGTGGATGGGGTGCAGGGCCCTGTGGCTTCCCACACATTGGTGACAGTTGTTCCTCAGCAAATTGGGGAAGATAGTTCATTAGAATCTAGATTAGGATCTTCCCCAGCAGCAGGGAAAGGCCCACTGCTCTGCAGTTACAATATGTCAAAAAGGGCACAAATCTTTGTGTAGTAACAGTGTTGGTGTTCCCAAAGTCGGGTGGAATTTCTTCTCAACAAGCAGGTTTGGCAAGGACTTGGTAAAGTTTGTACTGAAACGTTGTTCCATCCGCTTTAAAAAAACCTCAGCAGCAATACTGTCTGGGCGTGCTGTCCTTTGATTTTTTTCTTCTTGGGTGATGGCACACTGGACTTCTTCAGAAGATGGAGGACCAGCAAGGTGTTCTATTGCTGGGTGGTATGGAGTGGACTCAATGGTGTTTTCAGAGGCTGTGATTTAGTAGGCTTTCAAAGTGCCTCTTCCAACATTGTTTAATGGCCGCATTGTCCTTTAAGAGGGTAGAGCCATCCTGGGAATGTAAAACCATTGTGCCTTTGGAGCTTGGCCCATAGATAACTTGTACTGCTTGAGAGAAGCTTCTCATGTTGTGAAAACCTGGGTCTCAGAGGGTCCTGCTCTTGCCACCACTTATTTATGAAGTCACGTAGCCCCCTCTTGACTTTGCCCAGGTGATAAGGCTTATGTTATGGTTGGAGAGAAGAATCATTTTGCCAGTTACAGGATGCAGTTCTTTTCTGTTGAATTAATGTTAGGATCTCCTCATTGTTTTCACCAAACCAGTCTTGGTGCTGAGGAGTGGAACATCCTATAGTTTCTACACATGCACTGTGAATGGCATTTCTACATTGATAACATCATTGACATCAAGAGCGCTGGTGCCAGGCAAGTCAGAGTTACTCAGACTGGTGTAGCTGGAACATCTCACTGCTGGCTTGGCCTTGAAGTACTTAGACATTGCTTTTGCTTAAGCTTGGGCTATTCGCAGGGTGATGGAGAGAGCTGCAGGTGCATGATTGATCTTACCAATAGACAGTCTGTTCAGCAGTGATCTGTACCTCTCATGGTTCGTGTCATACAGATGTTGGCATAGTCTGAAGTTCTGACTATAACATGGCCAAGGACATGCCAGTGTTTGAAGACCACCTGAGGCATCCTTGGTCCAGTTTGTTACTCTGACTGACAATGGTGTTTGTGAGGAGCTGGCCATGCTTCACACTGTTGTGGAGGAGAATAACACTGGGGTACACCTTTCCCACCCATTCTTTGCCCATCATGCCGCTCCAGAGTGGGGAGCCCTGTCCGACTCTGGCATTGAAATCTCCAGGAGGATGAGTGTACCTGCTCTAGGTGTGGCTGCAGTCCTCACATCAAGTGTTTATAAAACTGCTCCTTGTTACCTTCCCCATCATCAAGTGCTGGGGCGTGTGCACTGATGACTGTAGCATATTGGTTGTTCCAGAGCTGCAGCCGAAGAGTCATGAGATACTCATTGATCCCCACGGGGAGCTCCAGCAGCTGACTGATGAGCCTATGTTTTACAGCAAAGCCAATCCCATGGAACTGTAGGAAAGCAAAGCCACCTGAAGAGATACAGGTGTCAATGCCCGTCTCCTCTTTTCATTGGCCCTCATCAGCCTGGTGGGCCCCACTGAGAGCTACAGTGTCAGTGCTGCATCTTGCCAGTTCTCTGGCAATTAGAATCACAGAATCATAGAATCCAAGGGCTGGAAGAGACCTCAAGAGTCATCGAGTCCAGGTTCCTCCCCAAAGCCAGACCAACCCTAACTCAATCCTCCCAGCCAGGGCTTTGTGAAGCTGGGACTTAAAAACCTTTAAGGATGGGATTCCACCCCCTCCCTAGGTAACCTATCCCATAACCCATTATGGCAGTCCCCTTTCTGGGCATTCGCTGTGCTGAGAGTCCCCCAGAGTGTGGATGTTCCAGGTGGCACAATTCAATGTTTCACATCTCTTGTTTAGGCCATGAAGTTGATGATCCCACTGGCTGAGACCATCCAGTCGGAAGAGTATGAGAGAGCCTTTGCTCAGAGCACCTTTTCTAGCCCCCACAGTGTTTTGGCTGATCCAAGGAGATGATCTCTTCCAGTCCTATGATTCTATGATTCTCAGTAGATCACTCAGTCCATCCCCCTGCCCAAAGCAGAACCAATCCCAAATCAATCATCCCAGCGATGGCTTTGTCAAGATGGGACTTATAAACCTTTAGGGGGTGGAGATTCCACCACCTCCCTAGGTAACCCATTCCAGTACTTCACCACCCTCCTAGGGAAACAGTTTTTCCTAATATCCAACCAAGATCTCCCCCACTGTAACTTAAGACCATTGCTCCTCGTTCTGTCATCCATCATTACTGAGAACAGCCTCTCTCCATTCCCTTTGGAACCTCCCTTCAGGAAGTTGAAGGCTGCTAACAAATTCCCCTTACGCTTCTCTTCTGCAGACTAAATAAGCCCAAATCTCTCAGTCTCTCCTTGTAGGTCATGTGCTCCAGCCCTCTAATAATTTTTGTGGTCCTCTGCTGGACTCTCTCCAATGTGTCCACCACATCCTTTCTGTAATGGGTGGCCCGGAATTGGGTGCAATACTCAAGATGTGGCCTCACCAGTGCCGAATAAAGAGGAATAATCACTTCTCTAGATCTGCCGGAAATGATCCTCCTAATGCACCCTAATATGCCATTAGCCTTCTTGGCTACAAGGGCTCACTGTTGACTCATCTCCAGCTTCTCATCCACTGTAATCCCCAGGTCCTTTTCTGCTGAACTGCCATTTAGCCAGTCAATCCCCAGCCTGTAACAGTGCTTGGAATTCTTCCGTCCCAAGTGCAGGACTCTGCATTTGTCCTTGTTGGATCTTATCAGATTTCTTTTGGCCCAGTCCTCCAATGTGTCCAGGTCACTCTGGACCCTATCCGTGCCCTCCAGCATATCTACCTCTCCTCCTAGTTTAGTGTCATCCACAAACTTGCTGAGGGTGCAGTCCAGCCCTTCATCCAGGTCATTAATAAAGATGTTAAACAAAACAGGCCCCAAACCGACCCACTTTATACCAACCGCCAACCAGCCCAGCCCAGAATAGCCACCTTCCCAAGGCATGACGTGGTAGGCCCAGCTAAGCTGCAGCAACTCCTGCTGATGGCATGATGTGGGCAGGCGGGAGTGGGGGGCAGCTGCAGCCTGGCTGGGCCCACTGCACTGCAGGCTGCTCTGGAAGGCAAGGCCAAGCCTGCCATGGGTAGGGGCTGCTTGGGCCGGGCCCACCACACCGAGTAGGGAGCTGCTCCAGGCCTGGGCTGACTAGGAGGTGAGCCACTGTCAGATTGGCCCAGACCAGTGATCCCTGTAAGCAGAGCATTTGGGCGGCCACCCAGGAGAGATTCAAATGCTGCCCAGCTGATTAGCAGAGCGCTCACAATGCCCACACACAGTATTGGTGATGCACACCTGCACATGTCTTGGTGCACATCACAAAATTTATTCCATACATGGATGGAAAAAATTAGAGGGAAGATTGGTCCAGACTTGTTTTTTAATCACCCATTTAACTCCATTGTCCACCCAGCACTTGTTCTCATGGCTCATGTTAAAGACTGACCCACACTGTGCCTTGAATGACAGGGTGGGATTTCTCCATACACATCTGAGAGTCCAACTAGTCCTTCAGCAAGGTCTGGGAGACCAGACATGATGTTCCTGACATTTCTAAGGCTGTGGGAACAGCCTGCCTCTTCCTCTGCCCAAACCTGCAGCTCATTTGCAAACTTCTCTTTTGCACCTTCTGCCTGTGTCAGCCTGATGAGGCAAAGGCCTTTCTCTGTGTTTGGAGAGTGGGGAGGGCTCTGGCCTGGCAGGGGTTTGGGATACAGGGGTCCATGGGCTCTGGGCTGGCAGTGTGGGCTCTGGATGGGGCCAGAAATAAGGGTTTCAGGGTGCAGGAGGGTTCCAGGATGGGGTAAGTCATTGGAATGGGGTGGAGATGCCCTGGTGGGGTTCAGAATCTGGGATGAGGGGTTTGGGGAGGCTGGTGGGGTCTCAGTTTGAGGCATGGAGCTAGGGTGGGGGGCTCTAGGCTCCAGGAGAGACACTGAGTGCAGGAGAGGACTCCAGGCAGGGGCAGGGGTTTGGAGGTGCTGAGTCCCGGTGACACAGGGTAGGCAGCCAGGGAGGCTCCACGCACTCCCCATTCACCTGCAGGTGCCACCACGGCAGCTTCCTGGTCGTGATTCCTGGCAATGAGAATTAGCCCAGCTACAGGCAAAGTCCCTGCATCCTCCAGAGTGTCTCCTGGCTCAGTGACCTGATGCCCTGTCAGAGGTTTGGCCAGGGCAGTGGGGTCCAGGCACCAGCAGCCCTGAAGCAGTGGCAGGAGCAGGTGGACAGTGAGGCAGCAGTGCGGTCGGGTGGTGATTGTGACCCAGTGAAGGGGCTACAGGGGCCGGCTGGGAGAGCAAGAGCAAGGGGGCAGGGAGGGAGATTGGCTGGGGCAGCAAAGGGTTGGGGGCTGAAGGAGCAGTTGGGGGCTTTGGAGCTGGGTGGGGTGAGGTGTACAGAAAGCTTTGGGGTGGGAACAGGGCTTGGAGCTGGGAAGGGAAGGTGGGGGGGAGTGATAGGCAGTCAGGGGGATTGGGGAGGAGAGGAGGGAGGTGCCAGAGAGCAGGTGTTGCTCCAGGCTGTGGGTTCCTGGGGTGGAAGATTTGCTGGGGTCAAGGTAGGTCCATCACAGTAACTAGCCCTCCCCACCCTGAGTGACAGGCTCCCCTCAATCTCCTCTACGTGTGGCACAGCCCCCGCCCCCACTTCACATGGCACTCCCCCAAGGGGCTTTCAAGGGCAGCTTGGTGGAGATGAACCTAGGTGTGGGTCTTTAGCACATTTTCACTACTAGCTTTGTAAATACCCCCTTGCTGCAGGGGTACAGCAAGCTCATGAGGGGCTGGCTCCTCCTGCCCTGCAGTGTGGGGCATCTATGTGTGGAATAAATTTTGTGATGCACACTGAGGCATGTGCGGATGTGAGAGCTGAGGGGGCTCTGCTAACCAGCTGGGCGGTATTTGAATCTCTCCTGGGTGACTACCCAAAAGCTCAGCTTACCAGGAACACAACGACTCAGATCCTGTCCCTCTCTGATTCCCCCAGGGTCATGCAATAGCAAGGAAAATTCCCCACAGTAGCAGAACTCTTCCCCCACTTAGCCCAGCCCCTTCCCCAGAACCTCTCAAGGGTTTGTCATGCCTGGCACAGAATCCAGCTATCGAAGAGCTAAACGCATCAGTTTCTGTAGCTTGAATGAAAGGATGGCAAATGCCTACTCGGGAGCTGTCTCCGACTTGTGTCTTCTGCATAGCATCATAGAGCTGGAAGAGATCTAGGGAGGTCATCAAGTCCAGCCCCCTGCCCAAGGCAGGACCAATCCCAACTAAATCAACCCAGCCAGGGTTTTGTCAAGCTGAGACTTAAAAACCTATAGGGATGGAGATTCTACCACCTCCCTAGGTAACCCATTCCAGTGCTTCACCACCCTCCTAGTGAAATAGTTTTTCCTAATATCCAACCTAGACCTCTCCCACTGTAACTTGAGACCATTGCTCCTTGTTCTGCCATCCGTCACTACTGTGAACAGCCTTTCTCCATCCTCCTTGGAGCCTCCTGTCGGGAAGTTGAAGGATGCTATCAAATCCCCCCTCATTCTTCTCTTCTGCAGACTAAACAAACCCAAATCCCTCAGTCTCTCCTCATAGGTCATGCGCTCCAGCCCCCTAATCATTTTGGTCACCCTCCGCTGGACCCTCTCCAATGCGTCCACATCCTTTTTGTAGTGGGGGGCCCAGAACTGGACACAATACTCCAGATGTGGTCTCAACAAAGCCGAATAAAGGGAAATAATCACTTCTCTGGATCTTCTGGCAATGCTCCGTCTAATGCACCCTAATATGCTATTAGCCCTCTTGGCTACAAGGGCACACTGTTGACTCATATCCAGCTTCTCATCCACTGTAATCCCCAAGTCCTTTTCTGCAGAACTGCTACTTAGCCATTCGGTCCCCAGCCTGTAACAATGCGTGGGATTCTTCCGTCCCAAGTTCAGGACTCTACACTTGTCCGTGTTGAAACTCATCAGATTTCTTTTGACCCAATCCTCTAATCTGTCCAGGTCACTCTGGACCCTATCCTTGCCCTCCAGAGTATCTACCTCTCCCCCTAGCTTAGTGTCATCCGCAAGCTTGCTGAGGGTGTAATCCATCCCCTCATCCAGGTCATTAATAAAGATGTTGAACAAAACTGGTCCTAGAACAGATCCTTGGGGCACTCCGCTAGAAACCGACCACCAACCTGACATCGAGCTGTTGATCACTACCCATTGGCCCCGACAGTCGAGTCAGCTTTCTATCCATCTTACTGTCCATTTATCCAATCCATATTCCCTTAACTTGCTGGCAAGAATATTGTGGGAGATCATATCAAAAGCTTTGCTAAAGTCAAGGTATGGCACATCCACTGACTTTCCCATATCTACAGAGCCAGTTACCTCATCATCGAAGTGAATCAGATTGGTCAGGCACGACTTGCCCTTTGAGAATCCATGTTGACCATTCCTGATCACTTTCCCCCCTTCCAAGTGCTTCAAAATGGATTCCTTAAGGATCTCCTCCATGATTTTTCCAGGGACTGAGGTAAGGCTGACTGGTCTATAGTTCCCTGGATTGTCCTTCTTCCCTTTTTTAAAGATGGGCACTACATTTGCCTTTTTCCAATCATCCGGGATCTCTCCCGATCTCCACAAGTTTTCAAAGATAATGGCCAAAGACTCTGCAATGATATTTGCCAACTCCCTCAGTACCCTCGGATGCATTAAATCTGGGCCCATGGATTTGTGTATGTTTAGCTTTTCTAAATAGTTCCTAACTTGTTCTTTCCCCCCCCATGGGCTGTCCACCTCCTTCCCATACTGCATTGCCCAGTGCATTTGTCTGGGAGCTGACCTTGTCCAAGAAACCAGAGGCAAAGAAAGCATTGAGTACTTCAGCTTTTCCCATATCATCTGTTACTAGGTTACCTCCCTCATCCAATAAGGGCCCCACACTGTCTCTGATCATCCTCTTATTGCTAACATGCCTGTAGAAACCTTTCTTGTTACCCTTCACATTTCTTGCTAGCTGCAATTCCAATTGCGCTTTCGCCTTTCTGATAACTCCCCTGCATCCTCAAGCAATATATTTATACTCCTCCATAGTCATCCATCCAAGTTTCCACTTCTTGTAAGCTTCCTCTTTGTGTTTAAGCTCACCAAGGATGTCCCCGGTAAGCCAAGCTGGTCGCCTACCATATTTGCTTTTCTTGCTGTGCATCGGGATGATTTCTTCCTGTGCCTGCAATGAGGCTTCTTTAAAATACTGCCAGATCTTCTGGACTCCTTTCACCTTCATGTAAGCATCCCAGGGAATCCTGCCCATCAGTTCTCTGAGGGAGTCAAAGTCTGCTTTTCTAAAGTCCAGAGTGTGTATTTTGCTACTCTCCTTTCTTCCTTTGGTCAGGATCCTGAAATCTACCATCTCATGATCACTGCTTCCCAGGTTGTCACCCACCTCTACTTCCCCTATTAGTTCCTCCCTGTTTGTGAGCAGCAGGTCAAGCTGCGCATGCCCCCTGGTCAGTTCCTTCAGCACATGTACCAAGAAGTTATCCCCAACATTCTCCAAAAACTTCCTGGATTGTCTGTGTACTGCTGTATTGGTCTCCCAACAGATGTCAGGGTGATTAAAGTCCCCCATGAGAACCAGGGCCTGCAATCTGGAAGCTTCTCTCAGTCGTCCGAAGAAAGCCTCGTCTACCTCATCCACCTGATCCGGTGGTCTATAGCAGACACCAATCACATCACCCCTGTTGCTTCCACTTCTAAATTTAACCCATAGACTCTCAACAGTCTTTTCTTCCTCTAAATACTGGAGCTCCGAGCAATCATACTGCTCTCTTACATACAGTGCAACTCCTCCTCCTTTTCTCCCCCGCCTGTTCTTCCTGAACAGTTTATACCCTTCCATGATGGTGCTCCAGTCATGGGAGTCATCCCACCAAATCTCCATTATTCTAATCAAATCATAGTTCTTTGCCTGGGCCAGGGCTTCTAATTCTTCCGGTTTGTTTCCCAAACTTCTTGCATTTGTGTACAAACACCTTAGATAGCCAGTTGATTGCCCTACCTTTTCCATTCGAGTCAGGGGTCCTCCTTTGTTGCTCATTCCTCCTTGTGTTTCTTCCTCATATCCAACTTCCTCACTTACCTCAGGGCTTTGGTCACCATCCCCCAACAAACTTAGTTTAAAGCCCTCCTCACTAGGTTTGCAAGCCTGCCCGCGAAGATACTCTTTCCTCTCTTGGTTAGGTGGATCCCATCTCTTCCTAACAATCCTTGTGCCTGGAACAGAGTCCCGTGGTTGAAGAAACCAAAGCCCTCTCTTCGACACCACCTGTGCAACCACGCATTTACTTTCTCAATTCAATGATCCTACCCGGACCTTTTCCTTCAACTGGAAGGATGGATGAGAACACCACTTGCACTTCAAATTCCTTGATCCTTCTTCCCAGCGCTACATAATCTGTTGTGACCCACTCAAGGTCATTCTTGGCCATATCATTAGTTCTTACATGGAGAAGCAGGAAGGGGGAGCAAAAGGAAGGTTTAATCACTTTTGGAAGATTCTTGATCACATCCTGAATGCAAGCTCCTCGTAAACAGCACACTTCTCAAGATTGCAGGTCTGGACGGCAAATGGATGACTCAGTCCCTCTTAGGAGGGAGTCCCTGACCACCACTACCCGTCTTCTTCTCTTGGGGGTGATTGTCGTGGAACCGCCATCCCTAGGATTATGCATCCCATGCCTTCCGGTAGATGGTTTTCCCTTCTGATTTCTTCCATGAGAGGTCCCTGCCACAGCATTCCCCACCGCAGTACCTGTGGAGAAAGCCTGAAAGTGGTTACTTATCTCTACATGAATGGGGGATACCTGAGTTGGCCGCCGCCTTCTTCTAGAGGTTACATGCTTCCAGTTTTCTTCCTTGTCTTGTACTGCCCTGACTGGCTCTTCAGCCTGCTGTTCCTGCAGGATTAAACGCTGCCTTCTATTGAGGAAGTCTTCATCCTCTCTGATGAAACATAGGATCAATACTTGATACCTCAAGGCACAGCAGGAACTGTGGAACGCAATCAGCAGGTTACACTCGGACTCAGGGTTTGCCTCAGATCTGACTCCAGTTGCCATTTTATTTAGCAGAAAATACCACACACACTGTTGGGAACTCTTGTGATGTTACCACAAGCAGCCTGCTCTTTGGCTAGATGGACCTTTGGTCTGACCCGGTACGGCCGTTCTTATGTTCTTATGTTCTTATGTTCTCTTTAGTGTTGTTTTTTTAAAGGCCCAGCCCCTGGAGTCCTGTGATGACATGAGGCTCTCAAAGTTGGGATGTACCTGAAGGTAATGTAAGCAGAGCTACAGCAGGCAGTGTTGTGAAAAAGCACTTGGCTGCCAGGCCTGGCTATGCTGATCTCACCCCCAGTGTGGTCACAGCTATCAGGGCAAGAATAAGGATGCATGAGAACTGGAAAAAGTTCAGAAAAGGGCAACAGAAATGATGAGGGTTATGGAACAGCTTCCATAGAGGCGAGATTAATATGAGTGGGATGTCTCAGCTTGGGAAAGAGAACATAAGAACATAAGAATGGCCATACTGGGTCAGATCAAAGGTCCATCTAGCCCAGTATCCTGTCTGCTGACAGTGGCCTATGCCAGGTGCCCCAGATGGAGTGAACTGATCAGGCGATCTCTCTCCTGACATCCATCTCCACCCTCTGACAAACAGAGGCTAGGGACACCATTTCTTACCCATCCTGGCTAATAGCCATTAATGGACTTAACCTCCATGAATTTATCTAGCTCTTTTTTAAACCCCGTTAGAGTCCTAGCCTTCACAACCTCCTCAGGCAAAGAGTTCCACAGGTTGACTGTGTGCTGTGTGAAGAACTTCCTTTTATTTGTTTTAAACCTGCTGCCCATTAATTTCATTTGGAGGCCCCTAGTTCTTATATTATGGTGTAATGGCTCCTTCCCCACTTTGGCATGATAAATGCAGGAGTGGGGGCCAGCAAAAGTACCCCAAAATCTTATCTACCAGGCTTTGGTATAAAGCTTCCCCCCAAAATCTTAACAATCTAGATTTTGGGGATAAAATCCTGCTGCTGCCACCCAAGTACTGATAAGAAAATCAGGGGAGAGATCACTTGGGAAATCTCACCCCTAAAGTACAAACCAGGAGACAAAAATTAACCAATGCCAGGTTAAGAAAAGAAAAGAACTTTTATTATCAGTACAATATTCCTGTTACAAGCATAATGACTAGATGGAAACGTAACAAAGTAATATACTCATGGAGGAGAAACCCACCATGGGCGAGGAGCTTAGTTACAAAGGAAAGGAAAACCCATTTCTAAATGCACAGACATCAGATCCCATTTCCCAAACCATAAAACAATAAAACCTAATGGATTTATCTAAACCAGTGGTCCCCAACTTTTTGTGGCCAATAGCACATACATGTTTTCAGAAGAGTGTGGCGGGCGTCAACAATTTTTCAAGGCTTATTTTGTATTTTTACATTAAATAATATGAAAAACATCATATTTAATAAGACATAATATATGAATCCATAAGATAAAATAGGTAATTTTACATGTAAAAGGTATTAATTAAATTATTCGGCAATTATTCAGCCCCCCCTTTGGAGAAAAAAATAGAAAAAAGGTGTCAAATGCTCAAATTGAAGGCTATTTTCATATTAAATGTGAATTGGGTAAATTTGATAGAAACTTAATTTAGTTGGATAATTTTTATTTTAATTATATGGTAATTCATTTTTAAACAAAATTCTGCATTAATAAAAAGGGGGGATGTCCAAATGCTGAGCCAAAAAAGCACCCCCCCCAAAAAAAATCATGGCACCTTTAAATCTCACGCTCCCCATCCCCACCATGTCCCCATCATCTGCTGCCATGTCTCCTCCCCTTGCTCCATCAGCTCCCCTGGTGCCTGCTGCCCCCCCAACCTCTCACCCTCCTCTGCTGTCCTGACTCCTGCCCTTCTCACTGCCCTCAGCCCTCCTGAGATCTTCCCCCCTCCACCAGCCCTTCTCTCCCCTCTGTGCCCACTCCTCCAGTAGCCCCACTCTGATCATGTGAGCTACCCCCTCTCCTAACACCTCCCTCTACACACCTACCCTGCCTCTCTCCTCTGGTGCTGGTCCCTCCCCTGAAGGTGTCTTCCCTTCTGCTTCACCCCCAGAATTCCCTGGCACCTGCACCTTCCCTTACCCCTGCACCCTCCTGGTGCCTCCCCCCTTCCCTCACTGCCCCTTTGCCCTCTTTTTCCCTGATGCCCACCTCCTCACCACCCTCTGCCCCCGTTCCCCTCATGCCCCTGTGCCCTCACACATGATTTGCTCCATCCCCGCCTTCCTCATGCCCACCCCTTCTTTCAAGCCTTCTCCCAGCACCTCCCCTCCCCCCTCTAGCCCCCAATGTCCTTACCCTCTCCTCTCCCAGCATCACCCTGTCCACCCTCCCACTGACACTTCCCCTCCTGCCCTTTTCCTCATTGTCTCCACTTGGCCCCCTGGCATTTGTCTCTCCTCCACGCTGACCCTTGGTGCCTTCCCCTTTCTTCTCCTGACCTGCCCCCCTCCCCGCAGCACAAGCCCCTTCCTCTCCCACCCCTTCCCCCTATTTTTCCCGCACCCCCACCTTCTGCCTTCCAATTTGAGTCTGTGATTGGGCCTGGCCCCAGCTGCTTCTGTGACCCCAGACCACGTGTCGGGCCTGGAGCTGGGCTGCACGGTTTTAAAATGTAAAGTCCCAGGCCATGACGTCACAGCACGCCGGGCGTCTCCCCTCTCAGCTGTTGCGCGGGCCTTCGAACATGCCGCACATGTGCTCCCTTGGATGTCTTGCAAATCAGCGTCTCACCTCTCGGCTTTTGCATGGTGGCATGCGCTTCCTCTGATCGTCTCACGCACCCCCTGGGGTGCGCGCACCCCACTTTGGAGACCACTGTTTTAAAACACCGGTGCGGGAACACATAAATGCCCCAGTGGGCACCATGGCACCCACGGGCACCACATTGGGAACCCCCGATCTAAACTTTACCCTACTTACAGAAGAATAAAGAGTCTATTCTTGGAGGGAGACATTCTGTCTGTCTCCCTCAGTAGATGGAGAGAAACTGCCTAGGAGCAAAGGAGGGAGAAACCAAACAGTCATTTGTCCTAGTTTGAAATTCCAACCTACATTCCTATTGGCTGAATCTACCTGACTTATGTAAAGTTAACCCCTTAGTTCCTAGGCTGCTGGCTAACCCTCATGATCATGACATATGGGATAAGAGACAACTAAGTGTCTAGAAAATCAGGACCGGTGTGGAGAAAGTGAATAAGGACGTGTTCTTTATTCCTTCTCATAACACAGAACTAGGAGGTCACACAATGAAATTAATAGGCATCAGGTATAGAACAAACAAAGGGAAGGATTGTTCACACAACACACATTCAACTTGTGGATCTCCCTACCAGAGGACACTGGGAAAGCCAAAACTATAACACCATTCAAAACAGGGCTGGATACATTCATGGCGGTTAGGTCCATCAATGGCTCTTAGCCAGGATGAGCAGGGATGGTGTCTCTATCCTCTGTCTGCCAGATGCTTTGAATAGGTGATGGGGATGGATCACTTGATGGTTCCCTCTTGGACAGGGCACTGGGCTAGAAGGACCTTTGTTCTGACCCTGTCTGGTCATTCCGATGTTCTTAGATGACTAGAGAAAGAGAAACCCGACCTTATGAGAGGAGACTCAAGAATTTGGCTTGTTTCCCCAGGCCAAAGTGGGGAGGGTGATGTGATGGCTCTCTGTAGCTACCAGGGAGGGAGAGGAGATATTTAAGTTAAGTGCTAGGGTTGTCACAAGAATAAACTGACCATGAAAGAGTTAGACTTGAAAAAATTAGACAAAGGATTCTAATCGTCAGAGGCCTGAAGTTCTGGAGTAATGGCAGTGGTGTGGGGGTGGCCTAACTAGGTTCAATTCCGAGCTTGACAAGTTTACAGAGGGGCTGGTTTGATGAGGCTGCCCACAATGGCCTGTAGCTGATCTGCAGCTGCTAGTGGCAAATATCCCCAGGGGCTGGTGATGGGCTTCTCTGTGGGAAGGGCTCGGAGTTACTAAAGAGAATTCTTTCCTGGGTATTTTGCTGATGGGTCTTGCCGAAACAGTCCTGGTCTAACTGAGTCCATGTTTGGCAGTGAGAAGGAATTTTCCCATGCGTCAGATTTGCAGAGACCTTGGCAGTGGGTGCAGGGGAAGGTTGGACTCAAATGCATGGAGAATGAGCGGGATGCTTGGCATAATCCTGATATCGGGGGGATCTACATCCAACTGACCCATCAGTGTTCAGTCCGTGTCTTGTAGCGTAATCGCCATGTTGTGGAAAGGGTTGGAGAGGGAGGCAGGTACCGGAAGGTCTCATGCAGCTGTAGCATTTTTGGCAGTGATAGTTCTTCCGTGGGTTATTTGCTGTTCTTGCAGAGGCCTGCTGTAGGCAACTGGAGCCACTCTGGAGCTCCAGCTAGATGAGGAGCATGTGCCTGAAGTGAGTCCGAGTCACCTGTTGCTCCAGTTGACAGTGGAGCTGAGGAGCGCTCTCATGACGGTGTAGGAGCTGGTGAGTGTTTTGTGAAGTTATCTTCAGCCAGTGTCTGTGCAGAGAGATGTTTGTGATTTCCATGGAATCAGGGGCAGCCCGTGAGCCTAGGCAGACTCGGCGGTCACCTAGGGCGCCGCCGGCCTGGGGCGCCCGATGATGACGTCATGGGGCGCCCGGGCGCCTGATGATTACGTCATGGCCATTGACGGCCGTGCAGGCGGGGGTGCCGATCGCGCCTTCCACCTGGGGTGCCAGCTGCCGCAGCTGGCCTCAAGCTGCTCCTGCATGGGATAGGTCCTGGGGAAGGCAGAGCTCTGCCTATGGCTGGTAATTGTCTGGGATTGTCCTTTCCTCCCCATAACTAGCTGCACGTGGATCACTGTCCTTCACATAGAGAGATGCTCTGTAGTTTGTAGTCCCTCCCTCTCTCCACATCACTGTATTTGATCACTGGGCATCATCACATTGAGCATGGAACTGGAGAACAATCATCACTTCCGTTAGAGGATCAGAGTATTTTGGGTAGGAGGTGGCTATAGTGGATTGCAGGTGTGGTGCGATGGGAGGGCTGTAGTTTCTTATAAATGAAAAACATTTTAGGTCCTGGATAGGCTGGAGAGGAATAAAGAAGGGGTCTCCAGTGAACAGCAGTTAGGTGATGCATATGTTTATGTCTGTGTTGGAACCACCAGTGTTGGCCACTATTACAAGTGAGTTTACAAGTCTTCTCTCATTCTCTTTTCAGTTCTCAATGGGATTGGATTCATGAAAGAATGTCCGACATGTGGCAGAGACTAAAGAAGAGGCAGCTGCCCTGAGCCCATTACTAGGGATGGAAGCCAGATAGCACTAGGCAGATTAAGAGCAAATGAAAATTTGCAGTCCTCCCTCAGTACTTAGCTTATTCTGAAATAAGTGTGAGGTGTAGACATTATTCCAAAAGAACTTTACAAGATTCAAGGTATAACTCCCTGTGACGGACCGGCCAGGTCTGGGCACCACTGAGGGTGTCAGCTCAGGGCGAATTGCTCAAAACCAGGGCTACTTACAGCCCTCAGCTGGAGACCTTTCCCAAATAGGCCACAAACCAGTCACACTGAGTGCTTCAGCTGCCAATCCAGCCAGCAGGAAGCCTCATGAGCAAAACCCCTCAGACACCCCAGCTCTCCCTGTGCCACCATCAGCTCTGGGCCTACACACAGGTGAGAGGTTATAGAATCCATTCTCACCTACCCTGAACAGATCCTTCCGGTCCCAAAGAACCAGCCACAGATCTCTGGTCAATTTATACTTTAGATCTTACCCACAAGATCACGCTGGGCCAATCCTTTCAAGTCTAAAATCTAAAGGTTTATTAATAAAAGAAAGAAAAGGTTCAGAGTAAGGTTGTTAAGGAGAATACATTACATACACCAATCACCAAGTTCTTGATGCAGGCTCTTAGCAGAGATGTTACAAGCTGCTATCTTAAAAGTCTCTGGTGTACATCCTATGTCAGGATGGGTCAGCAATCCTTCCCAGCTCTCTGTCCCTCGTAAGGCTGCATCTGGGATCAGTAGCAAGATTGAAGACAAGATGGAGACCGCCTCATGGCATTTTATATCCATTTCTGGTGTCTCCCAAGCTGGAGCTGGTCACATGGTCAAGTGACTTCTCTGTGTTTCACATGCCAGCAGCCATTATGCCCTGGCTGGTTTGTAGGTTTCCAGACGCATTCCTCAGGTGTGTATTGGCCACCCTGAGAGCCATTGCTCCTGGAGCTGTGCTAATTAGCATAGTCATTCACTGGACATTCCTTCCTCATGACAGGCAGTCCAGGCCCATTGCTCAATCTCAGGCAGAGAACATTCACAGTGTCAGCACAGAGGCCATATTCATAACTCCACATACAGACATCACACAAGTACATGAGTAGCATACACAGAATCAATAGAACGTAACCTTTTGTTTCACACCTCACATGGCCCACTTTGTACAGACTTTGGGGCAAACACCCCCCTCCCCATGGGCACAGCAGTGATCTGTCTGCTCACTTTAGAATCCAATAACGTGACACTCCCAAAATAACTATTTCAAAATAGAACATCCACTCTACAGGGAAGCCTTGAACTTAATCTGCAGCCGGCTCCCCTAATGTGGACATGCTACCTTGATTTAGAGCTCCAGGAAGCACTGGAGAATAATTACTTTGAATGGCCCTAGGAAGGAGATATTTTGAATTTGAAATTGATATTATTCCTCATGAAATGAAGGTTTATTATTCCAGAATAAGAAGCCTGTTATTTCAAAATAATTTTGAAATAACAGGCTTGCTGTGTGAATATTCACCTTGCTATTTTGAAAGAACGCTGTAGTGTAGATGTGTCAGGAAGCACTGGGGAATAATTAATTTGAATGACTCTGGGGAGTAGTTATTTCAAAATTGTTGTTTTGAAATAGCTTTAGGCTATGTCTAGACTGGCGCGATCTTGCGCCAGAGCTATGCAAATGAGGCTCAGCGTGGAATATCGCCGAGCCTCATTTGCATAACTAATGAGCCGCCATTTTTGCGGAAGAGGCTCTTGCACAAGACGGAGCTGTCTACACTGCCCCGTCTTGCGCAAGAAAAACCCTCTTGCGCAAAGCCATTATGCCTGAAAATAATCAGCATAACGGCTTTGCGCAAGAGGGTTTTTCTTGCGCAAGAAGGGGCAGTGTAGACAGCTCCGTCTTGCGCAAGAGCCTCTTCCGCAAAAATGGCGGCTCATTAGTTATGCAAATGAGGCTCGGCGATATTCCACGCTGATCCTCATTTGCATAGCTCTGGCACAAGATCGCGCCAGTCTAGACACAGCCTTAGTGTATATGCTCAGCTGTTCTTTTTTTGAAATGAGGGTTATTCCTCATCACAAGCAGGGGTTATTAGACAATCTTTCTATTAAGCTGTCACCGTTCTTGTCTGTCTGTCTCACGAGATTTTCAACTTGCCCCGCCTGCGCACGTGCCAGCTGCTCCTGCCAACTCCTGCAGGCATGCTCTGCCCCTGGCTCCTTCTGTGGCCAATGAGGGAGGCCACCCCTGCCAGCTCCGACCTCCCTCTAGCAAGTTGCCGAGGAGGCAGGCCACTCCTGCTAGCTCAGGCTCCCAGCACCCCCTGGCAGGCCGCCCCCCTTCCCAGCTGCCCCCCCAGCAGGCTGCCAATGCTGCAGCCCACCCCCGTCAGCTCCGGCTCCCGGCCCCCCCGCCACCAGGCCACCTCCGCTTGCTCCTCCAGGTGGCCTGCCTGTCTTTGTGCTGGCAGCTCTGGCTTCCAGCCCCCCCTGGCAAGCCACCAACGAGGCAGGCTGTCTCCGCCTGCTCCATCTCCCCGTCCCGCGGCAGCCTCCCAAGACTGGGGGGGGGAGGGGGGTGGCAGCAGTCACAGAGCCAGAAAGGCAACTGCCCCAGAGTTGGGGGGAGGGCAGCATCCCCAGAGTGTGTGTATGGGGGGGGGGCAGCAATCCCACAGGGTGAGTGGAGGGGAAAGACCAAAAAGACTATATAAAAAACTTTTTAAAAAGACAGTCTTTCTAAAAGCGCACCAAAAGAGTAAAAATAAAGTTTTCAGATACCAATTTAGGAGAAAGATTGGATGACTACCAGTTAGCAACTACCTTGATGCATACTTAGCCATCCAATCTTTCTTCTAAATTGGTATATGAAAACTTTATTTTTACTCTTTTGATGCACTTTTAGAAAGATTGTCTTTTTAAAAAGTGTTTTTTTCTTCAAAGTAACTGCCCAGTGTAGAAATGCCCTAACAAAGCAAAAGTGACACTTGGTGGCCACTTTTGGTAGTGCATGCACAATTTTGTAATGCAGCAACTGTGACATTTGGAGGCCATTCTCTGATAGACAGTGTAGAAACCATTTCATATTTAGCTAGAAGCCATTCTGTATAACAAAAGCCATTTCAGTTTCTTGTGTCTGCACGTATACTAGAGGGAGTGAACTGGCCTTCACCGAGGTAGGGAGAGGCCAGAGGGATGCGCTGTTGGAATGTGTTAATGAACTATTTTGAGCTGAAGCTCGAACTCCCTCTAAACCTGTTTCTTTCTTTGCTGATACTAATTCCTCTCTGAAGTTCGTTTTGATTTCTTGCCCTGATGTCAGACTTGTTTGGTTAAGGGTATAAAATACTAGGATTGATTGTATTAGCCAGCCTTACTGGGCCTGGCTTTGCTGGGACCACGTTTGGCTCATGCTGTGCTTTATTAATTAATAAAGCTGTTTGTTAGCTGCCTAAACAGAGAGGAGCGTTTTTGCTTCGACAACAGGTACAAGTCTCTAATAGGGCACGTCTACACTGCATGCTTATTTTGAAACTAGCCAATTAGCCCGTCATAAGATGGGATTTTCAGGTCTCTCCTCCACGCCGGTCTTCTCTCCTGAGCCGCCGGTCTCTCGCTCCATCTCTCTCTCTCTCTCTCCTCTTCCTACTGCCTCCCCCTCTCTCTCCCAGCTCTCCTCCGCCTTCTGCCTCTCTCTCCGTCTCTCTCTTTCTCTTCTCCCCCTCCTGCCTCTCACTCTCCCTTTCTCTTCTCCTCCTCCTCCTGCCTCTCACTCTCTCTCTGCTCCGTCTCTCTCTTTCTCTTCTCCCCCTCCTGCCTCTCACCTCCCACACACAAATGTACAAAACACTGACTGGCACAAGCAGTGTATTGTGGACGTGCACAGGGCTCTCATCAGGTGCTCACCGCTCCTGTTGCCACTGTCAAAACGTTACACCATGCAACCTTGACTTATCAGAAAGTGCTCTGGTGCCCCAGTGCGGCTATCACCCGCCATGGTGGTTGTCAACATGTTACTGTGGCGGGGCAGTGGTGGGGTGTGGGGGAGGAGGGGACAGAGCAGGCATCTCTATGGAAGGTACTATGATTGGGGGTTATTTTTAGGAAGCTGGGGAGCTTGAGGTGCCATTGTGTTTGGGGGATGTGGCTGTGGGGTAAGGCAGTGGGATGTCACAAGACTGTGCGTGTGTGCACCATGGGGCCTGCCTCTGCGCTGGCCGGGGTGCTGTGTGGCCGAGGCACGTGTGGTCCTTCGTGGGCTGGGGCTGCCTTGCAGGCCCGGGGCTCTGGTTCAGAGGGCGAGGGGGGCAGTGACTCACTGGCAGCCTCCACTCTTTCTGTGCTACGGGCAGTGTGTTGGCATGGCCCCGCAGTGTGCGTGTATATGGTGGCCCCGCCCTCAGCATGGCCCTGCCCATCACTTTATTTTTCAGCATCACCCCGCCCATGACTTTATTTTTCAGCGTCACAGACGCTTCCTCCCCGCAGCGGCCCGGCTGAGCGGTGCAGAACTCAGCTGAGTGCCATGGCAGGAGGCGAAGGGGGGGGGGGGCGGTGACGTACACGGCCGGGCCCTGTCCTCTGGCCGTGTACGTCACCGCCCCACCCCCCCTTCAGCTCCCGCCGTGGCACTCAGCTGAGTTCTGCACCGCTCAGCTGGGCCGCCGCATGGGAACCCGTGGCGCTTGGCTGAGTTCTGTGCTGCTCAGCCAGGTTGCTGCGGGGGAGCAAACGGCCGCTTGGGCTCCCCCGCTGTGGCCCGGCTGAGCGGCGCAGAAGTCAGCCGAGCGCCACGGCAGGAGGTGAAGGGGGGGCGGGGCGGTGATGTATGCGGCCGGGACCCACCCTCTGGCCGTGTACATCACTGCCCCGCCCCCCTTCGCTTCCCGCCATGGCGCTCGGCTGACTTCTGCGCTGCTCAGCCGGGCCGCCACGGGGGAGCAAGCACGGATCCCAAACAGCCGCTTGCGCCGCTTGCTCCCCCGTGGTGGCCTGGCTGAGCAGCGCAGAAGTCAGCCAAGCGCCACGGCGGGAGGCAACAGCGCCCCCCCAGAGGCAATACGTAACACTACAGTGTTACAGAGTCACAGACATTGGGCTACTATATATATGACTAGCCAATAGCCCGTCATAGAATGGGATTTTTCGGGTCGCTCCTCCACGTCCGTCTCTCTCTCTCTCTCTCTCTCTCTCTCTCTCTCTCTCCTCCTCCTCCTGCCTCCCCCCTCTCTCTCTCAGCTCGCCTCCACCTCCTGCCTCTCTCTCCTTCTCTCTTTCTCTTCACCTTCCCCTCCCGCTGTGGCGCTCGGCTGAGTTCTGCGCCACTCAGCCGGGCCGCTGCAGGGGAGCAAGCAGCGCAAGCAGCCGTTTGGGCCCCGCGCTCCCCATGCAGCATGGGAGTGCTGCAAGGGGAGCATGGGGCCCAAACGGCTGCTTGCGCCGCTTGCTCCCCTGCAGCGGCCCGGCTGAGCGGCACAGAACTCAGCCAAGTGCCACCGTGTGAGGCAACAGCGCCCCCCCCCCCCCAGGCGACTTGTAACACTACAGCGTTACAGAGTCACAGACATTGGGCTACTATATATATAATAAGCAATTTTGGAATTTTTTCCAAAATTGCTTATTTCAAAATAGTGCATCTACACACAAAGAGCGCATTGAAATAGCACTTAGCTATTTAGAAATAGTGTCCATGCTGTTTGGATGCTGAATCGCATTTAAGGGCACCTGGAACCACTTCAGGCAGGGCATCGGGTCAACAGTTACTTCCGGGAACTGCTGCTTGAGGGCATTTGAGACTCGTGCTTACAGGGACCCCCCCGTCCAGCCATTTCTCAGGTTCTTCTCCTTTGCCTACTTCCTTAAGGGACAGCAGAGCCTTTGCTGTGACTGCTGTGGTTGCCCTTGCAGACACCTCAGCTTGCCAGCCATGGAGCTGGAGCTGCTTCTGGGCACTTGATAGCTCTCATCTGTTGTGCTACAGTTTCTGCAGGCTGCCCTCCTGGCCCTGCGGGAACGCATCCACCAGCTGACTGAGGAGACCCTCACCATCTGTCTGGCAGCACAGCTCTTCCAGCTGCATTCCACTGTGCACTGCTGCTTCTGGCGGCTCGACACCAGTTCTGACTGGTGGGACTGTTACCCACACAAATTTCTCTATCCCTTCCACACTGTAAGGACACACACCTTTACCCAGTTCCTAGGGCTCAAGGTGCAACCCTTTTAATTTATACACCCACCCTTTCCCAATTCCTAGGTCTCAGGGTGTAAGTTCCCACGGGCTGGCAGGATCTTTAGCCACTGAAAGAGCCTCACACAGTAATATCCTTATCCTCTATTTATTGACAAGTCCCAAACAAGCAGAATACACATGCTAAGCACAGTGTCATGCTCACCAATCTGGGTGCAGGCAGACTTCCCCTGTTGGCCAGGCAATATCAGTCTCTCTGGTCTTAGGCTGTGTCTCGGAGGTGTTCTTCTTTCCAAGTCTTCCCCCGCCTCCTGGTCTTCTTCCAGCCTTTTCTTCCTTCTTTACTTCTGATCTTCTTCTTCTTCTCCTTCTTGAACCCCAGTTTATATAATGAAGCCTGAGTCTGGCTTAGCTATACCTTAATCAATTATTTTAGTATAATTTTACTAACCAATCATAACAACATTACCTAATCAATCATACCCCACCACCTTAATTGATTTACACCTAGCAAAATTAATTATCCAGCAGACAGAAACAGGTACAAACCAGACGGAGCTCACATGGTCAAACAACAGGAGAGTGTAATGACAATGAGCCACAACATTCTCTATTGATAAGCAGTTTCTTGCCAGACAGAATGGTGTTACTTAAGTTTTCTTTACCCATCTTGGGATCTGTTTCTTTATCTGGTGACCATGGGGGAGCGATCAGGGCAAAGTCCCCTCCTCACAGCCTGGTGTGACACTTTTTAATACATGGTAGATGGAACTATGAGTATGTGACTCCAGGCCTTACAGTAATGGTTGCTGCTCTTCAGTCTGGCTGCAGAAAGCGGCTTTGGTTCAGGTCTAGCATAAGCCGTCCCACATGGCTACAGAAAAGCCATATTGTTACAGGACCGGCTCGTCATGGAGCAGTGGGATGACCAGCAGTGGCTCCAGAATTTCCGCATGTGGAAGGAGACCTTTCTGGAACCGTGTGCCTGGCTCACCCCTGCCCTCATGCGATGGGACACACACATGCAACCCACCATCCCCCTGAGAAATGGGTTACTGTTGCTGTGTGGAAGCTCACCATGCTGGACAGCTCCCGATCCATCAGGAACCAGTTTGGCATGGGGAAGTTGACCATCGGGGCCCTCATCATGCACCCTTGAGCTAAAGTCCCAGGGTGAAGTGGGGTGTGAAGTGTTGGAATGGGGAACCCTAGGAAAAAGGGGGGTTGGGGGTGGGGGGGGGCAAGCCCCTTTCCTGGGCGGTTTTTCAGTCCTGCCCTCACACAGCCCTGCCAGGGGATGGCCTAGATAGGGGATGACTCCTTGTTTATATGGGCTCAGGGACCTCTTGAGGGCTCTGGCACCCCAATGATTCTCTGTTAGTTGGTCTCCTTCTACAGGTGGTGCAGGTGATCAACACCATCCTGCTGCACGGGATCATCCACCTCAGTGACATGAACCCCATCATCACTGGCTTTGCCCCCAGTGGGCTTCCCCAACTGTGGTGGGGGGGTTATTGACGGCACCCATGTCCCCATCTGGGCCCCTGACCACTGGGCATCTACGTATATAAACTACAAGGGGTACTTCTCCATGGTCGTGCAGGCCCTCATCGACTACTGTGGGCAGTTTACTGACATTTTCTTCAGCTGGTCAGGGAAGGCGCACGATACCCATGTCTTCTGCAATTCCAGCATCTTCCAGAAGCTGGAAATACTTTGACGCTCCGGTTCGGGCAAAAGGGCCAGTGTAGACAGCTCAGTTTTGTTTTGCGCAAAAAAGCCCCGATGGCTAAAATGGCGCAAAAGCGTCCACGACAATCTAGACGCTCTCTTGCGCAAATACTTTTAACGGAAAACTTTTCTGTTAAAAGCATTTGCGCAAATTCATGTCAGTCTAGATGCAGCCCATCAGTGAGATGTGATTTGTACCTGTATATAAGTTGGTGTCTTGGGGGGACAGTCTTTGCATGACCTAGGGGGAAGTGGCAATTTCCCACTGATTGAGTCATTCCAATGCTATGGGGTACATATGCGTAGTGGTTCAGTAGAGTCTCCTGACAATGCTTACTGTACGGCGCTTAGCAATAAGCCTGTTCTGGCACTGTTGATCCTTACCTGGTTTGTGGTCTTTGGGGGCTCTCTCAGGGTCTGCTGTGGAGACTAAGTGCACAAGTCGACACAGCACACACAAGCAGCCTTCTGGTTATCATCATCAGTGGAGCCAGAGACCTATGATGACACCTTGGCAGTAAATCCCGACCACCTCCTAAATAATGGCAGGGGTCAAAGTGACTGGGGAGAGAACCTGGGAGAGGAGTGTGGGGGAAGGGAGGGGGATGAGAACCTCTGAGGGTGGAAGAGGGATGAGGAGAATCTCAGGGCTGGGAGTGGCATTGGTTCCACCACATCGTGTTCAGGGACCTCGGTGACCATGGTGGGTGGAGACTAAGGGGAGAAGCAGGAGGTGGAGCTGGAACAGGGTCAGGCATGGGAAGTGGGGCGGGACCAGGAGCTGGAGCTGGGGCAGGAGTGGCAGCAGGAGCAGGAGCTGGCTCCATGCCAGTGAGAAGAGACTGGATGTTCACACACATGGTGTGGCCCTGCTGCAGCAACTCCCTCCAGGTCTCTTTCCACAATTGTATGTCCTCCCAGAGCCTCTAGTCTAGCATCTCATGGAGGGCCCGGAGCATACAGACGTGTTCCCTCTACAGTCTCCAGCCCATGCGGGTCCCCCGGTGTCAGGTGAGTGCTCCAAGAGTGTCGCCCACCCCTCTCTCACAGCTGGTCTGGCTGTGGAGAATAAAGAGAGCTGGTCAGTCATTCCTGGAGACTGTCCCTGAAGCCTTGCCCTCATCTGTGAGCCAAGACCAACAGGTCTTGGTTCAGATGAAGGTGATGTACTGGGAGCAAGGCCACCTATGGCCTGAACAGCGGGCCCTTTCCTACAGAGGTCCAGATGTCCCTAGGAGAGCAGCCTCACCACCCCGTCCCAAGGACAAGCAGGCATGGGAAGTTGCCAGCCACATCAGGATCCTACGGACAGGAGGGGGCCTCGAGCCACCTGGGCTTGCCTCAGTACCATGCACATGTTGAGTCCGGAAGTGGTGGCATTTCCAGATGCGAGAACTTGTGTCCTTGGCTGCTGGAGGAGATGGGGTCAGCGTGTAGGGAGGAACGGTGTGTGCGTGAGCGGCAGATGCTCCTCACCTGGCAGCGCTGTCCCCGGGAGCAGGTGCTGCCTCGAGCGTGCAGGCATGCCTATGTGCCTATGTGCAGCACTCCTGAGTGCGTGTGTGTGTCCATATCCCCAGCCTCCTCCTAGTGGTGGCTCTGTGGGAGGGTGTCCCACCTGGATGTCATAAGTGTGGCCATCCTCCCCAGACTCATAGACTCATAGACTCATAGACTTTAAGGTCAGAAGGGACCATTATGATCATCTAGTCTGACCCCCCGCACAATGCAGGCCGCAGAATTTCACCCACCCACTCCTAGAATAATCCTCACCCCTATCTCTCAGATATTGAAGCCTTCAAATAGTTTGAAGACCCCAAGATGCAGAGAATCCTCCAGCTGTGATCTGTACCCCATGCTACAGAGGAAGGCGAAAAACCTCCAGGGCCTCTGCCAATCTACCCTGGAGGAAAATTCCTTCCCGACCCCAAATATGGCGATCAGCTAAACCCTGAGCATGTGGGCAAGACTCCCCAGCCAGACACCCAGAAAGTTCTCTATAGTAACCCCTATCATCCCTCCATTGACCTATTTACCACTGATAATGACTAGTCAATTAGTTACCAAGACCATGTTATCTTGTCAAACCATCCCCTTCATAAACCCATCTAGTTTAATTTTGAAGCCAGGTAGATCTTTTGCCCCCACTACTTCCCTTGGAAGGCCATTCCAGAACCTCACTCCTCTAATGGTTAGAAACCTTCGTCTAATCTCAAGTCTAAACTTCCTACTAGCCAGCTTATATCCATTTGTTCTTGTGTCCACATTGGTATTAAGCTTAAATAATTCCTCTCCCTCCCTAGTATTTATCCCTCTAATATATTTAAAGAGTGCAATCAAATCCCCCCTCAGCCTTCTTTTGGTTAAGGTAAACAAGCCAAGCTCCCTGAGTCTCCTTTCATAAGACAGGTTCTCCATTCCTCGAATCATCCTAGTGGCCCTTCTTTGTACCTGTTCTAATTTGAATTCATCCTTCTTAAACATGGGAGACCAGAACTGCACACAGTATTCCAAATGAGGTCTCACCAATGCCTTGTATAATGGCACTAACACCTCCTTATCCCTACTGGAAATACCTCGCCTAATACATCCCAAGACCATATTAGCCTTTTTCACAGCCATGTCACAGTGGCGGCTCATAGTCATCCTATAATCAACCAGGACTCCGAGGTCCTTCTCCTCCTCCGTTACTTCCAACTGATGTGTCCCCAGCTTATAACTAAAATTCTTGTTATTAATCCCTAAATGCATAACCTTACACTTCTCACTGTTAAATTTCATCCTGTTGCTATCACTCCAATTTACAAGCAAGAGCCCACGGTGCTCTGGTTCAGTCTCCTTGGGCAGCGTGGCCCAGACTAGTGCTGCACATGTATCCATGTGCATGGACTGCAACGAGATCACCAGGCCGAGAAGGCCACATGAAGAGCACGCCCCAGCCGCTCGACACCCACCACCACCACCACCCTGTCTCTGTCAGGTACCTCAGGTCATTCACCTGATGTTCCCTCCTCAGCCTCAGAGGATGCCTGGGACACATCCAGGCTGTGGGGTACTGGCTCTAGGGTCAGCGTGGTGACAGTGCTGGCCGCATTGGGGTCCTCCTCCTCCTCCGCTGAACGACCGGCTCTGCCCCCAGGCAGAAGATGACGGGTGTCTCCAGCCCTGGCTCAACCACTAGGGGTGAGAAAGCAACTGCACCTCCCCCCAGGATGGGGGTGCAGGTCTTGAAAATAGGGGCAGGCGTGCTGTTCTGCCCCAGAATGGGAGCTGCCCTCCCTGGCCCTGGCATATGCCTGTCAGAGTTTTTTAACGTTCATCTGGATCTGGATGTGGGCCATGGTGGCCAGGCTGTTGGCCATGTGGCCATAGATTTTGGCTTTGCGCTGTCTGGTGTGGAGATCCTGGAGGCTTTCTTCTTCGCCCCAAACCTCAACGAGGGCCAGTATCTCTACCCCAGACCAGGACTGCACATGCCTCTTGCAGTGCCTGTCAGGCTTCTGGGAGCCATTAGATTGCTCCCTGGCAGCAGGGAAGGGCTTTTGGGGGCCTCAGGGGTCACTCATGCGGGCCCAATGATGTACCATGGCAGCTGCAGAGTGGCTGAAGGCTGTGAGGATGAGCTTCCCTCCACAAGCTCTATAGTTCCTCTTCCCCTGCAGCCCTTAAAGCTGCAGCCACAGAGGAAAGAGTCCTGATGCATGTGGCCAGAGTGGCCAGCAGGGCACCTGTGGGATTTCCTAGAGGCCCCTTATTTCAAAATAACTCCAAGTGCTGTGTCTACACAGAACCTATTCCAATATAGTTATTTTTTGAATAGGCATTATTCCTCATGGAATGAGGTTTACAGAAGTTGAACTAGCTTATCTTATTTTGAATTATGGTGCAGTGTAGACACACCCTTAGGCCATCCATTATTTCAGAATTATTTCTAAATAACATTAGGGTGCATGTACACAGCATAGTTATTGCAAAATAACTATTTCCAAATAGCGTCAACATAACATACACAATTTGAACTATGCAAATTGCATATTTCATCATTTGGAGCTGTCTACATGATGCCACATTTCAAAATTAAGTGCTATTACAAAATGTCCCTTACTCCTCATAGAATGGGGATTACAGGGATGTCAGAATAACGAACTTGAACTAACATGCTTACTGTGAAGACACGGGACACTCCGGTACCCTGAAATAGGGTTGCAGTGTAAACTACGTCTACATTTGGAAATTATTTTGCAATATCTTATTTTGAAATATTTATTTTGGGGGTTATTCTTTCAAAATAGCATGTCCCCAATACAGGACCCACTAACCCTAAGCCTCAAAATGTGTCTAATGCAGGCTCCCTTAATGAAGACATGCTACCTTGACTCAAGTGCATATTGTAGCCACACCTTATTTCAGAAAACGCTATTTCAGAATAATTCCCAAAATTACTATTTCGAAATAGGACATTGACACTACAGGGCAGCCTTGAAATTGGTCAGCGGTAGGCTCCCCTAATGTGAATGTTGATTTTATCTTGATTTAGAGCCCCAGGAAGCACTGGAGAGTAATTACTTGGAGGTCGTCTACACTAGAAGGTTTTTGAGCAAAACCAGACTTTTTGCACAAAAACCAGCAGAGCGTCTACACCTCAAGTGCATTTTTGTGCAAGTAAATTGGCAGAAAAGAGGGCTTTTGCCGGTAGAGTTATTCCTCCCCATGAATAGGGTTAGGGTTAGGGTTTAGGGTTAGGGTTAAGGGTTTAGGGGTTAGGGTTAGGGTTAGGGTTAGGGTTAGGGTTAGGGTTTAGGGTTAGGGTCAGGGTCAGGGTCAGGGCCTTAGGGTTAGGGTCAGGGTCAGGGTCAGGGTTAGGGTTAGGGTTAGGGCCTTAGGGTTAGGGTTAGGGTCAGGGTCAGGATCAGGGTCAGGGTCAGGGGTTAGGGTTAGGGTTAGGGCCTTAGGGTTAGGGTCAGGGTCAGGGTCAGGGTCAGGGTCAGGGTTAGGGTTAGGGTTAGGGTTTTGGTTTAGGGTTAGGGTTAGGGTTAGGGCCTTAGGGTCAGGGTCAGGGTCAGGGTCAGGGTCAGGGTCAGGGGTTAGGGTTAGGGTTAGGGCTTAGGGTCAGGGTCAGGGTCAGGGTCAGGGTCAGGGTCAGGGTCAGGGTTTTGGTTTAGGGTTAGGGTTAGGGTTAGGGCCTTAGGGTCAGGGTCAGGGTCAGGGTCAGGGTTTAGCGTTAGGGGTTAGGGTTAGGGTTCGGGCTTAGGGTCAGGGTCAGGGTCAGGGTCAGGGTCAGGGTCAGCGTTAGGGTCAGGGTTTAGGGTTAGGGTTAGGGTCAGGGTCAGGGTCAGGGTCAGGGTCAGGGTCAGGGTTAGGGGTTAGGGTTACGGTTAGGGCTTAGGGTCAGGGTCAGGGTCAGGGTCAGGGTCAGGGTTTTGGTTTAGGGTTAGGTTTAGGGTTAGGGCCTTAGGGTCAGGGTTAGGGTCAGGGTCAGGGTCAGGGTCAGGGTTTACGGTTAGGGTTTAGGGTTAGGGTTAGGGTTAGGGTTAGGGGTTAGGGTTAGGGTTAGGGTTAGGGTTAGGGTTAGGGTTAGGGTTAGGGTTAGGGTTAGGGTTAGGGTTAGGGTTAGGGTTAGGGTGAGGGTGAGGGTGAGGGTTAGGGTTAGGGTTAGGGTTAGGGTTAGGGTGAGGGTGAGGGTGAGGGTGAGGGTTAGGGGTTAGGGTTAGGGTTAGGGTTAGGGTTAGGGTTAGGGTTAGGGTTAGGGTTAAGGGTTAGGGTTAGGGTTAGGGTTAGGGTTAGGGTTAGGGTTAGGGTTAGGGTTTAGGGTTAGGGTTAGGGTTAGGGTTTAGGGTTTAGGGTTAGGGTTAGGGTTAGGGTTAGGGTTAGGGTTAGGGTTAGGGTTAGGGTTAGGGTTAGGGTTAGGGTTTAGGGTTTAGGGTTAGGGGTTAGGGGTTAGGGTTAGGGTTAGGGTTAGGGTTTAGGGTTAGGGTTAGGGTTTAGGGTTAGGGTTAGGGTGAGGGTGAGGGTTAGGGTTAGGGTGAGGGTTAGGGTGAGGGTTAGGGTGAGGGTGAGGGTTAGGGTTAGGGTTAGGGTTAGGGTTAGGGTTAGGGTTAGGGTTAGGGTTAGTCTGATGATCATCTAGTCTGACCCCCCGCACAATGCAGGCCGCAGAATTTCACCCACCCACTCCTAGAATAATCCTCACCCCTATCTCTCAGATATTGAAGCCTTCAAATAGTTTGAAGACCCCAAGATGCAGAGAATCCTCCAGCTGTGATCTGTACCCCATGCTACAGAGGAAGGCGAAAAACCTCCAGGGCCTCTGCCAATCTACCCTGGAGGAAAATTCCTTCCCGACCCCAAATATGGCGATCAGCTAAACCCTGAGCATGTGGGCAAGACTCCCCAGCCAGACACCCAGAAAGTTCTCTATAGTAACCCCTATCATCCCTCCATTGACCTATTTACCACTGATAATGACTAGTCAATTAGTTACCAAGACCATGTTATCTTGTCAAACCATCCCCTTCATAAACCCATCTAGTTTAATTTTGAAGCCAGGTAGATCTTTTGCCCCCACTACTTCCCTTGGAAGGCCATTCCAGAACCTCACTCCTCTAATGGTTAGAAACCTTCGTCTAATCTCAAGTCTAAACTTCCTACTAGCCAGCTTATATCCATTTGTTCTTGTGTCCACATTGGTATTAAGCTTAAATAATTCCTCTCCCTCCCTAGTATTTATCCCTCTAATATATTTAAAGAGTGCAATCAAATCCCCCCTCAGCCTTCTTTTGGTTAAGGTAAACAAGCCAAGCTCCCTGAGTCTCCTTTCATAAGACAGGTTCTCCATTCCTCGAATCATCCTAGTGGCCCTTCTTTGTACCTGTTCTAATTTGAATTCATCCTTCTTAAACATGGGAGACCAGAACTGCACACAGTATTCCAAATGAGGTCTCACCAATGCCTTGTATAATGGCACTAACACCTCCTTATCCCTACTGGAAATACCTCGCCTAATACATCCCAAGACCATATTAGCCTTTTTCACAGCCATGTCACAGTGGCGGCTCATAGTCATCCTATAATCAACCAGGACTCCGAGGTCCTTCTCCTCCTCCGTTACTTCCAACTGATGTGTCCCCAGCTTATAACTAAAATTCTTGTTATTAATCCCTAAATGCATAACCTTACACTTCTCACTGTTAAATTTCATCCTGTTGCTATCACTCCAATTTACAAGCAAGAGCCCACGGTGCTCTGGTTCAGTCTCCTTGGGCAGCGTGGCCCAGACTAGTGCTGCACATGTATCCATGTGCATGGACTGCAACGAGATCACCAGGCCGAGAAGGCCACATGAAGAGCACGCCCCAGCCGCTCGACACCCACCACCACCACCACCCTGTCTCTGTCAGGTACCTCAGGTCATTCACCTGATGTTCCCTCCTCAGCCTCAGAGGATGCCTGGGACACATCCAGGCTGTGGGGTACTGGCTCTAGGGTCAGCGTGGTGACAGTGCTGGCCGCATTGGGGTCCTCCTCCTCCTCCGCTGAACGACCGGCTCTGCCCCCAGGCAGAAGATGACGGGTGTCTCCAGCCCTGGCTCAACCACTAGGGGTGAGAAAGCAACTGCACCTCCCCCCAGGATGGGGGTGCAGGTCTTGAAAATAGGGGCAGGCGTGCTGTTCTGCCCCAGAATGGGAGCTGCCCTCCCTGGCCCTGGCATATGCCTGTCAGAGTTTTTTAACGTTCATCTGGATCTGGATGTGGGCCATGGTGGCCAGGCTGTTGGCCATGTGGCCATAGATTTTGGCTTTGCGCTGTCTGGTGTGGAGATCCTGGAGGCTTTCTTCTTCGCCCCAAACCTCAACGAGGGCCAGTATCTCTACCCCAGACCAGGACTGCACATGCCTCTTGCAGTGCCTGTCAGGCTTCTGGGAGCCATTAGATTGCTCCCTGGCAGCAGGGAAGGGCTTTTGGGGGCCTCAGGGGTCACTCATGCGGGCCCAATGATGTACCATGGCAGCTGCAGAGTGGCTGAAGGCTGTGAGGATGAGCTTCCCTCCACAAGCTCTATAGTTCCTCTTCCCCTGCAGCCCTTAAAGCTGCAGCCACAGAGGAAAGAGTCCTGATGCATGTGGCCAGAGTGGCCAGCAGGGCACCTGTGGGATTTCCTAGAGGCCCCTTATTTCAAAATAACTCCAAGTGCTGTGTCTACACAGAACCTATTCCAATATAGTTATTTTTTGAATA